>JAGFNQ010002106.1:75877-93501 GCA_024364735.1 Boesenbergia rotunda | reverse complement strand
TGCTAAGAATTATGTCATGTATAAGTATGCCTTATGTTCATGTATGCTAAGAATTATGTCATGTATAAGTATGCCTTATGTTCATGTATGCTAAGAATTATGTCATATATAAGTATGGTTTATGTTCATGTATGCTAAGAACCATGCCATGTATAAGTATGTTTCATGTTCACGTTGGTGTGCTCATGTTCATGTATGTTAAGATTTATGCCATGCTTGATATGTTATGCTTATTGTCATGTAGGTATGCTTTATGTCATGTATACGTTGTTTGATATATTAAGTCATGTTCATGTATGTTCATTTATGCCATGTATAACTATGCTTATGTTTATGCTCGAAGTTATGTTATGTCAGATGCTTGATATGTTTATGTTGAAGCAACGTATGGTTTTAGTGAGTAGGAAAGGGTTTTACTAAGCCTATGTGCTTATAGTTTATTTTTCTTGTTCCGCAGATCAAGCAAGAAGCTATTAAGGGAAGCCGCAGGAGAGGCAGAAGCATGTGTGTGTGTGTAGCAGTGACTTGGCAAAAAATTCTTATATTCTCACATAATGCATGTCTTGGGTGGAAAATGTTTTTCTTAAATTTTATGCTATGTTTTATGGTTATGACTAATGGATGACTTAAGACGCATGATGCTATGTTTATGGACAAGTACATACTACTTATGATGACTATGAATAAGCTATGGAATGGTTAAGTCATGATGCCATGTATAAATGTTCCATGTGTTTAGTTGCATGGTTAAAAGCATGTTTAGAAAAAAAAAAGATTCCGCTGCATTAAGATGTTTATGCACATGTATGTTTAGCGTAACGACGCCTCTCTCGCCACACCACGAGGTGTGGGAAAAAGGCGGGTGTTACATCCCCGAGGCTCAATCCAAAATAAAGAATTTTGTAAATAATTTAATTTCCAATTATGATTTCAAATGTCAATTAATATTCCATAATTTGTCTAGACTTTCATGAAAGAAAGCGCCCAAAATTACGAGCTTTCCATAAATGGTAAGTTTCCAAAAATAAAAAAATTCAAAATAATTGTAAGTTTCTGGTACAAAGAAAACTTACGTATTTTCAAAATAGGAAATTTCCAAAATTGGAAAGTTTTCTAAAATGGAAAGTTTTCACAATTATCATAAAATTTCAGAAATAGGGATATTTCAAAAGTTTGCAAAATTTCATGAGGATTTCAAAACTTTGAAATTCCTAAATCTAAAATTTACAATAATTGGAAAGTTTTCATAATTGGAAAATTTTTCAAAATTGAGATCATGACAAAGTTTTCTGCAAAACAATTATATGATTATGTCGAACACTAACCGGCTCTGATACCACTGTTGGAACCAAGTGCATGTTGATATGGATGCGGGTTCGTAATTTTAAAATTTAATTACGTGCAGCGGAAGATTTAGCATAAATAATTTCTCAAATTATTTAACCACACATCTAGCATGCATCCTTATGTTGTGTAGACATGATCATACATTAAAATTTTGCAGAAACGTAAACTAATTTACTTGTTACCTCGCGTAACTCGATGAAAGGGACGAGATCCAACCGTAAGCGACCCTTGGAAGATCCGCCTCTATTCGTGTCCACGCCGAGTTTTCTTCGGGATGACTTCGCAAAGCCACGAGTTTCATGCCGACAAGAACTACTAGATTCTCCAAAGGCACGACAAGAATACCAAGAGAGAGATGGAAAGACTAACCACCAAACGAAGAACGGAATCAAAATTGCGGGAAGAAGGAAGGAGTCGCGCCCGCTTCTTCTTCTTCTTCGGCAGCTTCTTGGTGGTGGTTGAAGCTCACGGCAAAAGGGGTTCTCCTTTTAGGGCCGGCGGCACTAGAGGAGGGAGAGGGAGAGAAGGAGAGAGAGAGAGGGCTTATTCCTAGATCTCTTGGATTAATTTCCAAGCCTTGCCTTGGTTCCTTTATATAGTAGCCTCTCAACCGCCAAGTCTCCTTTTTATGAAATAAATTTTCATAAGAAATTTATCATATAAATTATTCCATCATGCCAAGTTTTTATCATAATTTAATTTATAATAAAAACAACCATGTCTATCTTTTCTTTATGGAATAAAATTTCATAAGAAATTTATTATATAAATTTTTCTTATCATGAAAAATCAATTCATAATTGATTTTATAAAATAAAATAAACTACTCAAGTTTATTTTAATTTCCATGAAAATAATAAACCAAAACCTTGGTTTATAAAATTTATATATTATCCATAATTTTATAAAACAAACCACGCGCGGTTTATTTTATAATTTTAACCAAATAATTTGGTTCTCCCCCTTTTAATATGGTCGGCCAAACAAAGAGGGTGTGGACCCTCTTTGGCCGGCCAAACCCAAGCCGCGACCTCACGAATTAAACTCATTTAATTCATTCAATAAGTCTTCAAAAGACTTAGCCATTTTATGCTTCCGATGCGTCTCTGAAAAATTCAGATTCGACTTATCTCTCTTGATCGGAAAATCTAATTTTCAACTCGTTTTAAATCCCTCGGATTACTCGTAGTGCGTGTGACTAAATAGGTTTTCGATTTATGTTGGCCGTCTATAATTAACCAATTATAGAATGATCATGAGTGGCACCTAGTAGTACATCATGATCCCCAATTAATCGAAAGATCAACGGTTGACCTCAAAAATTATTCTGAAACTCTTCAGCAGCTTTAATGAATCGTGCCTCATTCCCTTCACCATCTTATACCCACTTGGTTCAGGACACGGTCTATGTGTGTCGGTCTCCACTAGGCTGACTACGTCACACCTACCCCAAGTAACGTTCTCTCGTCCTTACAGATTCTAATTACTCTCATATATTTAAGAGATTCATACTCTGAACATGTCATGCTCTGGCCAGAGGCTTCGAGTAACAATCCGACGATAGACCTTGGGTATACATCTCCTCGCAAGGAGTGGTGAATCCTTTGTAAGCTGTTCAAACATCTTCGGGCACTTCGGCTTATACCCAACCATCCTGGGTCCACACCTCCTTGGAGATGCTTGCTTAAGATGTCAAAGTATAAGTCTCCATGACCAAGATGACTTGAACACCGCAAGTCAAAGGAACATCGCACTTAAGCTGCAGTAAGAACATCACTGACATGTCTATATGTAGACTACTATATGAAGTTTTACAGCCAGCCACTCCAATGAACTAGTTCCCTCAACTAGCATTCATGTTTATCTCCGGACATCCCAATGTCACCAGCCAGTGAGAATCAGCTGATTAGAGAATAACCCATGCTAGTCTCAACAGAATTGATAGTGTCCGTATCTATCAATTCATCGACTAGGGACAATTTCAATACTTCACAATTGCACATGTAGAGATAATCACTAGTTGTGAATTCATCACAAATTCTCTCATGCTGTGAATTGTATTGCGGACATTCAGTAAATGAGTTTATGATCTCAATCAAATACACAGACATGTATACTCAAATAGTGAATATTCATTTATTAAAATAAATGATTACATTCATAAGGCGATTGCCTTAGGACACTTCTCTCATATTACTAACAGCTATGTCCTCCCATTTCCACTCTGGAATCTGTATGGGTTGTAGGACTCCTCTTGGCCTCTGGTATTCTGCTTTCACTCTTTGGCACGTCAGGCAGGTACTGACATACTTAGCTACATCTCTTTTCATTCCAGGCCCCCAAAATCTTCTTTTCAAATCCTGATACATTTTGGTAGAACCAGGGTGCATAGAATAGGGAGTTCTATGGGCTTCCTCAAGAATCTTCCTTCATAGCTCCTCGCTGATTGGGACACACAAACGGTCTCCATAATAGAGTATCCCATTATCAGATACTCTAAACTCTTTACTTTCTCCTTCTTGCATTTCTTGCTTGATCTTTTGAATATCAGAATTGTAACGACTCGGAAAATTTCCTCAATATTTTATTTAAAATATTGATCATGTCTAGATAGTGTTTGAGGAACCTAGAGATACTAGTATGAAATTTAGCCTAGTCATCCATGATTTTCCCCTTTAAATTGAGAAGCTACATACTAATGGGCCTTATATGGGCTTTTCTAGTACCATGTGTTGGTGCAGAAAGCACCCAAGTCGAACCTGAGTTTTGATAATGGCAACAGGGCTCAAAAGTTATGTCTTACTTGTGATCTAACATATTACTCAAGTGTGCAGGAAAAGTCTTAGCGAAGGACTACTAGGCACTGGCGAAGGAATTCTAGGGGACTAAAGTCCTAGCGAAGGACTGCTAGGCACTGGCGAAGGAATGCCAGGTTGTTGGGACCGGGTGCATGTTGACAAGGATACGGGTTCGTAAAATTTTAAATTTTTACGTGCAGCGGAAGAATTAGCATAAAATAATTTCTCAAATTACTTTAACCACGTATCTAGCATGCAACCTTATGATGTGTTGACATGATCATAAATTAAAATTTTGCGGAAAAGTAAACTAATTTACTAATTACCTCGCGTAACTCGAAGTAAGGGACGAGATCCAACCGTAGCGTCCCTTGGAAGCTCCGCCTCTATTCGCGTCCACGCCGAGTTCTCTTCAGGATGACTTCGCAAAGTCATGAGTTTTGTGCCGACGAGAACTACTAGATTCTCTAAAGGCACAACTAGAACAACAAGAGAAAAGATAGGAAACTAACCACCAAGTTAATGGAATCAAAATTCCGGGAAGGAAGGAGATGTGATCCGCTTCTTCTTCTTCTTCTTCTTCTTCGGCTTCTACTTGGTGGAGTCGACTCACGCCAACCCTAGGGTTGTGTGAGGTGCACCGTCCCTAGCACTCAAGAAGGCCGCCGGCCCTAGGATGCTAAGAGGGCGCCGGCTCTAAGGGCAAGAGAGGGAGAAGAGAATAAGAGAGAGAGAGAGAGGAAGCTACTAATCTCTTGATTACTCAATAAGAATTAAGGGCTTGCCTTTTGTTCCTTTATATAGTAGCATCTCCCTTGCCAAGTCTCCTTCTTAACGGAATTTTCATAACAAATTTATCCTATAAATTCTCTTATGAATTATTCCGTTTAAACCAAGTTTTATTATAACTAACTTTATAATAAAACAAATACTTCTTCTCCTTTTATTATGGAATAAATTTTATAAGAAATTTATAAACTTTCTTATTATGGAAAAATCAATTCATAATTGATTTTATAAAATTAAAATAAACCATTTCATGGATCATTTTAATTTCCATAAAAGAATAAATTTCTATAAATTTATTTATATAAATTTCTTTACACAAATTTATTTATCCATAATTTATAAAACAAATCGCGCTAGATTTATTTTATCAATTAAACCAAATAAATTAGTTTTATCCCCTTTTTATGGCCGGCCAAACCAAAGGGGGTTAACACCCTCTTTGGCCGGCCAAACCGAGCCGAACCGATGGCGAATTAAACTCATTTAATTCGCCCAATAAGCCTTCAAAAGACTTAGCCATTTTAAGTTTCCGTTGCGCCTCTGATTAACTCAGATTCGACTTATTTCTCTTGATTGGAAAATCCAATTTTCAACTCGTTTTAAATCCCTCAGATTAATCGTAGTGCGTGTGACTAAATAGGCTTTCGATTTATGTTGGCCGTCTATAATTAATCAATTATAGAACGGTCATGAGTGGCACCTATTAGTACATCATGACTCCCAATTAATCGAAAGATCAACGGTTTGACCTCAGAAGTAATTCCGAAACCCTTCAGCAGCTCTAATGAATCGTGCCCCATTCCCTTCACCATCTTATACCCACTTGGTTCAGGACATGGTCTATTTGTGTCAGTCCTCACTAGGCTGACTACGTCACACCTAGCCCAAGTAATGTCTTTCTCGTCCTTTGTATTTCTAATTACTCTCATGTATTTAAGAGACTCGCACTCTAAACATGATATGCTCTGGCCAGAGGCTTTGAGTAACAATCCGATGATAGGCCTGGGTATACAACTCCTCGCAAGGAGTGGTGAATCCTTTGTAGGCTGTTCAAACATCTTCGGGCACTTCGGCTTATACCCAATCATCCTGGGTCCACACCTCCTTGGAGATGCTTGCTTAAGATGTTAAAGTATAAGTCTCCATGACCAAGATGACTTGAACATCGCAAGTCAAAGGAACATCGCACTTAAGCTGCAGTAATAACTTCAGTGACAAATCTTTATAGATTACCATATGAAGTTTTACAGCTAGTCACTCCAATGAACTAGTTCCCTTAACTAGCATCCATGTTTATCTCCGGACATCCCAATGTCACCAGCCAGTGAGAATCTGCTGATTAGAGAATAACCCATGCTAGTCTCAACAGAATTGATAGTGTCCGTTTTTATCAATTCATCGACTAGGGATACTTTCAATACTTCACAATTGCACATGTAGAGATAATCACTAGTTGTGATCACATCACAAATTCTCTTATGCTGTGAATTATATTGCGGACATTCAGTAGATGAGTTTAAGATCCCAATCAAATACACAAACATGTATACTCAAATAGTGAATTATCATTTATTAAAATAAATGTTTACAATCATAAGGCGATTGCCTTAGGACACTTCTCTCATATCACTAACACAGGTTACTGAAGCCCTAGCGAAGGACTACTAGGCACCAGGCGAAGGACAGCTTGGGACTGAAGACCTAGCGATGGACTGCTAGGCACCGGGCGAAGGACAGCTCGGTATCCAAGACCTAGCAAAGGACCGCTGGGCAAAAGTCCAACCGGAGGAGCCGGTTGGCATCAGGTACATTCTCCCGAGAGGAGTAGGTGAGGACGCGTTCCCCGTCGAGGGAACAGTAGGCGTCGGTTCGACCGAGGGCTCCATTTTGGAGGCCCAAAGTCAGAACCAAGACAGCTGAGGCTGTATAAACTAACTTCTTATTTGCTTCATGGTGTTTTAGACTAACCCTAGATGCAGGACCGAAGAAATGAGTGTCTGCTACTCAGAGAGCCTCAAAGGAGTGAGGCAACAGCTGACCAGGGTGCCCGGAGTGTCCCGGGCGCCCCCAAGGTGAACCCAAAATAGTCGAAGAAAAGAACTACTTCTGCAGCTACTGGGCGGGGCGCCCCCGTGCTCCTGGGCGCCCCCGCTGCTCCCAGGTGCCCCGGATGGTGCGGGCGCCCGCAGGGAAAGTAGTCGAAGCAGCTCCAGCGAAGCCAGGAGGATAAGAGTCTGACTCGGTCAATGCGGGAGCCCCCACCGTCCCGGGCGCCCTGGTCAAAGCTTGATCCCGAGTTTTAAGAGATCATAGCTGATCGAGAAGGATCTGGATCGACTGACACGTTGGGGGGGGGGCGCCCCCGACGTCCCGGGCGCCCCTAGGTGCTATAAAAGGACCGTCGAACCAAGGCTTCAAGACGACAATTCATTCAACGCTTCTACGCTCTTCTGCCCTCGCGCTCTGCTCCGAAAACCTCCCGACTTGAGACTCAAGCGCCGTCGATGTCCTACTGCTCTGGAAAAAGACAACCTACATCGGACGTCAGTTAAAGAAGAGCTTTCGTTTTAAAAGTTTACTTTCCTATAGTTGTAATTCAATACTGTAAACTGATTTGCGAACTTATAGAATTGCCCACAGAAAATGATCAATGACCATGGGCCTTGGAGTAGGAGTCGACCTAGGCTCCGAACCATGTAAAACTATCTGTGTTTGAGTTTGATTGTTTTATTCCGCTGCGCAATTTCTCTAATCCTAAAATCTGAACGTTTTTCGATATTCACCCCCTCTATCGGTTCTCTCGATCCAACACCATGGTTATTAGTGGATTTTAGGTAGAATTTAATATAAATATAAATGGGTTTTAATTAGGAATATTAGCATGATCATGGGTGAATTTTAGGAGAATTTTCGGAAATAAGGAAAAATAAAAATAAAAATAAAATAAAAATAAAGTGCATGCACCAAGGATTGAACCTTGGACCTAGTATAGCATCATGCATGTACTAACCAATTCACCTAGCTAGGGAGTGCTAGTAGAGGATGAAGTTGATTTTGGTTAAGGCTTAGGGAAAATGAAGAGTCATCAAGGGAAGAGACACCATGACTCTTCACTTGACCTCCTTAATGTGGTATAAAGGCAATGAGAGAAGTGGCATGGGAGTTACGTTTTCCCTTCTCTTCTTCCACCAAAGTCATTCCTTTTCTCCTTTCTTCTTACTCTAGCCGAAACCCACAAGGGTTCTCCCTTTAGGAAAAATTTCACCAAGGACTCCATCTTGAAGACTCAAGGCTCTCTACTAGGCTATAAGGGCTAAGGAGAAGTTTAGAGTCAAGAAGGTTCTTTCTATTTTTCTATTCAAGGATTATATCCAAGATAAGGGAAGGTAAGACCCCCTCACCTGTGGTATGATAGCTTCCAAGTTATTTTTCATGATCCAAGTTCTTATTGGCATGCTATGTTGAGAAATCCATGGTTAGGGCTTGTGAGGGTTTCGACCAAGCAAGATTTTGAGGTTAAAATCATATTGAAAACCCCTATTATGTTTCCTAATGTTTATTCATGATAAGTTAAGAATAAAAGTATGATTTTGGAAGTTTTTGTAGCACCCTAAAACCCCTAGGGTTTCAGCCACATCAAGGTTAAATGGCTAGGTGTAAACTCCAACCTTTCAAACATGATTAGTATGTTTCCTATGATATCTTATGGGTAATAATGGTGATTTATATGAATTTTTCTATGGGCTTATTACCCTTCTAGGGTATCGGCCAACACATGGTTTGGGCCTAGGACTTAGGGTTAAACCCAATCAAGGGCTCAAATGGTTGTGTATGGCATAATAGGTAGTGTATTGGATGTTAATCATGACCTATGTGAATTTCTCCATGGACCCATGGTCCTTTAGGGTTTCGGCCAAGTCCCTTATCTAGGGCTTGGATTGGATTAAGGTTTCAAGGATGCACGTTTATAAGTTACCATGATATTAGTACATAGTTAAGCACGATGTAAGGATCTTTATATTACTAAAATCTTAGGTTATGTGTTATGTAATATGACCTTGTATGTTAGGTTCTATATTATGCTTCACTCATGAATATTTACCATGAACATATGTAATTGATGTAGGGGTATGTTATGATAAATAGAATGATTCATGTAGAAGGATAAATGCTTGTAATAGATGTATGTGTATGAAGGTCTATGCATGTTTTATGATGAATGCCATGAACCTAAGTAGTATGCATCATGTTTATATGTAGCTTACCCATGCATGCTCTATGATGGATACTAGGATTATGTATGCTAGATGAAATGTATCATGTATGAAATGCACGTTTATCTATTGTACCATGATCATGCAAGCTTATGAATCAAGATAATGTTTATGCCTAGAGGCATGATTATGTAAGTATATCATGTTCTTATGAATAAAAGAATATGGATGAAGATGATGTTATGCCTTAAGTATGAATGATAAGTATGAATGATGAAGGCATAACGATGTTATGAAATAAGTATGAATGATGAAATGCCAAGCTTGTTTATGTCATGCTTCATTTAACAAGATTATGTTTATGTCCTAAGATATGTCAAGTATGAATGATGAAGCATGCATAGTTATTTTACTTTATGAATGGGCTTGTACCGAACCGATTAAGGGTCCAAGGGATGGGCACCTTAAGAATGCCCTGGTTTTTGGAACTACCGAAGTTGTTCCTACCCTAGTAGGTCGGGGCTCGCTACCTTGTATTTACTTAGGGATGCGCGCTTATGATGTATGTATGTGGTACAAGCCGGGGACCCCAATGATGTTATGATTATGTTTAAGTATTTAAAAGTATGATTTTAAATTAGCATCCTTATGTATATGCATTTGACTCATGCATCCATTCATGGTATGCATTATGCCATGATAAGTATGTTTATGCTTATGCTTATGTTAAGACTGTGCTTATGCCCATACTAAGAATTATGTTCATGAATAAGTATGTTATGCCATGATAAGTATGTTTCATACTCATGTATGTTAAGAATTATGCCATGATAAGTATGTTTTATGTTTATGCTTATGTTAAGACTGCGCTTATGCCCATACTAAGAAATATGTTCATGAATAAGTATGTTATGCCATGATAAGTATGTTTCATGCTCATGTATGTTAAGAATTATATCATAATAAGTATGTTTCATACTCATGTATGTTAAGAATTGTACCATGCTAAGTATGTTTTAAGTTTATGTTTATGTTAAGAATCATGCTATGTTAATTGTTTATATGCCTATAATTTATGACAAGACTATGCTTATGTTTTATGCTCAGAATTATGTTATGCCAAATGATTTATATGTTTATGCTTAAGTGACGTATGGTTTTAGTGAGTAGGAAAGGGTCTTACTAAGCCTATGTGCATATAGTCTTATTTTTCTCGTAGCGCAGAACAAGCAAGAGGTTACTAAGGGAAGCAGCAGGAGGGGCAAGAGCATGTGTGTGTGTGGAGGTGACATGGCAAAGGATTCTTCTATTTACATCTATCGCATGTCTTGTGTTTATAATGCCTCCTTTGGTTTATCCTAAACTCATGATAGTTATGCCTAAGAAACAACTTACTATTCCTGATGTTTATGGATAAGTTACTTGCTACTTATGATACTTATGGATAAGTTATGGAAAGTTTATATCATGATGCTATGTATGCTGGTAATATGCTAAGTTACAACGTCACCATGTTCATGAATGATAATTTAGGCATGTATATATATGTTTCATAGATTAGTTGTATGGTTAAACGCATGTGTAGAAGAAAAAAATTATTCCGCTGCATTAGGTTGTTTATATGTGTACAATGTATGTTAGCATAACGCCGCTTTCTTGCCACACCATAAGGTGTGGGAAAAAGGCGGGCGTTACAGGTTGGTATCAGAGCAGTTGCCATCTCACTACACACACATCAAGCCTTCTTCCTGTCGCTTCCAAGTAAGTACTTTTACGCATGTTTGATTTCTTTCTTTATGATTCTGGAATAAGCAAGTATGGATGATACCTTATGATTCTAGCATATGTAAGTTTGAATGATACTTTATAATAGCAAGTACTTCTGGGATATGTAATGTGAACAACACTTTACCTTATTTTTATGAAATTAAACTTTAGAATTTAATATGGAGGGTAGGAATAACGATAACTCATATTCTTCATACTTGTCCTTCATGAAGGAAAGCATGGCTAGAAGACAGAGTAACAGACTTAATGAGACTACTCCCTCGCCTGACCTGATGCAATTAGTGACCCAACTTTAGCGTCAAGTTACCGAGCAGCAGCAAATCATTAATACCCTGATGAACCAACAAGAAAATTCTACTACCCCATCGGTGAACCAGACTGCTATACCCGTCGCGCCTACGGTTACGCAAACTCCTCCAACGGGCTCGACCCTTGTAGCACGACAAGAGGCTTATCTGATCCAGTGGTTGAGGCTCAAACCGGAAATTTTCTCGGGTGTTGGTGAACCGTGGGACGCCCAAGCATGGTTCAAAACCGTAGAGAGTACAATGGAGCTGCTGGACTGGCCTGAACATGAGAAGATAAAGTGTGCATCATTCTGCCTTTTTGGGGATGCCAGAATGTGGTGGGAACGGGTCAAGGACAAGAGACAGGTGAACCAGATGACGTGGTCAGATTTCGAATCAGAGTTCTTCGAAGAATTCTTTAATATGTGTGTCACAAACAAACATTACGACGAGTTCACGGAATTCCGCCAGGACAACCTCTCGGTCAATGAAGCTGTAAAGAAATTTAACCGATTGGCTCGTCTATGCCCTGAGCTGGTTCGCACTGAGAAAGAAAGGGTCAGACTTATGTTGAAGATGTTGCGGCCCGAAATAGCTCTGAACGTGGCCGGCGGAGTTAACAGACCGCAGACTGCAGTGGAGCTGTTTAGTACTGCCCTACTCACCGAACATTACCTGAACAATATCAACCAACAAAGGAAGGCAGTAAATGAAAGTAAGAATCAAGTTCACCCCGGGATTCTTGATTCATTATCTATCATTATCCCTACTGTTCCTTCCTTTTATTAACACTCAGGGGGTCAGAAACCTCAGAGTACCAACGCGAATTGGAAAGGAAACCAGGGTGGTAAACGGCAGCCATGGAACAACCCCCAAGGGGGCCCAGCAAATAAACAGTCCCGGTTCCCTCTGTGTGCTACATGCGGGAAAATGCACCCTAGGGAATGCCGCAAAGGTACGAACCGGTGCTTCATCTGCGGAGTGGATGGGCACATGGCCTCTTACTGTCCTACCAAGAACCAGGCACCTCCCCAATAGCTTGTTCAGTATCAGGGTGCACCCGCGAAACTACATTATATACAAGTGGAGCCGGAGAGTACCCTGATGAGCCAAGAACGATTGGAGGCCCCACCAACTATGGCAGATGTCAAGGTTTTCCCTATTACTAAGGAGGATGCTGCGAATGCTTCAACGCTAATCACAGGTCAGATACTTATTTACAGTCAGTATGCTACCGCATTATTTGATACTGGGGCAACGCACTAGTTCATCTCCACATTCTACACTAAGAAGATAAATATGTCTCCACAAGTTTTAAACTGCAAGTTCTTAACAACCCTGCCTTCGGGAGAAATAATTGCATCCACTCACGTGCTGCGTGCGGTGCCAGTCGGAATTGCGGGAAGAGAATTTTACTGCGATTTGATAGTACTTGACATGCAGGACTATGATGTTATAATGGGAATGGATTTTATAAGCAAATACGGTGCTTCTGTCGAGTGTCGTAAACGAAGGGTGGTCTTTCAACCCGAGGCAGATTCCACGTTTGAATTTATCGGAGAGCCAAGGAAAAGGACCGGGAAATTCTTATCGACTCTCAAAGCACGAAAGATGTTAGACAAGGGATATATTGGTTTTCTAGCACATGTGGTTGACGTAGGTCAAACAAAGGATCAGAAGTTGGAAGATGTCAGAGTGGTATGCGAGTACCCAGAGGTATTCCCGGATGAGTTACCTGGGTTACCTCCTGACAGAGAAGTGGAATTCGAGATCGAATTAGTTCCTGGTACTAACCCGATCTCCAAGGCACCCTACCGTATGGCGCCGGTTGAATTAAAAGAACTTCAAGAATAGCTACAGGAGTTACTCGATAAGAGACTTATTCGCCCTAGTCATTCCCCATGGGGAGCTCCGGTACAGTTTGTGTAGAAGAAAGACGGATCTATGCGAATGTGCATAGATTATCGAGCACTGAACAATGTAACGATCAAGAACAGGTATCCCCTTCCGAGGATAAATGACCTGATTGACCAATTAAAAGGAGCTACCGTGTTCTCGAAAATCTATCTGAGGTCTGGTTATCATCAAGTCAAAGTAAAACAGGATGATATCCCGAAGACGACCTTTCGAACAAGGTACGGGCATTTTGAGTTTGTTATCATGCCCTTCGGCGTGACCAATGCTCCTGCGATGTTTATGGACCTTATGAATAAGGTATTCTCGTCTTTTCTCGACAAATTTGTAATCGTCTTCATCGACGATATCCTTATTTATTCAAGAGACCAAGAAGAGCACGCCAAGCATCTTAGGATAGTACTACAGACTCTTTGGGAAAAACTACTGTACGCCAAGTTCTCCAAATGTGAGTTCTGGCTTAACCAAGTGGGCTTTTTGGGCCATATTATTATCAAAGATGGGGTTATGGTAGACCCAACAAAGATTGAAGCTGTGAATAACTAGAGCCGGTCGAGGAACGCCAGTGAAATCAGAAGTTTTCTTGGGTTAGCGGGCTATTATCGGAAAGTTATGGAGGACTTCGCAAGGATTGCAGCCCCTCTAACAGCTCTCACCCGGTAGGATAAGAAATATGAATGGACAGAAAACTGCGAAAGGAGTTTCTTGGAGCTAAAAAGGAGACTTACAAGTGCTCCAATTCGTACCCTTCCGAAAAGTAACCAGGGCTTCGACATGTATAGCGACGCCTCCCGACTGGGACTTGGAGCTGTTGTTAGTAATATGAGAGAAGTGTCCTAAGGCAATCGCCTTATGATTGTAATCATTTACTTTAATAAATGAAAATTCACTATTTGTGTATACATGTTCATGTATTTGATTGAGATCTTGAACTCATTTACTGAATGTCCGCAATACAATTCACAACATGAGAGAATTTGTGATGAATTCACAACTAGTGATTATCTCTACATGTGCAATTGTGAAGTATTGAAATTGTCCCTAGTCGATGAATTAATAAATACGGACACTATCAATTCTGTTGAGACTAGCAGGGGTTATTCTCTAATCAGCTGATTCTCACTGGCTGGTGACATTGAGATGTCCGGAGATAAACATGGATGCTAGTTAAGGGAACTAGTTCATTGGAGTGACTGGCTATAAAACTTCATATGGTAATCTACATATAGATATGTCAAAGAAGTTCTTGCTGCAGCTTAAGTGTGATGTTCCTTTGACTTGCGGTGTTCAAGTCATCTTCGTCATGGAGACTTATACTTTGACATCTTAAGCAAGCATCTCTAAGGAGGTGTGGACCCTGGATGGTTGGGTATAAGCCGAAGTGCCCGAAGATGTTTGAACAGCCTACAAAGAATTCACCACTCCTTGCGAGGAGATGTATACCCAAGGCCTATCGTTGGATTGTTACTCGAAGCCTCTGGCCAGAGCATAACATGTTTTGAGTATGAATCTCTAGGAAACATGAGAGTAATTAGAATCCATTGGACGAGAAAGACATTACTTGGGCTAGGTGTGACGTAGTCAGCCTAGTGGGGACAGACACACATAGACCGTGTCCTGAACCAAGTGGGTATAAGATGGTGAAGGGAATGAGACACGATTCATTAGAGCTGCTGAAGGGTTTCAGAATTATTTCTGAGGTCGACCGTTGATCTTTCGATTAATTGGGGATCATGATGTACTATTAGGTGCCACTCATGATCGTTCTATAATTGGTTAATTATAGACGGCCAACATAAATCGAAAGCCTATTTAGTCACACGTATAACGAGTAATCCGAGGGATTTAAAACGAGTTGAAAATTAGATTTTCCGATCAAGAGAAATAAGTCGAATCTGAATTTATCAGAGGCGCACCGGAAGCTTAAAATGGCTAAGTCTTTTGAAGGCTTATTGGACGAATTAAATGAGTTTAATTCGCAAGGGTTTGGCTTGGTGTGGCCGGCCAAAGAGGGTGCCCACCCTCTTTGGTTTGGCCGGCCACAATAAAGGAGAGAAACCAATTTATTTGGTTTAAATTATAAAATAAATCAAGCGCGATTTGTTTTATAAGATTATGGTTAAAGAAATTTATATAAAGAAATTTATATAAAGAGATTTATTTTTATGGAAATTAAAATAAACCTTGGATTAGTTTATTTTATTTTATAAAATCAATTATGAATTAATTTTTCCATGATAAGAAAATGTTATATATAAAATTTATTCTTTTTATGGAAATTAAAATGAACCATAGATTGATTTATTTTATTTTATAAAATCAATTATGAATTGATTTTTCCATGATAAGAAAAATTTATATAATAAATTTATTCTTTTTATGGAAATTAAAATGAACCATGGATTGGTTTATTTTATTTTATAAAATCAATTATGAATTGATTGTTCCATGATAAGAAAATTTATATAATAAATTTTGTGAAAATTTATTCCATAATAAAAGAGGAGATGTGTTTGTTTTATTATAAAGTTAGTTATAATAAAACTTGGCATAACGAAATAATTCATAAGAAAATTTATAGGATAAATTTCTTATGAAAATTTATTCCGTTAAAAGGGAGACTTGGCGATGGAGAGGCTACTATATAAAGGAACCAAGGCAAGGCTTGAATTCCAATCAATTAAGAGATAAAGTAGCAAGCTCTCTCTCTCTTATTCTCCCTCTCTCTCTCTCTAGGGCCGGCGCCCTCTTTCTCACTCTAGGGCCGGCACCCTCTCTCCTCCCCTAGGGCCGGCGCACCGCCTAGGGTTGCCGTGAGCCTCCTCCACCAAGAAGGTGCCAAAGAAGATGAAGAAGCGGGTCGCAACTCCTTCCTTCCCCCGGAATCTTGATTCCGCTCATTTTGAATTTTCTTCATTTCTTCTCAGTTCTTCGGCGATTTCTTCCATCTGAAGGCGTGGCCAACTCGATCACCACCTTGGAGCGAGATTTGGGTCATTGGAGAAGGCTTCTATGGAATTTCTAACTCGGATTTGCATCAGAACAGGGGCTGAGTGAGGGTTTCATCAGTTTCTGATTTCTGATCCATTTGATTGTGAATTTGTGTTGTTTCCTTCAATCGGAGCTACCTGGAGGGTCTCTGGAGCGTTCTGATCATCACCTAATCTTCACAGCATTCTTTCATCGCGAGATCAAAGGGATCGGATTGGTTTTTTTCCAGCTGTGTGCAATTCTGTGAGTGGATCTGAAATTGGAGCCAATTTCCATTGATTTGCGAGTTGAAGGGGTTCTTGACTTGCCCTTGCGTGACGAACAAGGAGATCTTGATACAAGGAATGGTCGAGACTTAGTTTCTTATCGCATTTCCTTTTTGTTTTAGCTGTAACTTCAATTCTGCATTTAATCCTGTTTCTGCACTTGTATCAGCTGTGTTACTTTCAGTTTCTGAACTGTTTTTCCTTAATTAGGTTTTAATCCTGCAAGACAATCAGTTAGGAAGTTAGTTTAGTGAACAATTGTTTGCGAATTCAGTTTATTTCATGCTTTTTCACTTGCGTATCAGTGCTGTAGCAGCGTGCCAGTTTTTCCTTTCCTCTAGTGTGGCAGATTTCTTCTTGAGTTTCTGAATTGTGTTCTAAGTTAGTTTAGTTCCATTCTTAGAATTTACATTGTAGTTGTCTCATTTACAAGCTATTGCATTCAGCTTCTGCATTTAATTCTAGTTTTTGCTTTGCACATCAGTTTAATACTTTGTATCAACTGAATTCTGTACAAAGTCAGTTCAAAGTCTGCATTTTCTGCTGTTAGTTTCTTAAGTGCGTGCCAAGTAAATCTTAGCCAATTTTAAGCTTCCTGCACTTAGAATCATGATTCGAATGTAGCTTGCAATTCATAGTTTCAGCCTTAGCTTTGTTGTTACATTTCTGCACTTCATTCAGCCAGTTCTGCATTCAATCCATGTTTGCACAGCAGTTTTTACTCTGCAAGTTAGTTTCGTTTGAGTATGTGTTTGCATATGTTTAGCTGCTGAATTTTGTTTCTCCACTAAGTTTGTATTCACATCATTCCCTCTAAATCCATTTGTTTCATTTTTGAATTGCTTGCCTTATTGTTATATTCAATTTTTGCAGTTTTTCTAGCTGTCTAATTCTGTTCCTGCAGCAGTTACATTCTTGCATTCTGAATTGCACAATCCGTTACTTCATTGTTGTATTGTTTCTTTTATTCAGACGATCATGTCACTGATAGCTTCAATTTCCAAATCGATGTGATCAGTTAGCATTGTATCAGTTCCTGAATTTGCTTTGTATCAGTTTATACTCTGCATTTAGTTCAGCTATTGGCACAATAGTTTTTCCCCTTGTGTGTCAAGTTTGATTCATTGTCTTTTCCACTTTGTATCAAGATTAAACTACTGAATCTATTGTTGTCAAGTTACCTGCAATTGTTAGTGAGCTAAGGGTTTGAAATCAGTTAGACTTTCATTT
>JAGFNQ010002106.1:0-72802 GCA_024364735.1 Boesenbergia rotunda | reverse complement strand
GGTTATTGCTGAATTCTCTTATCCATGTTTGCATTGTTTGCTTCTAAATTTTGTAGCTTGTGTTTGTTTGCTTAAAATTCGATTGCTGAAGTAAGTCTTGCACTAGTTTAATCAAGAATTTAGCCACGGAATTGTTTCATTTGCTTAGCATTTGTTTTGCATTCTATATCAGATTTGTTTCACAAAATTGGTTAAGTGCTTTAGTTGATTTGAATGTTCATTAATTGAATTCTTAGTTGCTATTACCTAGTTTAAGTTTGTTTAGTTGAGTTTACTGCTTTTCATTGTGTTTGCATCTTTAATTGAAACCACTCTCAAATTTTATTTGAAACCCAAAAACATTAACGACACATAAACTCGAGCACGAATCGAACAACTTGAACTAGCCCTTGGAAAAATACGATCTGTGGCCCCTTTACTACGCTTTTCTTCTTTGATTGCAAAAAGGGTTTCCAGCTTTTTATAAATATCTAAATTTGAGACCCACTTTCGTGACAGCTCATTTGGGTCCATCAGCGCCCCCGACGTCCAGGGCGCCCCGAGGTGCTATAAATAGCACCCAACGCCAAGGCTTTCGACAACCCAAGTTCTCGAACGCATTCCACGCTCTTCTGCTTCCGCGCTCTGCTCCGGCAACCTCCCGACTTGAGATACAAGCGCCGACGACGTCCTACTGCTCTGGAAAAAGTAATCTACATCGGACGTCGGTAAAAAGAAGAGTTTAATTTCAGTACTGCACTTTAACTGTAATTCTATTTTTGTAACTGATTTTGCGCGATTATAGTATTGCCCGCAGTAAACGGTCAGCGACCGTGGGCCTTGGAGTAGGAGTCAACCTAGGCTCCGAACCAAGTAAAAACCTGGTTGTTTGCGTGTTTTGTTTTTAATCTTCCGCTACGCATTCTCTTTTCCAATCCGAACGTTTAACGATATTCACCCCCCCCCCCTCTATCGTTTCTCTCGATCCAACAGAAGGAGCTCAATTCGAACTCAGGCAACTGGGTTTGGATGAAAGTCCGAATGTTATTGATGGTGATGAGTCTGATGACAATGAGCCTAGACAACACATAGATCAGCCGAATCCTGAGGTTGAGCTAGTATCTAGTGAAACCATTCAAGAAGCACCACCAACACCAAGAACAACTAGGTTAGCCTCTAGTCATTCCCAAGACCAAATTGTTGAAGACATCCATCATGGGGTTAGGACTAGATCATTCTTTAGGAATGTGCCTAATGAAGTTGCCCTAATTTCCAAAATTAAACCTAGGAAAATTGATAAAGCATTAAATGATCCCGATTGAATCATTGCGATGCAAGATGAACTAGGTTAATTCGAAAGAAGTCAAGTTTGGGACTTAGTCCCTAGACCTAAGAAGACCACCATTATTGGAACCAAATGAGTCTTCAAAAATAAATTGAACCATAAGAGAGAAATCATAAGAAACAAGGCACGCTTAGTAGCCAAGGGTTACAGTCAAGTTGAAGGCCTTGATTATGATGAGGCCTATGCTCCCGTGGCCCGATTAGAGTCTATCCGATTGATGCTTGCATTTGCAGCACATCGGGGTTTCAAGCTATATGAAATGGATGTCAAATCGGCCTTTCTAAATGGTTTAATAAGAGAAGAGGTTTATGTCGAACAACCTCCGGGGTTTGAGAATACCAAATTCCTAAACCACGTATTTAAGCTCAAGAAGGCACTTTATGGCCTTAAACAAGCACCCCGAGCTTAGTATGAGCGGTTGTCGACATTCCTAATTGAAAAATGTTTTGTTAGAGGCCAAATAGACCCTACACTATTTCTACGTAGAGATGGTGACAATATTTTTATAGCCCAAGTATATGTCGATGACATAATTTGTGGCTCAAACAACAAGGGTGATTTAAATGAGTTTATTGGACATATGGAGAGTGAGTTTGAAATGAGTCTAGTGGGAGAGTTGACTTTCTTCCTTGGACTTGAAATCAAACAAACCCGAGATGGGATCCATGTGCACCAATCAAAATATACTCAAGAGATGCTTCGAAAATTCAATATGAGTGATTCAAAAGAGGTAACCACTCTCATGGCTACAAACACAAGATTAGACAATGATGAGAGTGGTAAACCTGTTGATTTGACTCAATATCGGAGCATGATAGGTAGTCTGCTATACCTCACAGCTAGTCGACCTGATATACTTTTCACTGTGGGTATATGCGCTAGGTATCAAGTTTATGCTAAGGAATCTCACTTAATTGCTGTCAAGAGAATTTTGAGATACCTTAAGGGCACAATAGGAGTTGGTCTATGGTACCCCGTACCGAATCTTTTGACCTAATTGGCTACACCGATTCCGACTATGCTGGATGCAAGTTGGACCGGAAAAGCACAAGTGAGAGTTGCCAATTTTTAGGATCATCTCTAGTTAGTTGGTCCAGTCGGAAGCAACATTGTGTTGCTCTCTCCACGACTGAGGCAGAATATATCGCCATGGGAGAGAGTATATCACAATTATTGTGGATGACTCATACTCTAGAGGACTATGGATTAAGCTACAAGGGTGTGCAAGTGTTGTGTGACAACATTAGCACAATTAACCTAACCAAGAATCCAATTCATCACTCTAGAACCAAACATATTGAAGTGCGTCACCACTTCATTAGGGATCATGTTGCTAGAGGAGATGTTGTACTCTCATATGTGGAGTCCAAATCAAATCTAGTGGACATTTTCACTAAACCACTCCCCGAAAATGAGTTTAGTTTCTTAAGAAGGGAATTGGGAATGTGTCGCGCTTCATAGACATCAAAATGCATTCAAAATCCTTCATGATTAATTCGAATTGTTGGGAATAATTGGGTAACTTGGGGACATCTCACACAAACTATAAGGTTTACCAAAACGTTTTTGTTTGCTAGAAATGGGGTGAGATACTAGGATCAACTTAATTTCTCAAAATGTCAATGCATCCGTTGAGAAATTTGGTTGACGAGATAAAAATCACTTCGGTGACCAAGTATGGGGAAAACCAATGCATAACATATGTGTACTTGGCTCCATGATCATACTTGGACATTCCAATCAAGGAAACTTGATTGGAGACTTGAATTTGGTACAAACTTACTTGAATGTTTGTTGTTTGAGTTTGCCTCCACTTGGGTGGAGCAAAGTGATTTGTCAAAACCATAAGGACTTTTGATCCTCCTTCAGGGATCAATTATAGTCATGGGATCACTTCCAAGATCGATACCTTTCATCAGATCTTATCAGAAATCGTTTGGAAGTCTAAAACTGAAAGTTTCAGATCGTATCAGGAAAATTTAGGAAGCCTAAATCGATCACCGGACCGATCAGGAGTATGTCTGATTGGTCCAATGGACCGATCCAGCTCCTTTGCGAAAAATTGTCAAAATCCACTGTGTTGGTCTGGATCGGTCCCCGGACCGATCTGGCGCCCTCTGTGGTGATCGGTCCACAGACTGATCAGAGGGGTCACAGAACACTTCATGAAAAATTGACCAAACATCCTGTGTTGGTCTGGATCGATCCCCGGACCGATCTAGCACCCTGTGGTGATCGGTCCACAGACCGATCAGGGGGCTCACGGAAAAACCTCCAAACCTACTGTTCGCTTCCTGAATGATCAGCCGATCGATCAGGGGCCTGCCTGATCGGTCACCCGACCGATCAGGACCAGGCCAAGCCGATCAGGATGGAGCCTGATCGGTCTGGGCGCTCCCAGATCGAACGGTGATCCGTTCGATCGCATTAAATTTTGGTTGGTGGATCGGTCCACCAACCAATTTAATCACATATTCTCTTCACTTCCCAAGCCCTAGCGCCGAAACCCCTCAGCGCCGAAACTCTCCTCTCTTGCGTGTGAGATCCCTTCTTCCTTGTACGTGAGTTCCTGAGAGTTCAACGAGGAGATCTTGGATCCCTGCGAGCGTAAGCTTATTCGCGTGAGCTCTTCTCCTTCCCGTGCACGCACGAAAGGTCTTCTTTCTGCGCAAGAGTTTCTGTCAAGCTTCTGTGCTTTTCCTCTCGTGATCAAGTTTTCAACGAACCAATCAACTCATCATGGCACCTAAGTAAGTGTTGTTTTGTTTTACCCTACTGATTACTTCAGTTATCATAAGTTTTGGGCTAACCATGTTTTTTCTTTTCGTGTTTTCTTATTGTGTTGTGATCCTACTCATTGCCGTGACCTTGCCCTGATTACACCCAATCTTGTGCAATCTATATCATGATCTGATTTTTCCCATGATCAAATCTTGGTTCTTTGATTAAACCTGTGTTCATATAATCGATTCCATCTTGTGTCGTCATTACATGATCAACCCTTATCAATTACAATCTCACTTCATTTAACTCAATTGTTGCCATGATCTATTCAACCATTTTAGAAAATCATCCAAGGGCAAAGAAACCGTGGAGGGAAGCTCAAAGGGCAAAGGCCCTTCATCATCTACACCCCCTTCAAGACCTCCACCACCTCCCCATACCAGATTTCAAAATATTTATTATGCACTAGATTTTCAATGGCACACTTTCAAACTCATGTCATGTCGAACTGTGGACCAAACCTTCATTTACGAACATTGTCCAACAGTACGGCAAATCATTGAACACTATGAACTTCTATCCATTCTTTTCCTTGAGAGGCCAATCAACTTTGATTTGGTCTCTGAATTTTATAATAACATGGTCAGTGGAGAAGGTTAGGGGTGGAGGACCCGTGTCGCCAGTATCGATCTTAATTTTGATCTATCGGCTTTCACTTCTTTCCTTGACTGTCGCCGATCAGATAATGACTTTTCTCTCTACCCCTATCTTCCAGACCCTCTATCGGTTCCCTTTGATGGAGTCACCCCTGACTCTATCCATGAGTACTTTTTTGATCATCCCAGGTCGAGGGATCTCGGTGAGGTTACCAGTCACTTCCCTACATTTGCTGCTCTCCGCCTTTCCCCCATAGATTATGTCTTGTTTAAGATTATCACTAACTGTCTCATCCCTACTACTTCAAAGCACTTAGATGAAATTCACCCATTCCACTGCTTGATGCTCTACGGGATGCATCGATGGTTAGACTTTGATATCGTGATGTCCATTTACTTCTCCATCATCGTCCATAGTCAGATGTACGGTCAGACAGTTTACATGTCGTTTGGCCATATCATCACTGCCTGGCTGCAGTCGGTTGGTATCGACGTTTCACAGGGCAGCATTGTACCCATGGTTCGACAGGATTGTCGACTTGATCGTCGCATGTTGGCACAGTCTGGCATTGTTGTCGGACCGCAGGGGCTGAGGTGGAAGGATCGGCGACGTGTGGGGGAGTTACAAGGAGCAACCCCTGATCAGGAGCCGTCCGCTGTTGCTGAGGATTACGATGAGTGGGATCCTGACCTTCGCTGGCAGGTTGCGGAGCTAGAGCGGACAATGCAACGTGAGTTACATATTTCCGAGCTCTAGCAACAGGAGGTCAGCTCAGAGTTTTGGTCTTTCGATCTCCGACTAGACGCTCTAGCATCCGACGTTTCTGGGATCTGCTCACTACAGGAGACGTGGTATGAGGAGTGGTACCATCATACGTTTCCTGGAGTTGCGACCTCCAGCAACACTCCACCAGGGGATGTTATATGTATTGATGATTCATCGGACGATGACCCCGCTGAGGGTTGATGCTATTTGACTGTTTGGATTGTATGACTCTATGGCTGTATGCCTCTGATTTATATGCTTATTGTTAGTTTTTATGATTATTCATATGATTGCTATCATCATGTATGCCTTAATATGCAATGCTATTTCATATTAATATGATACATATGATTGTCTTGCCTACCTTATATTTATCATATGTTTTCATATGCCTTCAAAATTATATCAAATCTTTTGTTGTTTTGGGAAACCCCTGGGGTTGAGGGGGAGTATGTTTAAACTTAACAACCCGTCTACACCCTTTTCAGTGTTTGACAAAGGGGGAGAGTGTGGTTGGTTAAGTTTAGGATGATCATGTTGTAGGGGGAGGATCCTGATTCCCCTATGATTCTGAAATTTGAGAAAATTGACTTCGAATCCCTAAACTTAAAATCGGGTTGTCAAACAACAAAAAGGGGGAGATTGTTGATGCAGTCTGACCCTGATTGTTATTTTGGTGTTGACACCGATTTTAGTTTAGGTTGATTATGATTATGATTAAGTCCTGATCGGGTATTAGGCACGGTGTTGAAAAGTCCTAACCTGGAGGGTTAGGTGTGAGAAAAATCCTAGCTTGGAGGGCTAGGTGTGGAAAAGTCCTAACCTGGAGGGTTAGGTGTGGAAAATCCTAGCTTGGAGGGCTAGGTGTGAAAAGTCCTAACCTGGAGGGTTAGGTGTGGGAAAATCCTAGCTTGGAGGGCTAGGTGTGAAAAGTCCTAACCTGGAGGGTTAGGTGTGGAAAAATCCTAGCTTGGAGGGCTAGGTGTGAAAAGTCCTAACCTGGAGGGTTAGGTGTGAAAAAGTCCTGGCTTGGAGGGTCAGGTCCTAGCCTGGAGGGCTAGGTTGATGAAATCCTGGCTTGGAGGGTCAGGTCCTAGCTTGGAGGGCTAGGTTGATGAAATCTGGCTTGGAGGGTCAGGTCCTAGCCTGGAGGGCTAGGTTGATGAAATCCCGGCTTGGAGGGCCAGGTCCTAGCTTGGAGGGCTAGGTTGATGAAATCCTGGCTTGGAGGGTCAGGTCCTAGCTTGGAGGGCTAGGTTGGATGAAATCCTAGCTTGGAGGGCTAGGTTGGAGTCCCTGGATCGGTCTGGTGACCGATCAGGGAAGTTGGCACGGTGCTCCTTCGTGGATCGGTCTGGTGACCGATCCAGCAATGACTGATCGGACTGGTGACCGATCAGGGAGCACACAGTGAGGTTGGAAACCTGCTGCTCCGCTCCTGATCGGTCTGGTGACCGATCAGGGAGCATGCAGTTCACTCACTGCTCTGCTCCTGATCGGTCTGGTGACCGATCAGGGAGCATACAGTGGGTTTTGGTTCCCCTTACTGCTTAGCTCCTGATCGGTCTGGTGACCGATCTGGAACACTGTTCGGATCGTTCTGGTGAACGATCAAGTGTCGCGAGTTCCTCACTATGACCGATCAGGACGGAGCCTGATCGGTCTGAGCATGCCCTGATCGGTCTGGTGACCGATCAGGAGGGTTGGACTGCGAAGCTAAGAAATCGCCCTGCAAAGGGGTGGATCGGACTGGTGACCGATCCACAACCTGGGATCGGTCTGGTGATCGGTCCCAGAGAAATCGCGATTTCTGATTGAGCGTTGGGGACCGATCAGGATGGAGCCTGATCGGTCTGAACCCACTCTGATCGGTCTGGTGACCGATCAGGAGGCTCTCTGATCGGTCCGGTGACCGATCACTTTAATTCAAAATGCACTGTCAGACGCTCTGATCGCGTCTGAACACATCTGATTTCTCTGTGCTTAATCTCTGATACTTGATTCACTGCTGATTTGCTGTGCTAATGCTCTGATTAAGTGTGCAGGTGACAGGGATGAATTCAAACACTCAAGGAGAGTCAATGGAGGTCTTTCCTTGGAGCAAGTTTGTCCATTTGCCATCTCAGGTTACAACGGACGCTAGCGCTGGCTGGAGCTGCTGACTGGGGCTGGTCTGAGGGGAAGCTCAGGGAGTCCAGGAGAGCTCAGCAGGCTGGTGGTTGCAGGTGAGCAGCTGGAGGCTGCAGTGAGATGACCTGGCGATCAGTGGAGGGACTTAAGCACTTGGTGGCGAAGAAGTCTCAACAACGAAGTTCTCCACATTGTGCTTGCTGTGTGATCTGTTGTTCCATCATCTTGAGCAAGCAACTGCGATTACTCTACTGTCTGAAGCAACCTCTGTTACTTGAGCATTTGGAAGAAGAACCAGGAAGCTTGGCGAGTCCATCAGCGAGAAGACACGAAGAAGGGAGTTCTTGCGTGAGATCTGCGCTGGGTGGAGCTCGGTGAGAAGTTTGCTTGGGTTCTTGCTGTCCTAAGTGCTCTGTAAGATCCTTCTTGTGTTTCATTGTGCTTAAAACTTTATCTTTGTTGAAACGCTGTGGAGAGGTTACTCCACCGAGAAGGAGGTTGCTTACTATCCGGATTTTTCGGGGCTTGATCTGCCGACGATCAAGGGATCACCCACCTTACGGGCACGCCAAGGAGTAGGGGCAAGTTATCCCCGAACCTTGTAAACCCTCTTGTTAGCGTTCTTGTGTTTGTTCTTAGCTTAGGGTTCATTTCTGCATACTCTGTTTTCCTTTGGCTTCCGCTGTGCTACTAACATTTGAGGTGCAGAAAATCGATAGTGTTAAAGTTTAAGTGTCTGACTATATTCACCCCCCCTCTCTAGCCATCCAAGTTCCAACACTGAGTACACACTCACACTCATCTTCTCCGAAGTCACCTTTTGAAGTCCTCTTCCTTTGGCTCTCGTCCCTTGGATGCATATAAGCTCACGGCTCACCCCCTTGTCATCCTTCACATATGCCTTGAAGTCCGCTTCCCTTGGCTCCACTCCATTACTCTTTATCCGACGGTCCCTCAGATGCATCATCCTTCACTTACTCAAGGACCCGAGTACCAAGATGAGATCTTCCATGTACTTCCACACTTGGCCGCACCAAGCCTCTCATGTGTGTTCCACTAGGTCCTCCATGACTCAAACACATATCAAATCAACATGAAATCCTTACTTAAGCTTATTGACACACACATCAAAATCCATGATCGTACCGATCAAACTTGGACCAATTACACCAATAATCTCCCTCTTTTTGATGTGTGACAATATGTTTAAGTTAGACATAAAAATAGCAATTAGAAAATTAGAAGCATAATATAATATGAGGCATAAACATGCAAGCTCCTCCTTAACCTTTGGTCTATCACAAGATTTTCAAATTCTGCACAAAAATAAGTTAAGTTCTAACTTAAACTCTTCCATTCTCCTCCTTTGACACCATCAAAAGGATTATACCAATTAATTTTAACTTATAGCATCAAAGTAAAAAACAAGGTGAGTTTTAATTCTGAAAAATAGCAAAAATCAGAACACTTAGAGTGTGTTTGGTTCAAGTCATCATATATAACCTCGGTTATGTCATTACCAAGTAATCACATAACCAAGGTTATGGGGAATAAAACATAACCTGAAGTTGTTTGGTTCAATTTAGGTAATCAAATAAAATCTTGTTTGTTTGGAGGTAATAGTCTATAATCTAATATAATATTTTACCGTATTACCCTTCAGAATTTGTTTAGATAATTTTATTTGTTTAGACTTAAGGGTGTCGACGTCGATCGACGGTGTCCACGTAGGCAGTCGGTGTCCAACACCGGCAGTTGACTATCGGCGCCGACCGCCCGATCGTCGGCGGTCGGCGCCGACCGCCCGATCGTCGACGGTCGGTGCCGACCGCGGACGATCGGCGGTGGCGGTCGGCGATCGGCGGCGGTCGGCGCCGACCGCGGACGATCGACGGTGGCGGTCGGCGATCGGCGGTGGCCGTCGGCGATCGACGATCGACGGAGGCAGCCGGCGATCGGCGGAGGCCGCCGGCGATCGGCACCGGCCGCCGGCGATCGACGGCGGTCGTCGGTGACCAGGCGATCATCGCTAGCGGTGGTAGCCGGCGATCGTCGCCGGCGGTGGTCGCCGGCGGTGGTCGCCGGCGATCGTCGCCGGCGGTGGTCGCCGGCGATCGTCGATCGCCGGCGGTGGTCACCGGCGATCGTCGATCGCCGGCGGTGGTCGCCGGCGATCGTCGTCGGCGGTGGTCGCCGGCGATCGTCGCCGGCGGTCGCCGGCGATCGTCGCCGGCGGTCGCCGGCGATCGTCGCCGGCGATCGTCGCCGGCGGTGGTCGCCGGCGATCGTCGCCGGCGGTGGTCGCCGACGATCGTCGCCGGCGGTGGTCGCCGGCGATCGTCGCCGGCGGTGGTCGCCGGCGATCGTCGCCGGCGGTGGTCGCCGACGATCGTCGCCGGCGGTGGTCGTCGGCGATCGTCGCCGGCGGTGGTCGCCGGCGATCGTCGCCGGCGGTGGTCGCCGGCGATCGTCGCCGGCGGTGGTCGCCGGCGATCGTCGCCCGATCGCCGTTGCCCGATCGCCGGCGATGGTCACCCACCGCCCAGCGATCGTCGCCGGCGGTGGTCGTCGCCGCCGGCTGTGGTCGTCGTCGCCGGCGGCCGGCGGTGGTCGCCGCCGGCGGCGGGCGGCGGGCGGTGGTGGTTGGTGGTCGCCGGCGGCCGTCGGGCGGCGGTGGTCGCCGGCGGCCGTTGTCGGTCGTGAATAATACTTTCGGAAGTTAATAAATTGTAATGGTTATTTTCGTCTTAAATGTAAATATTGGAGGATAATTTTGGAAAAATAAGCTTCATAACCTGGGAATCGAGAAAAACCTTACTTCCCTAAGATTTTCCGATTCCTGGTTGCATGCCCCTTTTGCTGACGTGTCGGTCATCGATCATTACTAGAGAATCGCTGATTATCTTAACCAAACAAGGTTTTTGTTAATAATCTTGGATGAATAACCAAGGTTATCAAGGATAACCCTCAACCAAACGCACCCTTAGGGTACTAGTCGACAGAGACTGGTATTAGTCAACTGCCCTCAACAAAACTACCCTTCATACCAAAAATTAGTAAGATCAGTTGACTGACCCTCTGCACCAGTCGACTAGCATAACTTTGATACGAATTTCAGTCTTTTGAGCTGAATTTTAGAAACGCATAAAAAATTTCAAAAAAAATAAAAAATTATGAAATTTTACAAACATATTTTTTGAACTATTTTTCAATAAAAAAATAAGTTTGCATTAAAAGTCAAAGTATTTTTAAATTTTTGATAAAATCTCAAAAACTTAAAAAAACAATAAGGTTTTGTATCAACTTTGAAATTTAGTTTTGAAACCATATGTTTTTCGAAAGTATACCACTGTAAGTAAAATATAGAATTATTTTCAAAATATTTAAAATATCCAACTATGATCTATGGGCAAGATGTCCATTAATTAAATATTTATTTTCCCAATAGTTAGTCTATTATTGCAAAAATAATACATTTCATAACCATCAAAATGTCATAAGCACATGTGAATTATGAATATCATCCTAACATCTCACATGCATAAATGAAAACATAAACCAAATTATTATGAGATGTAATAAAGGTAATGCCTACTTAGCTTATTTGATCATGAGGTTTATTTGGCTAAGTGCTCCTCCTTAAGGTCTCAAGCCAACCACTTTTCAAAAATTTGAATTTTAGTGTTCATGGTTGACTATCCCCTAAATTTTTTAACCTTTGAGAATTAATTTTGATACCCAATAGAAATGCTTCCTAATTGGGTTGACCAAGTACTCCTTAGGAATCCATTTTCTATCTAGGGTCTTGGTTTTTTATTGTCCCTTGGCAAACAAACAATGATATGATTTCTCATTACTAGACTTATTGAATTCTAATCTTGTTTTCTTGAAACTTGCCCTTTGGCTCCCAATAATCATATTTAGTGTCTTTGTGCTAATTTTAAATTTCCTAGGGCTTTTGAAAGGTAGTATACCTTTTTCCTTAATTTTCTATTTTCCTCTTCTAAACATGAACCATTTGAACTCAATGGAGAGGAAGCATGCATGTCATTATCCATGAATTCTAACTTTTCATTAAGCATGCAAATCTCATCTGTCAAACCTTTTATTTTCTTCCTAGCCTTAAATAAATCATCATTGGTGCTAGAAATAATTTTGACTAGAGTTGTAATGGGTAAATTGTATACATCACTTACCGAGATGTCCGAGTCTGAAGATTGATCTTCCCCTTCACTTGAGCTCTCTTCTTCATCTTCACTTGAGCACTTTTCATCTTCAAATGATGTGGAGGTCATGTCATCAATTTCCTATAGGGCAAAATGGGACACATGATTTTCTTCCTCTTCTGATGATGAGGGATCATCCCAAGTCGCCTTTAAATTTTGAATCTTCTTACTTTTTTCTTTTGTTTTCTTCTTTTCTTCCTTCTTTTTCTCTTCCTTCTTCTTCAAAAGTTGACAATCATCCCTTATGTGTCCTTTCTCTTGGCAATTGTAGCATATAATTTTCCTTCTTCTATTTGAGCTTCTTGAGCTTTTTCTAGCATGAGTTTTGTTAGAAGAAAAATATTTAAATGTTTTTCTCATCTTCCTTACCATATATGTCTCTTGATACTATCTATTGAGGCGTTCGATTCTTTTGAGTTGGAGGATGATAAGTATGAAGCTTTCTTTTTATCCTTCTTTTTCTTCCTCTCTTTCTCTACATAAGAGCTATACTCTTTTCTTTTGAAAATACAATAGCTTGTTCATGTAATTCAAATTTATAAAATAATTCATCAAGCTTAACTAAAGAGAGATTCCTAGAGACCTTATAAGCGTCAACCATTAAAACTCATAAGGTAGTTCTAGGGAAGGATTGAAGCACATACCTCACAAGATCCCTATTTTTAATTTTCTCACCTATTACATTAAGATTATTGACAAATTCTTTGAATCTACCGTGTAATTGACTCACCGTCTCATTTGTCTTTATGGTGAAGGATTGAAGTTGAGCCACCAAGAGGTTCTTCTTGGCTCTTCTTGATTCATTCGACCCTTCATTTAGCTCAATGAGCTTTTCCCAAAGATCTTTGGTGGAGTTGAATGACCCAACTTTGTTCAATTGCTCCTTGGAGAGACCACATTATAGAGTTATTGTGTTCTTTGCGTTTGCTTGAGCTTTCTTCATTATTTCTTTTGTCCAATTTTTGATTGGGAGAGATGCTCCTCTCTCATCATTCGGCATCTCAAAACCATCTACAACACTAAATCAATTTTCAATATCGTTCATTAAATAATACTTCATTCTACCTTTTCAATAAGCAAATCGTTGCCGTCGAAGAACGATGGTCGTGCGGTACTATATCCCTCTTGAAATGCCATCTTGATGTTTCGATTGACGGTGAGTTCTCTCGAAACGAACTATGCTCTGATATCACTTGTTAAGACTTGATCATATGGCTAGAAGGGGTGAATAGCTCGTCTTCGAACTTTCGTTGATTCTTTCTACAAGTGTTAGCTTTGCACAAGCAAAAATAAGATAAAACAATGAAAACAATGCTACCACAAAACCTTTACGTGATTTGGAGATTTCTTACTCCTATTCCATGGCGTGCCCTTGAGGTGGACGACTCCTTAATCCTTTGGTGGATCAGTCCCCGACAATCTTCAGCTAGAGCTTTCTCCTTCTCGGTGGAAAACAACCTCTCACAATGTTCTCTTCCTCTTTACAAGATGAGAGTTAGGGTACGAGGAAGAGGGTAGACTTTTGGAAACTTGAGCACTTGAGCAATAAGGTTTTTCTATCACACCTCTAACCTTTCGCAAGTCTCAAAGCCTCCCCTTAAATAGAGGAGAAAGCTATTAATAAAACAACTCAGTCACAATATCAGTCAGCTAATGTCAACAGCAGTCACCTGATGCCAATGACTATAATTCAAATAGCAGTCGACTACTTTCCATACCAGTCGACTGGTCCTATTGTTTGAACCTTACAGAAATATCAGTCGATTGATCTAAGTACACCCTCATACTCATCTTCTTCAGAGTCGCCCTTTGAAACCCTCTTCCTTTGGCTCTCGTCTCTCAGATGCATATGAGCCCACGACTCACCCCTATGTCATCCTTTACGTATGCCTTAAAGTTCACTTCCCTTAGCTCCACTCCATTGCTCCTCGTTCGACGGTCCCTTGGATGCACCATCCTTCACTGATTCAAAGATCCAAGCACGAAGATGAGATCTTCCATGTGAGTTCCACACTTGGCCGCACCAAGCTCCTCTTATGTGTTCCACTAAGTCCTACATGACTCAAACACACATCAAATCAATATGAAATTCTAACTTAAACTTATTGACATACACATCAAAATTCATGATTGTACCGATCAAACTTGGGTCGATTGCACCAATAGTTAAAGCACTAGACGTCATTTAATTCTATAAACAAATACATAATATCTTAATGATACATTACAATGTTAGTTTTGAATAATAAAATAATATTTCAGATAATTTTGACCACCACGTTGTAGCAATTATAACGTTATAGTCAATACGTTGTAGTAGCTACGATTTGGTGGCTGTTACAATGTGATTATAACAAAATGTTGTAGCAGCTACCAAATCGTTACTGCTAAAACTTGCTGACCAGATTGTTATAGTAGCTTTTACAACATAGTTGATTAGAACATTATGGCAACTATCAAATCTTAGCTGCTATAATGAATTGACCAGAACGTTCTAATAACTACTAAATTGTAGTTGCTATAATGTGGTTAGACTAGAATGTTGTAGCAACTACAATTTTGTAGTTGCTACAACACAATAGTACCACAAATAAGAACATTGTAGTAGCTATGATTCTGCTGCTATAATGATGTATCTGCTACAATAATAACATTTGGATGGACAAGGAAGATGTTTGGGAACTTGAATGGAAACTAAATTGAAACTAAAATCCAAATCCTAAATAATAAGATGAGGCAGTAGCAGACAGTTAAAAGATAGATAATAGAAAATGAGCACGTATATCTGGGAACTCATTGTAAATGAACAATGACAAGCAGGCAGTCGAGGCGAGGCGAGGTGAGGGCATCAATGAGGGAGTTGATCGACAAAGACAGTGAGGGATGAACAAGGGAGTTCGAAGGAGGAGGGTTCAAAATATTTGGATTTTTTTTAGGAAGCACAAAACCCTAATTGTATTGGTTTTTTTCGTTTCACTCGCCCGCCCCGACCAACCTTGAACTGGTCTAAAAACAAATCAAACCCTGGATGAACAATAGATTAGGGAGAGAAGTATAAATTAACCTGGGAGTGAGATACCCTTTTGATAATAAAGCAAAATAGGATGTCCCTTTGACGATACATTAAAAAAAAGGATATTCTTTTGATTTTTTGCTCACAAATGAATCTAGCTAGCTACTTCATAAGGACGTGATGGTCGTGGAGAAATTGGAGCCTTTAACATTCATGTAGAAAGTGCATGGAATCAAAGTTCATATTTCTTACAATGGAGAGTATTAAATTTTGTAGCTATTGTGACCTACCAATTTAAATCCGTAACACCCTGTTTGGAAACTTTTTAAACAAAGGAATTGAATTGAATTCCATCCAGAATTGAATTCCATTAAATTCAATTCTCATATTTGGAATGAGTAAGTAAATCTATCAAGGAATTCAATTCAATTCTTATATTTTTACTATTTTGTTTTTCATCCAAAATGACGTTGAGTGAGAAATAAAGGTTATTTAGTAATTTTTATTTATCAGAGCAATTTCCTTCACAAATCAAATCTCTTTAGGTCTAATTTGTTTTGAAGGATTTGAAAGGAATTGAATTCCAATTCCTTATCAATACCTGGTTAAAAATGTGATTCAACGGTGGAATTGAATTTCAATTCCTAAATTCAATTCCCAAAGGAATTCAATTACATCCCTTTCCAAATAGGGGTGTAACTGTTTGACTTTGTTACAATGTTGGATGGTGTCATCTGTTTTCTTGAAATGAAGTTGAGCAATCTAATCAAAAAGAGAAATTGAGACATGAAAAATAACATAAAAAGATTATATTGTCAAGCAACTTTTGTTTAGGGCAACACTATATACGATATGTAGATCTTCAGAAAGCTTTTGACAGGATTAATTGGAGTTTTCTTGTAGTAACACTATAGAGGCTTAGCTTTGTTACACCTTATATGAAATGGTTTATGGAGTGTGTTATCACTTCCTTACATGGATTGAAAGGCACACTTGGCTAAGCATTCACCATGAGATGAGCGTCGTGTGAGACGAATATCGTGCGAGACGAATGTTACGAGTTTTCAAAAGAGAGATTAAAGATTCAAGAAGTATTATAAGGATGAGAAATTTGAGTATATCTTATATATACATTCTTACTTGATTCTTAATATAATTTAACTTATTTATAATAAATAAATAAAATATTTATAATTCAAATTTTGAATTATTATAAAACCTGGGGCTGTACATATACGTCACCAAAAATTGAGGAGCGAAATGAAAAGTGCAAACGAAATGAAATTCTCTTTAATTTCCTAAGCAGAAAAAAAAATTGCCTACGTCGTGGTATAGGAGTCGGTGGTGCCCTTCCAAGTCTTCCTCCCTCCGCCGCTTCGATCTAATGGCGTCGAAGAAAGGACTAGAAGATTTCTATGCAGTCTTCGGGGAAGCCACGCCGGAGTGCGATGCGGAGACGTCTGCTTTGGCTGCCGCTGCGGCCCGCCCTTTCCTCTTCTACGCCCACTCCCTCGATCCCTCTTGCCTCGAGGTCGTCGCCACCGACTTCCACTCCCACACCTTCGCCCGCTTGTTCACTGTGCACGACCTCGAGGACCTCGTAAGAATCGCATCTCGGTTGAGTTCTATTTAGATCTTCTGTATTCATTGTCATCTTGTATATTGTGTATCCTATTTGAGCTCTCACGAATAGTTTTATATGTTCTTCAGTTCTTATTGCACATCCAATTTTAACAGGTAAATTGTTACTGTTTAATCTGATGTGCTATTTATATATGCATCTATCTCCGTGTGACTGTGGATTCTATTCTGCAACTAATGTATGTCATGGATGCATCTCTGCAAAGTCTCTAGCTTTCCGTTGATCAGTTGACTCTTATTTTTATTGAAGGATCACATAGTTCATTACATGAGTCTTCTAGATCAAAGAAAACATAAATTTTATGGCTTTATCCTTTTTAAGTTAGAACGCCTTATTGATTTGGTTAAATTAACTAGTTGGCACATGCCCGGGGTTTAAGATTGATAGCTCCACATCTGTCGCTGTCATTGTGCTTTTGCCACAACTTGCCATTCAACTCATCGTCAATGGATCTCCTAGCACGGTCAGCCACCCACTCTTCCTGCACATGAGCCCATTACCGACCAACATTTGGAGATCCATTCATCTACTAGTCCTATTCCTTGTTTCTTTCCTCCACACACATGAACGTGGCTTTTGCTGTTTTGGCTCTGGCCCTTTGGCTCAATCTTGTTGAAATCCTTGATGATTCAAACTCGATTATCAAGTGATAGCAATTCTCTTTTTCCTCTGGTTCTATAGTTCCTTGAAATTATGCATTTCCCTACTTTGCTGGTAACCGACTTCTCTTCTCTCACGACCTCACTCTTCATCAAGGCTCCTCCTATTTATGCTTAAGGTGATGTGGCCTATTTACTGCTGAAATTGCTAAGTATCCGGATCTCAGTCAATCAATGAAAATTTGCATTTGTTGGATTTTTCTCTCTTACAACTTCTCCAATCTGAAGGGGAGCTTGGCGCAATGGTAAAGCTGCTGCCTTGTGACTTAAAAGGTCACGGGTTCGAGTCCTAGAAACAACCTCTTACAAAGTAGGGTAAGGCTGTGTACAATAGACCCTTCCCTGGGACCCCGCATGGCGGGAGCTTCATGCACCAGGTTGTCCTTTTTTACAACTTCTCCAATCTACATTGCATTGAATTTGTTGCATTGGATCCCAAATTTTGATTCTTGGAATTGGTGTTGTACTAAATATTACATTTTTGGCACCATATGATTTCTATTTCCTGGTAATTTTGCATCTAGTGCCACCCTGGATCACTGAATTCTCTCTTGAACATGATTTCAATTTTTTTCCTTTATGACGTAGTCTACATAGAGGTGAAAGACAATAAATGGCTGAGAGATGGTTGTGATGAAAATGTGAATAACATGGATACTTTGTGCTGGTGGGTGGTTGATGGAAGGCCTACAAAGTTAACCAAGGATGAGAATGCAGAAGTATCACATGAGCTGTATGTATATATATAGCATTGATTAAAATGCAGGTAAAAAATAAGTGGCCTCTTTTATTGTCCTTACAGCTCAGATTCGTAAGAGACATTAAAAATTCTTGGTTTTCTTGAAATAGTGTGAGTAATACTTAAATTATTCTAAGTTTAAAATTGAACCATGAATTGATTTATTATATTCGACCTTTTTACCAAAAATATTATATTTTATTGTTTATTGCATTAATTTTGCTCGATGTTGTTTTTCTATCACCAAGCTAATAGGCTGAGCCTTTGTGCCCTCCTTTGCCACTTTCCTACTCTATGTTTACCTTTTTTGAGATCTTGTTTTATGTTGAGCTGGATCTGGTATTTTGACACCATTTTAAGTCTCAACAAAAGCATAGAATTGTACATTTTGCTCAATTCTCAAGCGAGGTGGAACAAGATTTCAGTCTATGCAGGTAGCTCTTATTTGTTGTTTGGTGCTCTTTAAAAATGGGAAAACTTGATTACGATGGCATAAGCTGCAAGTGTTTCCTTTTTATAGCCATACCTTCTCACCAAAGGAGTACTTTATAAATGTCTATGCTCTATGGATCACCTTAACTACTAATAGTTATTCCTAGTTTTCTAAATTCACTTTTGGGAATGTGGTGGTGGTGGGTCAGTGGGGGAAGCCGATCGGTATAGGTGTTATTCTGTTTTTATGAAAATCCTTTTTGATCACATGTTTTGTCCAACAAGATAAGCGTGTAACCTTTTTATTTCCTTTGTGTTCTTTTGCACTATTTTCAGGGTTGTTTTTAGTAAAGCTCATACATTCTTATTTGCTAGAGAGACGACATTGGGATTGGGGGCTCATGGCCTGAATTCGTTGATTACCTCAATTCTACTTTGTCTTATGGAAATGTAAAGCTTATTTTGGGTTCTTCACATAACAGTGACTCTGGTGAATTTTCCAACCTTTCATAATTATTGTTGTGTATGAATTCCAAGTTTTGGTGTGATATTTCACTGCATAAATCTATTGTAAATCTGTAGAAAGTATCATTTGAGAGCTAAGCATAAATTTCTGCCCCTTGTTATATTTCAAATGCCTTTTACGGAAGTCAATTATGTTGCTACCACTTAATGTGCAACATTTGTTATTTGTATCTCTTTACTATAGCTATAAATTTGAAAAATATGTTCTTCCCATCTTAAATACTTGGATGATAGATGTCAACCTGACACTTTTGAAAAGTTTCAATATCCCTTCATTTTTTAAGCTTGTTTATCTCCAAACAAACAAAACAAATCAATACTTGTTATAGTAGATGTTTTTCTAGCGTTAATCTTACATATTATGATGAATAAATTGGTTTCAAGTTTTGTGTTCCAGGTGACAGTTGAATGTGTAAATAATTAAAAATCAATAATGATCAACACCAACAATCTCTCTTGTTGCCTATACCGACCATGCAAATGAGTATTGTACTGCTGACACTTGGCACGCTTCAGCATGTGTCAAAACAAATTCAAGCAATCTTCATTATTTATAAATATAAAATTTATATGAATCTTTTGCAAGGGAGAGGATTCAAAGCTATTTCTCCTCTACAACACCTTTGAATAGCTTTACAAATTTTAACACTTATGCCAACGAAGGAGCTCCCGCAAGCTCTACAATGACATGGTATAGCTTCGCAAGGACTGCAACAACTCGCCAAATAGCTCCCCAAGGATTGCACAGCTAGTAATTCAACTTTAGGATTTTCATAATCTCGTAAACAACTTTGTGAAGCCCACATAAACTATTTTGGAAGTATAGAAGTTTTGAATAACTTCTGTCAATTGAGGAAGAAGCTAGTAAATAGCTCCTTGAGGAATGTAGTTGCTTGCCATCAGCCCATGTGTTGGCACTCTGACACAATACCAAAATCATCTTGCTGTGGTCGAAACTCCGAATTTTCAACCATGGAAATAAACACTATAAATAGAGATCTGTTGACTTCTCATTTGGACACCATAAACCTATCTCCAAGTCTTATTTGTTCTAACTATTTGAGGATCTTTTCTCTCCATTAAGTTCTATACAAGATGCTCATGTTGTATCACTAGTAATATTCAAATTATTATTATTTTTTATTTTTATTGTGCTAACTAATTTTTTATATGGTCTCCCTTTACCCTTTACACCATTCATTCTACAATTCAACTCTTCTAACTATATAATCTATTTGCCACCTTTGAACATGGTTATCCCATGTTATTTTTTCCATTTTATCATTTATTCAAGCTACACCTAATATCTCTTAGAGGTTAGCATTCTTCCCCTTTAGTTACCTTATGCATCCATCTTGATATTCTCATCTCTGCAATATAATAATAATACTTATTATTATATGTACATGGAATTTCCTAATTGTCCATGACTAATATATAAAGTATGATAGATGCAGCATAGTTTTATAAAAAAAAATTCTTTAGTGCACATGATAATTGCAAAAGCCTAAAAAGTTCCTTAAAATTTCTGTCCATTAGTTTATCCTATTGTATGATATCTTCATCCATCAATATGTTCTTGTTGCTGAATAATAATTCATTATGTCTATAGTTGTTTTTATAAGAATTTTGTGACCTTCATCTTAATTTTTTCTTGATTCTTTTGTTATTACCAAAACTATATTTCATATATTTAGCTTTGATTCTATTTAACTTGTAATCTATAGTTCTAACTGTGCCAAAAAACATAAATATGTATAAAATTTTTGTTCAATTTACTGGAGATGAGAATGGTGCATTTGTATATGTGAGATTACTAGAAAAGAAATTTTAAAAATACTATTATTGGACAATTATGTTAGTTCTAATTGATGATAAATTGAATAGGTTAAAGTTGTATGAACATATTCAAAGATGACAAATAGAATTATAGTTAACCAAGATAATGGATTGTTGAAGGTGTGAAGATTAGAGAAACCAAAGAAAACTAATGGAGATCTATATATTGTTAGTAATATAACTTCGCATTTAGTCTAACGAACGGATAAAGGGATAAAATCCATGCATGACACTCTAAATAGTTGGGACTAACACCATCTGTTGAAGTTGATTTTTTTCCTATTTTAGTTTTCAAGTAATGCCTTTTAAATTGTTTTAGACAGTGATATGGTGAATCAACATTAAAATATAGGAAAACAAGAGTGATTTCAGCTAATAGTGCTCCTAGTAATTTCAGCTGGATGGCTGTGTTATGACAATATATCTCTGAATACTTGAATTTGAAGTGAAGGGTAAGACAACAAATGCATCTGAAATAAGATTGTAGAAAATTCCACTTTTTTTTTTTCTTTCTGTATATGCAAAGTTCACATGAGTATTTTCCCCCCTCTAAGCACTTTAATCAATGTTGTGCTAATTTCTAATAATGGGGATGCCATGAGGAATAGGGGCAGAGGAGAAACTTATGTTCTATCATCACAGTATGAAGTGGTAACCAAAAGTTAGATCTTCAGCAGTCCAACATGTTTGCATAGCACATGAATCATCCATTTACATCATACTATGTCGGTGGTCATTATTTCAACAATGGCAGTAATGCCTTCAAATGGTAAAACACACCATATCCTGACGATAACAATTCCTTAGTAGTTCCTTGCTTGGAAGCATAAAATGAAGATTTAACCACTAAGCTATTGTTGGGTCAAGCAAACTTAGAATACTTTGATTTCATTTTTTTCATCTTTCTTTTCAAAAGGGATAATAATAGTGAAAAATATTTCATCTTTTTTATTCTAGACCTTAGTAAATCCTTTCTTGCAAGATGATGCCTTTTAGACCGCAGTGCATTCATTAACAAACTTATGATGATTCAGGAACCGATCATGCAAACATGATAGCTTTCAAGTCAAAGGGATTGCCTCGCATATCTTTATCTCTCAACAAAATCTCAAATGATCAAGCTATCGATGCAATAGCAAAATTGTCTCTATCACTTTTCAATGCATTCAAGAAAAAACAGAGTGATGCCCTAAAAGGTGTATTCTCTTTCAACAACTTCAACATCAACTTTCCTATTGCATAGTTCTTTCGTAACTTTATTAACTTGCATATTCTTCTACAGAGATATTAATTTATCCATTATAAACTAATAGTGTGATTATTTTCTTTTTTTAAAACAAATTTTGTTTTTTTCCCTACTATATGACTTAATTTTTTATATTTAAGTTTTTTGGTCACTTAATTTTTGTATATTTCTTGTTTGGAAGCTCATCCTTTATTCTTAAGTTCTGATGCTATTTTTGTAATGGTTGTGGTCTTTGAGGTTTGACTGTACTAATAATGTAAACTTCCACCTGTTTCATCATCTAAGAATTTCCTCTTTTGAATATTCTTCGTTGGCACACTTAGCGGAATGCAGATTGGATTTGTTTTTTCCCCTTACACTGGTGTTCATCTGCACTACTTGTATAACATGGGCTCACACACATGAACTTGTTTGAATTCTAGAAGGAACTATTCAAAGAAACAACTAACTTTTAGTGAACTATTTAATTTAGGTATCTGATGAATTGAAAGGTGTGAAGAAGTAAGCTCACAAAAGTATCTTTTTGAGTGTGATTCTTGTTGATATAAATCAAGATGACAATATTAAATACAACCTTGTTACACAATCCAACCTGACCTCGAACATGATTAATAATAAAATATGAAAGTGATACGAGACAACCTGAATACATAATGGGTGGATACTGTTGGGACCGGGTGCATGTTGACATGGATGCGGGTTCGTAATTTTAAAATTAATTACGTGCAGCGGAAGGTTTAGCATAAATAATTTCTCTAATTATTTAACCACACATCTAAGCATGCAATTTTATCTTGTGTAGACATGATCATATATTTAAAATTTTGCAGAAACGTAAACTAATTTACGTATTACCTCGCATAACTCGAAAGAAGGGACGAGATCCAACCGTAAGCGTCCCTTGGAAGCTCCGCCTCTATTCACGTCCACGCCGAGTATCTTCGGGATGACTTCGCAAAGCCACGAGTTTCGTGTTCTCGAGAACTACTAGATTCTTCGAGAACGCGACGAGAAAAACCAAGAGAGAAGTCAGAAGACTAACCATAAAAGGATGGCCGGCTGGTGCTCCTTCTTGGGGCTGGTTGGCGCACGGCAAGAAGGGGAGAAGAGAAGGAGAGAAAGAGAGGGAGAGAGCCTATGCCTTCATCTCTATGATTATCTCCCAAGCCTTGCCTTGGGTCCTTTATATAGTGGCCTCTCAACCATCAAGCCTCTCAAATATGGAATAACTTATTCCATCATGCCAAGTTTGATTTTATATCATGGTTAAAATCATATTTTAATTCATGATAAAAATCAATCAAGTCTCTTCTCTCCTATGGAATAAATTTCCTTATCATGGTAAATCAATCCATGATTGATAAAATAAACCAATCCATGGTTCATTTTAATTTCCATGAAAAATAAACCAAACCTTGGTTTATTATAAAAAATTTAAAATTTATATCATCCATAATTTTATAAAACAAACCACACTTGGTTTATTTTATAAATTGAACCAAAACTTTGGTTCTATCCCTTTGTTGTGGCAGACCAAGCAAAGAGGATGGAGGCCCTCTTTGGCCGGCCCATCCAAGCCAAGCCCCAATGAATTAAACTTATTTAATTCATCTATTAAGTCTTCAAAAGACTTAGCCATTTTACGCTTCCGATGCGTCTCTGAAAAATTCAGATTCGACTTATCGTTTGGCTCAACCAAACTTAATCTCTCTCTTGATTGGAAAATCCAATATTCAACTCGTTTTAAATCCCTCGGATTACTCGTAGTGCGTGTGACTAAATAGACTTTCGATTTATGTTGGCCGTCTATAATTAATCAATTATAGAACGATCATGAGTGACACCTAGTAGTATATCATGATCCCCAATTAATCGAAAGATCAACGGTTGACCTCAGAAACAATTCTGAAATCCTTTAGCAGCTATAATGAATCGTGCCTCATTCCCTTCACCATCTTATACCCACTTGGTTCAGGACATGGTCTATGTGTGTCAGTCCCCACTAGGCTGACTACGTCACACCTAGCCCAAGTAACGTTTTCTCGTCGTACGGATTCTAATTACTCTCATGTATTTAAGAGATTCATACTCTGAACATGTCATGCTCTGGCTAGAGGCTTCGAGTAATAATCCGACGATAGGCCTCGGGTATACATCTCCTCGCAAGGAGTGGTGAATCCTTTGTAGGCTGTTCAAACATCTTCGGGCACTTCGGCTTATACCCAATCATCCTGGGTCCACACCTCCTTGGAGATGCTTGCTTAAGATGTCAAAGTATAAGTCTCCATGACCAAGATGACTTGAATACCGCAAGTCAAAGGAACATCGCACTTAAGCTGCAGTAAGAACTTCACTGACATATCTATATGTAGATTACCATATGAAGTTTTACAGCCAATCACTCCAATGAACTAGTTCCCTTAACTAGCATTCATGTTTATCTCCGGACATCTCAATGTCACCAGCCAGTGAGAATCAGCTGATTAGAGAATAACTCATGCTAGTCTCAACAGAATTGATAGTGTCCGTATTTATCAATTCATCGACTAGGGACAATTTCAATACTTCACAATTGCACATGTAGAGATAATCACTAGTTGTGAATTCATCACAAATTCTCTCATGCTGTGAATTGTATTGCGGACATTCAGTAAATGAGTTTAAGATCTCAATCAAATACACAAACATGTATACTCAAATAGTGAATATTCATTTATTAGAATAAATGATTACAATCATTCACACTTCTCTCATATCACTAACAGATACAAATTGTCCCGTTTCTAAAATAATTCATTTAAAAAATATTAATAATTTTATGTGATATACCTTAACTTCTTTTGAGAGGTTATTTAATCTTACACTTTATGAAATTATTTTCTATTACATTTATAATCATTTTGTATTAACTTATATTGTTTTTTGATGATCCAAAATTCCAAATGACAACCTGTTTATGACACAATTAACTTGACAAGCCATGAATTCTATATATATCCAATGTGCTTGTTTAAATCTCATGGTAGTGCAATAGATTGATGCTGATTATTGGTGCCGATATAAGTATGGTGACCAAAGAGAATAGGACAAGTTCTTTCAAAGGGGTAGCCACTTATTCAAAGCACATGTACCATTTGAGAACTCACCATACTCTTAGAGCACTAAAGGCATCATGTTAACTCATAAGATTGGAAGATTCTGTGATTCCTTGATAAAAATAATTTTGTAAAATTCCACAGATAAGCCATTTTGTATAGCATTGCAATATCTTACCCAAACTTTGTAGCTGGTAATTAGTGAACAGGAAATATATTGCCCAATGGGTACAATTAACAACTATCCTTTAATGCATTCCCTTCTACAATATTGAACTGAAAGATGATTCTGATGATAAATGCATTTAAAATATAGGTACAGGTTGTATAAAATTCGTCAAGGGATTATAGAGTGAATTCTAGATTTTATTTTATGTTTTTTGGTTGAATTTGTAGGAGTGTGTTGGATACTAGGTTGCAGAGCTCATCTTCAATAATCTACCCGTCATCAGTTGCTGTAAGTAGCATCTTGATCTAATTCAAGAGGCCATCTTTGTAAAAGCATAGACCAAAAAATTGAAATTTGGACAGTGGTAGATCTACGAGTATTTGGTGATATGGTTATTAGTGTAGTAGATGTTAAGAGCATCACGACTTCTTAGGCTCCTCCGCCACCTCCTGCACTAGAAACACAATATCTATATTGTTTGGGTTAGTCTCCTTTGTGTTGTTAACAAACTGGCTTGCATTCCATTGCCAAGCTAATTGCGGTTAACAAGCCCAAGTAAATACAATAATGACAAGAACAACAATGTGTCTCAATCATTAAAGAACAGCTATCTGGATCATATTCTGCTTTGAACTTTATGCAATGGCTATATCGCTGTTTGGATCAAATTTTGTTAAGTTTCCTTGGCTTTCTTTCCCATTCAGAGGTGGTATGTAAATGTCAGTTGCATATTGTCAAACATTTAAATGATCTTTGTGGTGGAAACTTGAAGTATTATATATACTAAGTGGAAATTTGTTTAGAGCATAATTTTTTTTTTATTTCATCAATTTGATGTTATTTGTGAACATCCATAGAAAGTGTAGATATTCTGCTTAATTTCACTATCTGCATTTGGTTTTTTTATTCGATAATATCTTCTGATACTCTCTTTTCTATTCTAGAGCAAGAACACATTTCACGGTTAATGGGATCTCTATCTTCTGAGAGGGTAGGCCACCTGTTAGAATTTGTTTACTTGCAGAGATTTTATTTTATTTTTGACTAATGTGTGTAGAATGAGCACTCCACTACCTTTAGTTATAGAGTTGCTACAGACTGAATAATCTACAGGTTCATGGACTTGCTTATGTTCTTAGGTTGTAGGATTAGAGATCTCTAGTATTTGGTGAGGAGTTAATAGTTTTTTTTTCCTCAATCTTCAAACTAACACCATTATGTTCTGGCATATTTTGATTAGTATTATCTTTTTGCCTCGTTATTTGCCAAATTGTTGAATCTATGGGGTGCATGTATTTTTCTTCAAGTTTGGACATGTGTTGGTGTTCCATACTAAAGATCTTCATCTTGGACTCCATGAGGTCCTTTGTTGTATGCTTCAAAGTTTTTCCAACCTAAGCTTTTGTCAATGTTTTTCTGTTTTACCAAGGGGGAATTAAGATTCCATATCTTATATACATTTCCATCCTAGTCTAGATTCTGTATACCCACGTCACCATATTTGGTGAGTATATCTTGACATTTGGCACTTATTCATGTTGGCTAACAACATAGGCATTAGGGAAATGTAGTTTAAGAGGATATAATCACTGTCTCTCACACACTATGACGAGGGTGATGAGGCTGCAGGAGATATAACACCGTGGAGTATATATTCTTTGATTGTTTTACTTTATTCTGTTTGTATGATCCTTCCATAGGTTGGTTTGAAATCCAAATGCCACGGTTGAGCTTGCTTCCTAATAGCATTCTATAAGCCCACCTTGCTCTTGAGGCTAAACCTGATTCTCCTTAGCACTATTGTTTCTCTTCAATTATTTGTTTTTTTAATGCATAGTCAGTTGACACCAAAGAAAAAAAAAATGTTGACCAGGTAGCAGACGAACCTGGGGTGACCGGCCCGACCCCACAGAAGTTTCCCACCGGTCACCAAGATAAATCGGGAAGCGCTCGCAGTGGGCGGTCTAGAAGCCCAGCGTCCCAGGATTCGCGCCCCATTTGGAGGAAAAATTCCTGCAAAATATGTCATAGCTAGGGATCGAACCATGGATGCCTGGGATAGCAACTAGTCGCCCTACCGCTACACCATAGCCTCGGGGGCTCAGTTGACATCAAAGAGTTGCCACAGACTGTTGATAAGCATGGCTCTACTACATGATCATTTGATTAGAGAAGTTTTTATTGTTTCAGTGGGTGAATACCTAAATACAGTCCAAAGTCCGACCTCTGGATTTGTTTCAAATCAGCTTGTACATTTCAATATTTATTAACAAAATTTAAAAACATTTTAAAGTATTGCCCTTGCTACTTGACAGTAACCATTAAACTTAGTTGGCTTGGTTGTAAAATAATTTTTCTATGATTTTCTACTGAAAAATATAATTTAATAAACTCCTTGGATTTCATCCTGGAGCTGAAAAGACGGGGCATTGAATTACTTCTAATTAAACTTTATGGCATATTGGAAAAAAATATGATATTCTAGTCCATGTCCTCTAATTAGCTTTTCTAACCTCAAGTTGGTTAGATATAATATATTTGGAAGTTCATGTATCATATCAATACAAAATATTAAGTTGACTGTACTTAAAACGACTCTTATGGTATGTTTGATTTATAGGAACAACTATTCTATCTCCTCCTATGAATTCTCATGGAATAAATAACCCTATATTTGGTTGCAAAAATGACCTTGAAATATATGTTCTCATGTAATAGTTTTAACCATCAACAAGCAATCTCAATGTGGGAGTTTTTTCAAATTCGTAAAAATAACTATTCCTTGTTCTATTTCATCCTTATCTCTTCCACACATTTGGTTTGTTCAATTGGATTGATTAAGTCTGATGTGTAAAATGGGTTGGTTGGGTTGAGTGATCCAAAGAGATTATTAGGTTGGATGGATGGATCAAACTGGTAGGGTAGGTTAGAGTGACAGGTTGAGCTGACTAATTCAAGTTAGAAGAATTTGCTAGTCAAGTTGAGCGGAAGGAAGTTAAGCTACACATGTTAGATAAGGCCATTCATAAGAAATAACTATTCCTTGTTCTATTTCTTCCTTATCTCTTCCATACATTTGGTTTGCTCGATTGGATTGATCGAGTCGGATGCGTAAAATGGGTTGGTTGGGCCAACTGATCCAAAGAGATTATTAGGTTGGATGGATCAAACTAGTAGGGTAGATTGGATGGATGGATCAAACTAGTAGGGTAGGTTAGAGGGACGGGTAGAGCTGACTAATTCAAGCTAGAAGAATTTGCTAGTCAAGCCAAAGGAAGTTAAGCTAGACAAGTTAGATAGGCCAAATAGGCCGAATGGGCCGAGTGAGTTGGTCGATCAAGCCAGGTTGATCGGGTAGGCCAAATGAGTTGGTCAACATAGTGTGTTGGTGGGGTGGAGTTGACCAATTGCATCAAACGGGCTAGTCATGTCAGGTACACGCCATGTCAAGCACAACAATATAATTTATTACAAGATGTGTTGGGCATAGCTTGTGACATTAGTAAGGGGTGCTTGACATGGCTCTAGCTCTCTTTGACCTAGGCCTTGGCTGGCTTGGTCCCAAGCTCACCGAGCTTATTTTTTAAAAATAATATGAAAAATGTATTAAAAAATTAAAAATAAAACAAAATTCAGGAAAAAATTAGATAAAAACACAAAATTAGAATTTTTAAAAACTTTTGTTATTTTTTTTTAAAAAATTATATTTTTAGATTTGTATGCTCAACACATGAGTTTTGCACGACCTAGGTCCATGTTGTGTTCCGCATAGCTTCTCATAGGGCGAACCTCTCTCGCCCTGCTCAACTCATGAACTAAGCCCGGATTGACACAACACAATCCATTCCTTCATGGTTCATGCCAAGTGCAATTAGTTCCTTCAAGGGTCATGCCGTGCACAACTTAAACTAGGTCACGTTGGGATAGGTTGCAGGTGACCAGACATCCCGACCTAATTTTTACCTTTAGGTGGCTTGGATAGGTCCACTAATTGAACCAAGCAGACTAGTGGAGTTGGTAGTGACCATCTAGTTAGTAGGCCCGTCTCTCTTTATATACAACCAAACTCATGTTATTCGTCTACGCCCGACAAACCCAACTTCCATGTCCAACCCTAGCACCCTGTTTATCGTTTAGAGTGAACCAACAAGCCTAATGGATGCTATCGGATTCACTAGTTTGCTTGGATTGATTTTACACACACACACAATTTTGCTCTGACATTATCCTGTGTGTCCCTGCGGACTCGGAATACAGGTGCCTGAGTAATTCAGAAGAATTTTTTAATTTTTTTGATTTTTTTTAAATTTTTTGGGGTATATTTAGGATTTACGATTTTAAGATTTAGAAGTTTGTGTTATAGTCGGTTTAAGCCAATAAGATTTTCTGCTAGGATTCAATTGTTTCTCTTGGATTATAGTAAGTTATAGTTTTCAAAATAAAAAAATTAAATACTCACGGGGTATATTATATGTATTTAGCATTTAAAATTTTAGGATTTAGGGATTGAGTTATATAATAGGTTTAAGTTAATAAGATTTTCCTGGGATTCAGGCTTCCCTCTTGGGTTCTGGTATTCAAGATAATAAATTTAGATGCTAACGGAGCATATTATATGATTAATGAATCATTTAAGGAATTGTTTATTAAAAAAATTAAAAATAAAAACTAACCAATTCAGGCACCTAGGCCAATGGTCAGCAGCACAGTGCTGCGGACGGTCCGCAATATATATATATATATATATATATATATTGTGAAATCTAATTCCTCATGCATTCCGTACCTAACATCAGAATAACTATTCCTTATTTATTTCATTTCATAAACCAAACTAATAAGTACTTTTTTGTCTATTCATTCTCTATTCTATTTTGTATAAATAATTATTCTATTCCATGACCCAACTGTACCATTATACTTTGGACTATTTAGTTCAACTGATGAATCTGATTGGAGATTGGTCAGAATGTATTTTTCAATTCATTATTGTAGCATGCGTTAGCTCATGCAAATCATGCTGACGTTCATTGTATATGTTTTGATTCTAAATGTTTGAAGTTTCACATTTCAAGTGTAGAATCGGATTCGTCTTGCTCTTTCAATTTTGCAACTTAAAAAGTATAACAATTTAAAACATAATCAAAGTGTTGTTTATTGTTTTAGGAAATTAAAACTGTTCATGCTATAATAGCTATGTTTTTCTATGTTAATCAGGAAAGGAGCAATAATCTGCAAAAACAGCTCGAATCCCTTTCATTTTTGAGCAAACGGAAGGCACCTAAGCTGAAGTCATCCGATATTCTCGCCAATTCTGAAACCATCAACTCTGAAGCAACATCAAATTCTGGATTGCAACAACCATTGGGTAATACACCATAGTATACTGCATTTGCTTCCTTGATTATTATTCTTGGAGTCCTAAATTACTCGAGCAAACTGGAGGAATCTAGTTTTTTTTATCTTTGGTACAAGATAAATGTAGGATCACTAATATTTTGTAGGTGGTCTAATAGCTATAAGAACACAGTTTATACTCTCTTTTAAGCAATTTTAGCTGATGTGAGTTTTGCTGCAGAGATTACTGCTATCGGAGGCCCGGAACCCATCAAAATTAATCACCGGGGTGTTCCACGGGGTCCTCCTGTGCCTCACAGGTAAGGTTTTCCTTTCTTTATGATTCTCTGTTACGATATCTTCATGATATATTGCTTCTTCAGGTCAAGAGTTAGAGGTGCTTCATTGCAAACTAGTAAGGAGGATGATGACGACTAGCACATAGATGTCACAGAGAAGGTTGTTTACTGACTTTTGAATCCTCACGTCATAGCTAAGCTGATTGCTTGACAAATTGTAGCATTGCTTTCTTGGACAGACTTGAATTGAATGCTTGCAATCTGTATATGGGCCATAATGTAGAAAGGTTCGTAGATATATTTTACTTTCTGAAGCACTTTAATGTTGATAGTAGAATTCTGAATCATATGCCCATCGGTGGATTTAGAAAGAACTTAGACGTGACAATTCTATCTGCTAGGCTAAGAGAGTATTTGGTAGAGTTTTTATTAAATACTTTTTAAATTCTAGTTGTATGGAAGTATTTTTGACTGTTTATAAATGTCAAATTTTATTTCAGTTTTTGTAACTTTTATTCAAAAATTGGAAGCAAAAATTTAATTTTTTTCTATTTTTGTTTTTTTAGTTATGGTCTAGAATTAAAAGTTGATATTTATAATTAAAAGTTGATATTTATTTCTTTAATAAATTTATCATTTTATATAATTGTCATCACATTTTTAAATAAAATTTTATATTTTTATATAATTTATATTTTAAAATTTTTATACATATTTTTATGTATTTATATAAATTTTATTATTTTTTATATTTTTATTTATATATATTTTTTAACACATATTATAAAAAAAATTAATTTTGATTAATATTTAAAATATAATAATAAATATATAAAATATTAATGATAAATGTATCAAAATAATATTTAGATGATTAAAAAAATAATTTTATATAGTTTAAAAATATTATTATCATTTAATTAAAATTTAAATTTGGAAGTAATTATTCATTAAATATTTAAATTTTATTTTTTATTAGCTTTTGACTTTTATTTTTAAATATTTCATATTTTAGTTTTTTATTAATTTTAAAATAATTTTTATAAAAAATATTTTTAAATAAGTAAAAATTTCTCAAGTACTCTTTAAGAGATGAGGAATGAATATTTTGAAAGTTGACTTCCGATTGTGGATACGTTGGATTTTGAATTTACTCGATATATGAATTAGAAGGGTAGATTGTTTACCTCTCTAAGATTAATCAGTGAAGTTTGAACATTTGGATTAAAAAAAAAGTGCATTCTATTTAGAAAATTGTCAAAAAAGATATTTGACATACTATGGACGGGGCGTGACTAAATTTTTAACTTTTACTAAAAGTATATTTTTCAATTTTATTAAAGGATATATATCTTTCATGGTAGAGATTTTAAAAATATGGGGTTGTTATATTATTTATGGTGCTCATCTTGTGAGCAACAAATAATTTTCTTTTTTAATTTTTTTTTAAATTTTAACTTAAATATTATAATCAAAATCTTAAATTCTAAAGATCAAATTTTAAATTTTAAATCTTTACCTCTTGGCTACGACCCAATTAAAGGATGTTAAATTTAAATATTTATGATTCGATTCTTAATTATAATATATTTTATAAGATTTTTTTAAATAGACGCATAATTATAAAATATTATGTTTTTGGATCGTCCGTTGTTAGTGCTTCCTGATTTATTCTAGTAATCTTTGAAAAAATTTTATGGTCTTGCCTAGGTTCGATATAATTTGAAAAATAAATAAATTTTAATTGTGAAAAAATAAATGATATATCTATATATATGTATGTGTGTCAGGGGTGTTCACACGATGTTATGATAAGTAGAGTAATATTCTTGTTAAAAATATATTTGTTTATTAAAAATTCTTTTTATACATTTAAAAACACTTTCATAATTTTCTAGAGAATTAATTTCTAAGAGTATTGTGAATTTAAGGTTATCCCATTTTATTATTTTATTGATTAAACTTTTATTAAAGTATTTTTAGAAAAATATTTTTGTAACTTTTTAGTGGACCAAAAACAAATTAACTATAAATATATTATTATTTTAATTAGTAAGGCTCGGGACTATGATACAATGGTAGAACGATTAATCATCATTTCAGGTATCTATAATTCAAGCCTTAATTATGATATATTTTATAAAAATTATTCTTTGGGATATGAATTCTGAGATGCTAGATTACCTGTGAGTGCTCACGATTTAATTATCTAATCCAAAATTCATCTGTTATATATTAATTTTAGCAGAGATCATAAATGTAATGTGATATTATAATAATACAATAAATGCAACGGGGTCTCATAAGAAAAGGATTAAAAAATTAGTTTTATTTTTTTATGGGAAAAATCAAGTTTTTTAATGAGCTTAAAATTATTTATAAAAGAATAAATACTTTAAAAAAATTAATTTGTACTAGCAAAAGTGAATTTATCATCTAAACATAGAAATATATATATATTTTTAAAAAATATCTCAATCTTTCCTTTCATTTTCATAAATGCTTTGAAAGGTTAATAATTAACAACACTCATTAAGACTCTTGCTCTTTCAATATCATATCTTAGGAGATTTCGTTTTAGATATTCAATGTATTTTAATATTTAAAAAGTTGGAGATTATTATCCTCAAAAGTTAAGGCAAATAATATTTGAGGGAAAAGTTGAGAAAATGATATGATAAAATGAGAAATACATTAAAAGACACTTAAAACTAAGAGGTGGTGTGATAAATTGCCTATAATACTTTGATTCTGTTCTATCTTATTTAAAAAAAATTATACGCCGAACTCGGAGACCCGTATAATCAATCCTGTAATTATTTATACAAAAATAAATTAAAAATTTAAATACATCATCATATATATTTTTCTCAACTACTTTGAAAATCAACCCTTATTCATTTCTACACATCTAACTAAAGTATGCCTTAGGACTTAACTATTATACAAACAAAATATATCTTTCTAACATAAAACTCATCACAACAATAAAAATTACTATGGGTAATTACTCTAATGGATTTTAAGATCAATCTTCAGAGAGTATAAAATAACTCGTTGGGTGCCTGACCACCCCATGCAAAAGCCGCAATGCTGGGGTAAAATACTCTCCGTGATTTATCTGCCTGAATCTAGTTAGGAGCCAACGATTCTAGACTATTTGGGATGAGCGTTATTATATTATGCTCTAATAGATTATTATGGTTAATTAATCTTTAATTTTTATTCCCATGGACTCACTACAAAAAAAATTAGTGTTTCAGGGATGAATTTTGAGATGAATTTAAAAAAAAAATCATCCTAGAAAATTTAGGGACGAATTTTGGCACAAAAAATTTTCGTTGCAGATTTGACGTTACCAAATTCTGGACAAAAATCTAGATTCGTCTTTGAATTTGGCGACAAAATTAATTTTCGTCCCCAAATTTGTTGCTATTTGGCAACGAAAACAAAATTCGTCCCAAAATCTATTCCAAATTCATCTCAAAATTCGTTGCCAAATTGCAACGATAAAAAATTCATTCCAAAATTCGTTACCCAAATGACAAATTAAACTTTGCGACGAACCTATTTCTCACTACAAAAAATTAGTGTTTCAGGGATGAATTTTGAGATGAATTTAAAAAAAATCATCCTAGAAAATTTAGGGACAAATTTTGGCAACAAAAAATTTTCGTTGCAGATTTGACGTTGCCAAATTCTGGGACAAAAATCTAGATTCGTCCTTGAATTTGGCGACAAAATTAATTTTCGTCCCCAAATTTGTTGCTATTTGGCAACGAAAACAAAATTCGTCCCAAAATATATTCCAAAATTCATCTCAAAATTCATTGCCAAATTGCAACGATAAAAAATTCATCCCAACATTCATTACCCAAATGACAAATTAAACTTTGCGATGAACCTATTTCGTTGCAGATTCTGGGATGAATAAATAAATTCGTCCCAAAATCTGGGTCAAATATACTAATTCATCCCAGAATCTGGGATGAGAAAATATATTCGTCCCAGAATCAAGGACGAATTTATTTTTTCGTCCTAGATTCTAGGACGAATACAAATTCGTCCCAAAATTTTAATTTAGTTAATTTTGTAATAAATCATTTCTCATCCCAGATTCTGGGATGAATCAGTGAATTCATCCCTAATTTAGGGACGAATCCAAAAATTCGTCCCTGATTTAGGAACGAATCCAAAATTTCGTCCCGAATTCAGGGACGAATTAGTGAATTCGTCCCAGATTCAGGCACGAATCAGTGAATTCGTTCCTGATTTTGGGGTGAATCCAAAAATTCATCCCGGATTCAGGGACGAATTAATGAATTCGTCCCAGAATCAGGGACGAATCAGTGAATTCGTCCATGATTTTGGGACGAATCCAAAAATTCATCCCAGATTCAGGGACGAATCAGTGAATTCGTCCCAGATTCAGGGACGAATCAATAAATTCACCCCTGATTTTGGGACGAATCCAAAAATTCATCCCTAATTTTGGGATGAATCCACTGATTCGTCCCAGATTCAGGGGCGAATCTAAAAATTCATCCCAAAAACTGAAAGATCAAAAGGTTGCGATAACTTTGTGGTGAATTTTTTTGTTGCAAAATTAGTCCCAAATTGTTCAAATTTTTTCCAATACAATCAATATTATCAATTTAACTACATTCAATATATCCATACAGATATATAACATTACAAATCGATACGTATCATCATATCCATACAGATATAAAACATTCAAATAACAAGAACATTCAAATAATAAATGATCACAACCAATCGATACATATCATCCAAACGAAACATATTATCCAAATATCCATACAGATATAAAACATCCAAATGAAATATATCATCATATCCATATAGATATAGATAACATCCAAATAAAGTACAAGATATAATCACATCCAATCCATAAAAATCCATAAGGTCATGAAAAAAACTAAAAGAACATCAAGATATCAACCTCTTCCATGGGCAATCTTGCTTCCTTCATTTTCTTTTTTTCCAACATAAACAAACAAATAACAAAATGAATCATTCGTAACATAAAAACATCTACTAAATTAATACAAAACTTAACAACTGTATCAATTTACTTCCTGTTGCCAATCCTGTTCAAAATAAATTAAGAATATTAATAACAAATAGAATCATTTATATTAAGAAATGACAAAAAAATTAAATTAACACAAAACTTAATATTTTTACCAGTTTATTTGACGTCGCTAACCCTGTTCAAAATAGAATAATGGTATTAATAAAACATACAAAAATATTACATAGAATAACATCATTAATAGGTAAACTTTCTAACATAGCATGCATGATTAAATAAATAGCATCTATAATAGCTAAATTATCTAACATAGCATGGTTAAATAACATACTATGCATGATTAAAAATAGCATCCTTAATAGCTAAATTCTAAAAAAAAAAAAAAAAAAAAAAAAAAAAAATGAATATGCATGCATTCTGATAGGCATATTTGATGCTAAATTTCAACATAACATGTATTGTTACATATAATATGTTAAATAAATAGCATCCTTAATAGCTAAACATTCTAACATAGCATGGTTAAATAAATAGAATCCTTAATAGCTAAATTTTCTAACATAGCATGGTTAAATAAATAGCATCCTTAATAGCTAAACTTTCTAGCATAACATGCATTGTTAAGTAAATAGCATCCTTAATGACTACCCCTGTTTAAAACAAAATAATGGTATTAATAAACATATAATAACAAAAATTTACAAACAAATATTAATATTCAAAAATAGTAATTATGAGATAAGTAATATTCATACATAATAAAGTCACGAAGAATCAGCACCATGATCTACATCATCGTCGCCACCATCATCACCTCAACGGGGAGGATTCTGCATTGGAGCGGAGTTTAACTGAAGATGTCGCATGATCATGTCCTGTTGCTGATGTAAATCTCTAATTTCCTGATCCCTTTGCGACATTTTTTCATCTCTTTGTAATATTATCCCCTTCAAATAGGATACCTCTTCAGTCAAGCTAATTATCTGAGCCCTAACTACTGGTGGGGTAGAAGAGGAAGATATGCCAGCAACTCTTTGGGTTCTGCTCAAGGAACCCATTCCTAATATTCTTCCCCCTTTGGGTCCCCCACTAGCCTCCAACCATAAATTCATGCTATTGCCAACAGAAGGTTCAGAGTCGCTGGTGTTTTCGCTATCTTGCGAATTTATCAGTGCTAGCTCTAACTCATCATATTTGTCCTGTATTGTCATAAGAAAAATTATAATACATGACAATAATAATATTTTAAAATCAAATAAAAATTAATCCTAACCTTTATTAATTTGGCTCTATCCCCACTCCAAGTCTTGTCTTTTTTTGTAAAAGCATGAGTGAAAGTTTCAATGAATGCGGGCTCCTTCCCCATTTCCTTAGTCTAAAAAACACCATTAGAAATAATGAAATAATTTGATATAAATTAAAAATTAGTGAGAGAGTTAAATAAATTATCAAGCTGCGTTTGTGCTCATCTATATTAATAGACCCTCCCGCATATATAACAGATGCGTCTCTAGAATTAAAAGATTGATTTATCTTATTCTGATAACTCCTGCTTTTGCTCTCATCCGTTTCCCAAACATTGCAGATCTTGACCCAATTTTCATCAGTGATGCATGGTGGCTTTTTCCCCCGAGTCTTGGCATGATTCAGTACATGCCTAATGTGATCACCATATTTTTTTAAATATTCTTTTTATTTCCATTTCTACACATGGCTCCCAATTAAATGCCGCTAAAATGAAAAAGAATAATTAATTACATACTAACTTTAATTTCATAAATAAACAAAAGACAATATACCTTGAACTCATTCCACCATAACTCCTTATTAGCAGTTGGAGTGCTTGAATATGACATTGAAGCACATCCCCAGTGATTATTCACGATTCTGTTAATATCGTGAATAATCTGTACAGAGTTTTCAAACTTATCATAAAATTACAAATAAATTATATTAAATAATTAAGATAGTTGAAAAAATAAGATATTTTACAATACTTACGAATCTCCGATCAGAACTATAAACTCCCGAGTGTCTATCAACTCAGTGGCTGAGTTTCTAGCCGATTCAGGATTTTGCATAGGTACCGGAGATTGGACTGGCGAAGGTACTGGTGACAGTGAATGAGAAGATGCATGTGAAGGTCCTGCACCTGAATGAGAAGGTGTGTGTGGCAGTACTAGCGATGACAAATGATAAGGTGCATGTGAAGGTCCTACACCTGATACTGGCGACGGCGAATGAGAAGGTGCATGTGAAGATCCTGCACATGATACTGGCGACTGCGAATGAGAAGGTGCAGGTGAAGGTCCTATATCAGGTGCTGAAGCAGAAGGGCCAAGAGAAGACCGTCTACGCCCACGACGTCCAAACTGTCAAACAAAAGTATGGCGACACATAAATAAAATTTCAATGCATAATGAAAAACATGAAGAAACTTACCATTTTTGCTATCTAATCAGAGAGTGCGCAACAAAATAACTGTATGTTACCTGTAATGACCTATAAAAAAATACAGTGTATTAACAGATAGAATATATAATTTAAAAAATATCATTTATAAACAATTAAGAATGATTTATAAGTTTTATAAATTTCCATATTAAACTAAATTAATTAATATCATTTTATAAAATATTACCTATCATCAAACATCAAAATCCTCGTTATCATTCTCAGCCACATCCTCATCCTGATCATCGTCGTCGTCGTCCTCCTCCTCATACTCATCTTCATCCTCATCCTCTTCCTCTTCCTCATTAATTTCACTTGCATCCACATTTATGACTATTCCACTAAGATCTCGTAAAGTTGGAATAATATATTCCTCTGTTTGAAATGTGTTTGCAACTTCCTCCTGTTGATATGCAATCTTTTCCCAATGTTCCTCAATTTTTTTCCTTGCTTTGGTTTTACAAACAACCCACCAATCAATCTTATCATGTTTCAAACTAGGATATGAAGAATAGAAAACTTGAATCGCTTGTTGTGCCAACACAAATGGTTCATGTTGAGGCAATCTGTGGTCCGGAGTGACCAAGTGTTTTGACGTTTGGGCAAAGAGTTTAAGTTAGGTTTACCCTTGTGTTCTTATATGTGTATGTTGAGTGTGCAAGTTGTACAAGTTACACATATGGACTTGACTGGACGGCCTCGGTACGGTGAAGGGTGGCATGGAGACAAGCTGGAGGCTTGTGTGCACCCGAGGGACCTTGGAGAATAGGGACGATGAGCTAATGGGCACGGACTTCGAGGCATGCGTGAAGGATGGCATAGAGGCAAGCTGGAGGCTTGCGTGCATCCGAGGGACGGGAGACGAAGATGAAGATGGCGCGAAGGCAACAGTCGAGGCTGCGGAGGAGGAGTCAGTCGAGTCGTGAGGGTACGAGTGCAGTGTGATTGTACTCGGGAAATCCTAGGGTTTAAGTGCGGAGTGGAACGCACTCAGGAAGGGTAACCTTAGGTGGGTGACTAGACCAGTCGACTGGCCTGGTGGCAGTCGACTAATGGAACTCACAGAAAGGTCTCAACCCTGGGACCAGTTGATTGCCCTGGGGGCAGTCGACTGGTAGGTGGCTGGTGAGTTGGCTGAGAATTCGAACGTTGGGGTGCAACGGTCGAATTTCAGTGGCACCAGTCGACTTCCCTGGGGGCAGTCGACTGGTTGCGAGGGTTTCAGCCCTAGTCCTATTTAAAGAGGACTTCGTGGTGGCTGAGATTCTTGACGAATCTTGTCTTGGTTAAAGGCAAGATAGTAGTCTTTGTGCTCAGTGCTTCGTTTGAGTTTGTGGTGAGGTTTCTCCACCCACAAGGAGCGACGAGGGCTAGCCGAAGGTTATCCGGGGATTGATCCATCGACGGATTCCTGGATTAGCCACCCGTCCGGGGTGGATACCAAGTAAATCAGGTTGTTAGCATTTGTTCTTCATTGTTAGTTTTGTTTATTATTATTTCCGCTGCGCAAACTAACCGTGTAGGAAGAAAGTTTCGAAGAAACGCTATTCGCCCCCTCTAGCGGACACGATCGATCCTACAGTTGGTATCAGAGCGAAAGACCGCTCTTGATCGGACTAACCGCCGAGGGAGCACACGATAGCAGAAAAAGAATGATGGAAGACAAACTTGGGGAAGATATAAACTCACCACCACCATACGAGCATGAAGATTTTGATTATTAGAAAGCTAGAATGAAGATGTGGCTCGGCATGGATTGGGAGTGCGTAATGGTGCTAGAAGAGCCATTCGAGATCCCTAAGGACAAGCATGGAAAGAAGCTCCAACCTAGGTATTGGACCAAGGAGCAACAAGAACAAGCAAGGGCCAATGAAAAGGTAATCAATATCTTGGTTAATATTTTGCCTACTAATATCTTGAGTGATGTAGGGAAGTATAAAAATGTCTGTGAGTTATGGACGAAATTGGAAGAGGTACGTAAGAACCCGACACAAGAAGAGCCCAAAGAAATAAGCTCAAGTGTCCAAGAAGACCAAAGAGAAGGAGAATCATCAAGTGATGTAGAGGAATTAAGTGAAAAAGGATCCATCTCATCAGAAGAAGAAGAAGTATCAATATCAAGGGTTGAGGGGGAGGAGAGACCCTCATCCCCACAAGAGCAAGAAAAGACTTCCACCTCCACCAAAGCTAAATCGAAAGAGCACATCACATGCTTTGGTTGCAACGAAAAGGGGCACTACAAGGATAAGTGCCCGAAAGGTAAAAAGGAGGTACAATCTAAATCAATTTCAATTCCATTTAAATCTAACATGAAGTGTAGGATTGGAGAAGCCCATGAGAAAAGAAAGAAAATCCGATGCTTTACATGTGGAGAGATGGGGCACTTTCACACCAAGTGTCCTAGAAAAAGTGAGCTAAAAAAAAAGGAGCACTTGAGGAGATGGGAGAAAGAAGAAAGAAAGAAGAGAAGAAGCCCACATCAAGGAGAAACTCCAAAGGTAAGGAAGGTAACTTCTAACCTTAAGCTAAAATGTAATTCAATTTTAAGTTCTTCCTTGCATTTTAAGAATCATGTTAATTACCTATCCATGCATGCTAAAATTAATAAAAATTGTTTACTAGTGCACAACTTTGGATTTAGATATAATGTTAGGACTAGGGTTAACAAGGTAGATCATAACCCTAGGAAAAGCATGCATCATGAGCCCAAGACTTCTAGACCTAAGGATCATGGCACTAATCCCAAAAAGGGGAGGAATGTGCTTAGAAAGGAGGGTAGGCCTAGGAATGTCCAAGGTGGACCTATGGAAACCAAAGTTAGGGACTTGGCAAGGGAAAATCAAGTCTTTAGGGCAAGACTTGATACATTAGAAAAGGCCCTAGAAAGATTCATGGTTGGATCTAAGGGCTTTGACATGGTGTTGGGTAGCTTAAAACCCAACTATGATAGATTGGGTTTGGGCTACCGGTCTAAGACCTCCAAGGCAAATGGAAAGAAATATGCTGGGGAAGCATATAATCACGGCAATGAGGGTAAGTCCAAGGATGACAAGGGAGTGTCATCCAAAGGGAAAAAGAATGACTTAACCAAAGACAAGGTGTCCAAGGTTAAGAAGGTCCATTTTGTAGACCAAGAATCATTGGTGGCACATCGGTGTGGTCTAGTATGGGTTGAGTCACCTAGGGAGGTGGCTAAGGCTCAGAGCTCAAGGGGGAGCTCTAGGAGTCTTTGGGGTCCATGGTAAATGGATTTCAAAAGTTTCTCTCCTAGCAAATTAGGTTAAATGTGCCAAATAGGGTTGGAAGACTTAGGTAAATCTTAATCCTAGGTTTTGGCACATTAAAAAGGGATTTAAGGAGAAAAAGGTGAAAATGAGGTTATAATCATTAAATTTAAGGTTTAATGGGCAAATACCATATAATTGAGTGCTAAAAATGTATCATGGCCAAATATTAGAAGATATATCAAGGAAAGCCCACAATTAGGACTTTTGGGATGAGTTTAAATTATACATTTTAGAGAAAGTTGAGTTTCGTGCCAATCTTGGGATCCAGAGTACATTTGTTTGGAAACGTATTTTTTCTAAGTAGACATTGGCCCCACAAATCTCCCCACGAAATTTCAGAATTTTTGGAGATTTGTGGAATCATTTAGGCATTACTGAATTTGGGCTGAAAAAAACCTGAAATTCAGGTATCAGTCGAATGCCCCAGGGGCAGTCGACTGGTCTCAGCTCAGAAACATTCTGTAAGTTTTGGGAGTCGACTGCCTAAGGGGCAGTCGACTGATCTAGTAGGGCTAGAGAGAAAAGGTATTTTGGATGATAAGATATGACCTTAAAGTTAAATCCTTGGTTATACTCTTTAAATAATGCCTTGCCTCATGATTTAATGGTGATCACATAAAATAAGGCTATGTGGATATCATGGAATTTAAGGAAAATTTGTGAGGGCTTCAAATTCAATAAATGATATCAAATGATAAATGCTTGATGAATGGAAAGGAAAGAATTGAGGATAATTCCATGTGTCGAATTATGATGGGTAGATTTGACAAACACATGGAATTAGAGATACATTTGAAAATTAAACCAAAAGTCAAGCACATTTGTAGTTTTCATGAAATCATATTTTTCTAGGATAGGGTATATCCTAGCAAATGTGCTTGCAAATCCTTTAGATTGTTTTAGGTCTTTGTTGAGTTCTTTTTGGCACTAGGGATAAGGTTGCTTGGGGCAATCCTTAAAGGTGCCCAAGGGAGAAGAACTTAGAAGTTGAGTTGAGTAGAACTTAACTTGGTGTTAAGGTGTTGAGTTGGGAAGAACATCACCTAGGTAAATGAAAATTGGGAGAAGACATAGGTTAAGGGGGAGGTTGCCTCCTTGGTTGCCTTAATTTTCATAACAAGAAAAATTTTGGGATATATGGTGAATGGACCTTAGGAGGGTTGTTCATAGAGGTCTAGATGGACTATGGGATGTGCCAAAAGAATTGGAGATGGACTTGAGTCTCAATTCTTGGGATTTGGCACGTTAGATGTATGTTTCATGCATGGAAATATGACGTTTGGATCATATAGCATGAAAATTAGTTTTTGATGTACAAATGCCATGTAAATCAATGCTAGGGATGCATTGTGGGGTGGCATAGGCAAATACATCAAACCAAAACTAGGACTTTTGGTTAAGGTGTGAGTGAACCTTTTTGCTAGTTTTGGATTTTATATCAAACTTGGGAATGGTGATAGATAAATTTTGGAATGTATTTTTTCCTAGTAGGTATGGGTACCATAAATGTCTCCACAAAATTTAGAAATTTTTGGAGATTTATGGAATTTCTGGTGAATTTCTGAATTTCATCAGAAAGACTGAAATTCTGATTTTCAGAGTATCAGTCGACTGCCCTGGGGGGCAGTCGACTGGTAATGGCTGAATTTTATATCAACAGCTGGGTATGTGTCCAAATGATGCAAAACAAGTGTATAGGGGGCTAGTACACATTGTTTATGGTCATTGGGGATTAAAAGAACCGATAATTGGGATATTGTTGAGTTCTTTTTGATGTTAGGCAAAGGGGGAGAAGCGTTGGGTTTAAGTTGGGAAACCAAACACACCTTTGCTAGAAACCCTAGGTTTAGGGGGAGCTAAGATTAAGGGGGAGCATGGTTGCTCCATTCTTGGCATAAGGGGAACCTTGGAGAGGTTCTTAAAAAGCCTTTGTAAGTCCAATGTAGGGGGAGCTTGGGAGAAGCTTTAAAAAGCCCATTTTGGGAAAAATTCTAACTTGAGGGTTAGGTGTGGAAAATCCTAACTTGGAGGGTTAGGTGTGGGAAAATCCTAACTTGAGAAGTTAGGTGTGAAAAAGTTCTAACTTGGAGAGTTAGGCGTGGGATGCCATGGGATAGGATCTATTTTTGCATTGCATATGCATTATTTTGCTATTCGACTACTATCTTGTTTCCCTAACTTAAACGTATTGCCAAACATCAAAAAGGGGGAGATTGTTGAGGCAATCTGTGGTCTGGAGTGACCAAGTGTTTTGACGTTTGGGCAAAGGGTTTAAGTTAGGTTTACCCTTGTGTTCTTATATGTATATGTTGAGTGTGCAGGTTGTACAGGTTACACATATGGACTTGACTGGACGGCCTCGGTATGGTGAAGGGTGGCATGGAGACAAGCTGGAGGCTTGTGTGCACCCAAGGGACCTTGGAGAATAGGGACGATGAGCTGATGGGCGCGGACTGTTGGTGCAGGAAGCACCATATCGAACCTTGTTTTGATATTGGCAAAGGGTTCAAAGTTAAGTATTATTGGTTATCTAACGTTGTTCACTAAGTGTGCAGAAAGAAGCCCTAGCGAAGGACTGCTAGGCACTGGCGAAGGAATGCCAGAGTAAAAAGCCCTAGCGAAGGACTGCTAGGCACTAGCGAAGGAATGCCAGAATGAAAAGCCCTGGCGAAGGACTGCTAGGCGCCAGGCGAAGGACAGCTTGGGACTGAAGCCCTAGCGAAGGACTGCTAGGTACCGGGCGAAGGACAGCTCGGTATCCAAGACCTGGCAAAGGACCGCCAGACAAAAGTCTAACCAGAGGAACGGTTGGCATCAGGTACACTCTCCCGAGAGGAGTAGGTGAGGACGCGTTCCCCGTTGAGGGAACAGTAGGCGTCGGTTCGACCTAGGGTTCCATTTTGGAAACCCAAAGTCAGAACCAAGACAGCTAAGGCTGTATAAATAAATATTTTATTGTTTCATTGTGTTTTGGACTAACCCTGGATGCAGGACCGAAGGAACGTGTGTCTGCAGCACAGAGAGCCTCAAAGGAATGAGGCAACAGCTGACCAGGGCGCCCGGAGTGTCCCGGGCGCCCCCATGGTGAACACAAAATACAAGTTACAAAAACAGGCTTCGACAGTACAACTCCCGGGCGCCCTCGTGCTCCCGGGCGCCCCCGTGCTCCCGGGCGCCCCAGCTGCTCCCGGGCGCCCCCTGCGCTGCGGGCGCCCCCGCTGCTCCCGGGCGCCCCCTGCGCTGCGGGCGCCCCCAGTGACAGCCACCGAAGTAGCTCCCCTCGAAGCCATGAAGATAGAAGTTTGACCCGGTCAATTCGGGCGCCCCGAGCGCTCCGGGCGCCCCGGTCAAAGCTGATCCCAAAATTGAAGAGATTAGAAGCGACCAAGACATTTCCGGATCAAATGCCATGTGGGGGGGGGGGGGGGGGGGGGCGCCCCCGACATCCCGGGTGCCCCCAGGCCCTATATAAAGGGCCCTCGACCCCAAGCTTCAAAAACGACTTCCAATCAACGCTTCTATGCTCTTCTGCTCTCAGGCTTCGCCTCGGAATCCTTCCAACTCGAGTCGACGACGTCCCGCTGCTCCGAAAAAGTCGATCTACCCAGGACGTCGGTAAAAGAGCGATTTAAGTTTACTGTACTTAATTATGTAATAATCTTTTGTAAACTATTTACGCCTTATATAGAATTGCCCAAAGTAAATGGTCAACGACCGTGGGCCTTGGAGTAGGAGTCGACCTAGGCTCCGAACCAAGTAAAATCGACCGTGTCTCTGTGTTGTTATTTTTAATTTCTGCTGCGTACTTGCTCTAAATTTTCTGAAAAATGATTTTCGATATTCACCCCCCCTCTATCGGTTTTCTCGATCCAACACAGACTTCGAGGCATGCGTGAAAGATGGCATGGAGGCAAGCTGGAGGCTTGCGTGCATCCGAGGGACGGGAGCCGAAGATAAAGAGGGCGCGAAGGCAACAGTCGAGGTTACGGATGAGGAGTCAGTCGAGTCTTGAGGGTACGAGTGCAGTGTGATTGTACTCGGGAAATCCTAGGGTTTGAGTGTGGAGTAGAATGCACTCAGGAAGGGTAACCTTAGATGGGTGAGTAGACCAGTCGACTGGCCTGGTGGCAGTCGACTGATGGAACTCATAGAAAGGTCTCAGCCCTGGGACCAGTCGACTGCCCTGGGGGCAGTCAACTGGTAGGTGGCTGGTGAGTTGGCTGAGAATTCGAACATTGGGGTGCAACGGTCGAATTTCAGTGGCACCAGTCGACTGCCCTGGGGGCAGTCGACTGGTTGCGAGGGTTTCAGCCCGAGTCCTATTTAAAGAGGACTTTGTAGTGGCTGAGATTCTTGACGAATCTTGTCTTGGTTAAAGGCAAGATAGTAGTCTTTGTGCTCAGTGCTTCGTTTGAGTTTGTGGCGAGGTTTCTCCACCCACAAGGAGCAACGAGGGCTAGCCGAAGGTTATCCGGGGATTGATCCACCGATGGATTCCTAGATTAGCCACCCGTCCGGGGTGGATACCAAGTAAATCAGGTTGTTAGCATTTGTTCTTCATTGTTAGTTTCATTTATTATTATTTCCGCTGCGCAAACTAACCGTGTAGGAAGAAAGCTTCGAAGAAACGCTATTCACCCCCCCTCTAGCGGACCCGATCGATCCTACAGTTCATATTTTTATAGAATCTCTTATGATTTATTTCAACCAAATTATAGTGTGGATGCACCTTCATACCTCTGATAGGGTCAATCCAACGACACATAAATAAGATAACCCGCATTTCTGGGTCAGGGTATTCTATCTCTAAAATTTCTTCCAACAAACCATAAAAATCAGTATTTGCACCTCTTGTTGGTGCAATCGACCCAAGGTTGATTGGGTAAATCATGGGTTTGGATGTGTGTGTCAATATGATTATGTTAGGATTTCATGTTGATCTAATATGTGTATGTGAGGGTGCAGGTTTGTAGGATACACATAGACTTAGTTGAACGTCTTCGGGTCCGGTGAAGGATGGTGTGAGGAGACAAGTCGTGGGCTTGTATGCATCCGAGGGACCGTGGATAAAGAAGGGACGATGAGCCAAGGGAAGCGAACTTCGAAGCATACGCGAAGGATGGCATGCGAGACAAGCCGAGGGCTTGCATGCATCTGAGGGACGAGAGCCGAAGTCGAAGAAGACTTGAAGGCAACAGGTCAAGGCTGCTGGAGCAGGAACGATGAGCCGAGGGAAGCGTATTTAGAGGCATACGCGAAGGATGACATGGGTGTTGGGACCGGGTGCATGTCGACAAGGATACGAGTTCGTAAAATTCAAAATTTTTACGTGCAGCGGAAGAATTTGCATAAAATAATTTTCTAAATTATTTTAACTTCGTATCTAGCATGCAACCTTATGGTGTGTTGACATAATCATAAAATAAAATTTTGCAGAAAAGTAAACTAATTTTCTTTTATACCTCGCGTATCTCGAAGAAAGGGACGAGATCCAACCGTAGCGTCCCTTGGAAGCTTCGCCTCTATTCGCGTTCACGCCGAGTTCTCTTCGGGATGACTTCACAAAGTCACGAGTTTTGTGCCGACGAGAACTACTAGATTCTCTATGGGCACAACTTAGAAGATCAAGAGAGGAAAGATAGGAAACTAACCAACGAAGTAACGGAATCGAATTCCGAGAAGAGAGGAGTCGCTATCCGCTTCTTCTTCTTCGTGTTCGGGTTCTCCTTCTTCTTCTTGAAGCTCACGGCCTCCTCCAAGAAGTCCTTTGTGCGCCGGCCCTAATCCTCTAGGGTGGGCGCCAGCCCTAGGCAAGAGAGGGAGAGGGAGAGGAGAAGAGATTAAGAGAGAGAGAGGGAGAGAATAATTAATCTCTTAATTAGTTGATCTAGGAATAAGGGCTAGCCTTTGGTTCCTTTATATAGTAGCAACTCCTTTGCTAAGTCTCCCTCTAAACCGAATTAACGGAATTAACGGAATTAGTTATAAGAAATTTATCTCATAAATTTTCTTATTAATTATTCCGTTTAAACCGAGTCTTTATTATAAACCAATTTATAATAAAACAAATTAATTATCATAAGAAAATTTATCCTATAAATTCTCTTATGAATTTTATTATAACTAACTTTATAATAAAACTAATTAATTATCATAAGAAATTTATCCTATAAATTCTTATGAATTATTCCGTTTAAACCAAGTTTTATTATAACTAATTTATAATAAAACAAATTCTTCTTCTCTTTAAATTATAGAATAAATTTTTATAAGAAATTTATAAACTTTCTTATTATGGAAAAATCAATTCATAATTGATTTTATAAATTTAAAATAAACCCAATTCATGGATTATTTTAATCTTCCATAAAAGAATAAATTTCTATAAATTTATTTATATAAATTTCTTTATACAAATTTATTTATCCATAATTTATAAAATAAATCGCGCTGGATTTATCTTATTAATTAAACCAAAATTAATTGGTTTTCTCCTCTTTATTGGCCGGCCACCAAAGGGGGTTTTGGCACCCTCTTTGGCCGGCCAAACCAACCCGGACCGCCGCGAATTAAACTCATTTAATTCTCCCAAAAAGCCTTCAAAAGACTTAGCCATTTTTAGCTTCCATCGCGCCTCTGACTAACTCAGATTCGACTTATTTCTCTTGATTGGAAAATCCAATTTTCAACTCATTTTAAATCCCTCGGATTACTCGTAGTGCGTGTGACTAAATAGGCTTTCGATTTATGTTGGCCGTCTATAATTAACTAATTATAGAACGATCATGAGTGGCACCTAGTAGTACATCATGATCCCAATTAATCGAAAGATCAACGGTTTGACCTCAGAAGAAATTATTCTGAAACCCTTCAGCAGCTCTAATGAATCGTGCCCCATTCCCTTCACCACCTTATACCCACTTGGTTCAGGACACGGTCAATGGTGTCAGTCCCCACTAGGCTGACTACGTCACACCTAGCCCAAGTAATGTCTTACTCGTCCTTTGGATTTCTAATTACTCTCATGTATTTTAGAGACTCTCACTCTAAACATGATATGCTCTGGCCAGAGGCTTTGAGTAACAATCCGACGATAGGCCTGGGTATACATCTCCTCGCAAGGAGTGGTGAATCCTTTGTAGGTTGTTCAACCATCTTCGGGCGGGCACTTCGGTTTATACCCGATCATCCTGAGTCCACACCTCCTTGGAGATGCTTGCTTAAGATGTCAAAGTATAAGTCTCTATGACCAAGATGACTTGAACACCGCAAGTCAAAGGAACATCGCACTTAAGCCGCAGTAAGATCTTCATTGACATATCTACATGTAGATTCCCATATGAAGTCTTACAGCTAGTCACTCCAATGAACTAGTTCCCTTAACTAGCATCCATGTTTATCTCCGGACATCCCAATGTCACCAGCCAGTGAGAATCAGCTGAATAGAGAATAACCCATGCTAGTCTCAACAGAACTGATAATGTCCGTATTTATCAATTCATCGACTAGGGATATTTCCAACATTTCACATTTGCACATTTAGAGATAATCACTAGTTGTGATCCCATCACAAATTCTCTTATGCTGTGAACTGTATGGCGGACATTCAGTAGATGAGTTTAAGATCCCAATCAAATACACAAACATGTATACTCAAATAGTGAATTATCATTTATTGAAATAAATGTTTACAATCATAAGGCGATTGCCTTAGGACACTTCTCTCATATCACTAACAATGGGGGTATGAGCCGCGGGCTTGCATACATCCGAGGGATGAGAGCCAAAGTCGAAGAGGGCTTGAAGGCAACAGATCGAGGCTGCAGGATGAAGAGTCGGCTAAGTCATGAGGGTTCGAGTGCTGAGAGAACTGTACTCGGGAAGCGAAATCCTAGGGTTCGAGTGCTGAGAGAATTATACTCGGGACAATTCTGATGAGTGAAATTGGGCACTAAGACCTGGTCGAGGATTGGGCACCGAAGACCTGGTGAGTGAAGTTGGGCACGAAGACCTGATCGTGGATTGGGCACGAAGATCTGGTGAGTGAAGCTGGGCAAAAGTCCAACTGGAGGAAACGGTTGGCAAAAAGGTAAATTCTCCCGAGAGGAGTAGGTGAGGACGCATTCCCCGTAGGAGGGAACATTAGGCGTCGGTTCGACCTAGGGCTCTATTTGGGAAGCCCAAAGTCAGAACCAATACAGCTTAGGCTGTAAATCATGGTTAATATATCATTTGTATATGTTTTGTGTGTTTTGGAACTATCCCTGGTTGCAGGAATGAAGGGATGAAGTTTCTGCATTCAGGCGCCTCAATGGAGTGAGGCGCCTCACTGGGCTAGGCGCCTGTATTGACACAGGTGCCCCAGTGCAAGGCCAATCCAGCCATTCGAAGCTAACTACCTCTGGACCAGTCAGGTCAGGCGCCTCAATGGAAGGGGATAGGCGCTGACCAAGTCTACGGATTGGAGTTCTCGCAGGACAGGCCACGTGTCAGGCGCCCCACTAACTACTGTAAAAGGGGGTTCACCCCCAAGGCTTCTACATCAATTTCTTTCAACTCTTACGCTCAAGCACTCCGCTCCGACAAGTTCCGTATTCAAGCGCTGACGATGACCTGCTGCTCCGGAAACTTCCAACCTCTCCGGTCGTCGGTAAAAGCTAACTTTGTTAAGTGTTGTAATTGTTTTTCAATTTTATATTTGTACTCTCAACTTGTAATCTTTTACGAAAATATAGAATTGCCCATCGTAAACGGTCAAGGATCGTGGGCCTTAGAGTAGGAGCCGACCGCGACTCCGAACCAAGAAAAAACAAATCGTGTTAGCGATTGGTTTTTATTTTCCATTGTACAATTACTCTTCGCTTTCCGAAAAAGTTTAAGATCGATATTCATCCCCCCTCTATCAATTCAATACGATCCCACATGGTTCTCGCGACTAGAGGCAGAGGTTCATGAACTTAAGGAGGACTTCCAGAGTTTCTAGCAGTGGCAGGTTGCTATTCAAGGGGAGGTTCACGGGCTCAGGGAGCACTTTCAGAATTTCCAGCAGCGACAGGATGATATGTATGAGATGATGCAGCACTGGAACCTTATGTATCAGGCCCCTCCTCCTCCTCCTCCTGGCGATGATGATGCATAGCTTCCATATGACTCAAATGTGAGGGTGTTAAGAGTATGTTTAGCTTGGTTTTTATTTATCTCTCAAACACCATATTTGACATTGAAATATTTGAGGGTTTTGGGATTATTGTTATTGTAGTTTTTGTTGGATCGAGAAGCCCGATAGAGGGGGGGGGGGTGAATATCGGAAAACTTTCGGATTTGAATAAGAGTAGGTACGCAGCGGAAATTAAAGGAAAGACACAGAGACGCAATCGATTTACTTGGTTCGGAGCCTGTGTCGACTCCTACTCCAAGGCCCACGGTCGTTGACCGTTTACTTTGGGCAATTCTATATTTGGCGCAAATAAGTTACACAATTTGATTTACAAAATTAAATGCAATAGAATATTAAATAACAAAAATTACGCTCTTCTTTTTACCGACGTCCGGAGTAGGTCGACTCTTTCGGGGCAGCAGGACGTCGTTAGCTCGAAGTGAAGCGTTTCCGGAGCACGGCGTGAGCGTAGAAGAGCGTGGAAGCTTGGGAGCGAAGTTGATGTTGAAGGCTTGGGCGTTGGGTGCTATTTATAGCACCCAGGGGCGCCCTGGACGTCGGGGGCGCCCTGACACGTGTCAAGCGATCCGCAAATCGCTTGGTCAACTTCTATCCCGCTCGAACAGGGATAAAGTTTGACCGTGAGGGCACCTTAGTCGTAGAGGGCACCTTCACTGACTTCTTCAGCGCAGAGATCTCGCTGTGGATAAAGCTTGAGCTTCGCAGGCTTGGGCTGGAGGCGCCTTGGCTGCTGAGGGCGCCTTCGCTGACGAAGGCGCCTTCGCTGCTGAGGGTGCCTTGCCCAGTAAGCAACTGAAGCTCATTTTGCTTCGCTTGGTTCTGGTTCACCTTGAGGGCGCCCTGGACACTCAGGGCGCCTTACTCAGCTGCTGCCTCACTCCTTTGAGGCTCTCTGAGTTGCAGACACACATTCCTTCGGTCCTGCATTCAGGGTTAGTCCAAAACACAATAAAACAATTAATTATTATTTTATACAACCTTAGCTATCTTGGTTCTGACTTTGGTATCCTAAATGGAGCCCTAGGTCGAACCGACGCCTACTGTTCGCTCGACGGGGAACGCGTCCTCACCTACTCCTCTCGGGAGAATTTACCTGATGCCAACCGTTCCTTTGGTTGGACTTTTGCCTGACGGTCCTTTGTCAGGTCTTGTAAACTGGCAGTCCTTCGCCAGTTGCCTAGCAGTCCTTCGCTAGGGCTTTGGTGCTGGCAGTCCTTCGCCAGTGCCTAGCAGTCCTTCGCTAGGGCTTGATGCTGGCAATCCTTCGCCAGTTGCCTAGCAATCCTTCGCTAGGGCTTTCTTTCCTGGTATTCCTTTGCTAGTGCCTAGCAGTCTTTCGCTAGGGCTTTTCCTGCACACTTGATTAACTTGTTAGAAAACAAGAAAGACTTAACTTTTGACCTATGTTGCCATTATCAAAACACAGGTTTGACTTAGGTGCATTTCTGCACCAACAATCTCCCCCTTTTTGATTTATGGCAACCCTAGTTCAAAAAGTTAAGTTTAAGCAAAACATAACAAAGTTTTATCTTTTGTTCCCTCCCCCTGGAGGGAATCTCCCCCTAAATTTTTCAAAAGTTCGTGGGGAAACAAAAACATACTTGTACTTTTGAAAACTTAAGTTTTAGATTCTTAGAAGTAACTTAAGTTAATACATAGTAGAGTTTTTAAAGCATAATTAGAGTACTTGTTTGAATTTTTTTTTTTAAATCTTAAGTTTTAAAGTACTCAAAATGTTAGCTTAAGTACTTAGTAGGTTTTGAAACACTTTAGTACTTAACAATTTTGAAAAACTTAAGCTTTAAAAAAAAATTTGACAAGCTTAAGTTAGATCCTTTTGAAAGGCTAGAGTATTTTGCAAAATTTGAAAGCTTAAAAAAAATTTTGAAGCTTGAAAAAAAAAACTTAGCCAAAAAAATCTTGAAAAAAAACTTAGCCAAAAAAAATTTTGAAAGCTTGAAAAAAAAGCTAGAAAGCTTTTAAGAACTTAAGTACTTCTTCAAAAAGTTTAAGCTTTTTCATAAAGGATAAGTATGTTTTTGAACCTTTTTGAATAACGAAAAAATAATTTATTAGAAAAAATAATTTTTTTTTTCTATCTCTTTCTCTCCCCCTTTGTCATATATCAAAACAGATAAATGCAGCATGAATAAAGAAAATAAATAATAATTTGTTGTACTGAATCAGTTAGATTTACACTAAATCAATCAATTTTCTCTGTTGGGACCTGTCTAACCTAATTAGCTACTTACTAACTGTTATATACAGTAGTTTTTGCTAGGGTTAGTCAAGTTAAGTGTTTCTGTTCAAGTTAGATTTTCTAAGCTTGACACTTAACTTGATTGCTGTATAAGTTGTATTTAGTGCCCCAATTACTGCAGATGCACTGACTTAAAGCATCTTGAATTAAGACAAAAACCTAAGCATCTCAACCCTTTCTAGGTTATCAATCAAAAGTACCCTAAGGTGCTTGTGAGATGCTGGCTTCTAAGTCTATAGGTGCATGCAGTTCTACAGTTAGGGCCTAGGCTAGGTCCATTTTTGAAAAAGCCCTAATTTTAAAAAGGGGTAGTTTTAAAATAAAAATAACACTAAGTCGAGAAAAAAAATGAAAACTGATTTTGAAATTGAGTAAAGCAATTTTTCAAATTCTATTTTAAACCAATTTTAAGAAAACTTTTAACCTATTCTTAGTTAAATTAATTGAACTTATATTGTCAATAAATACTTGAGTTTGGGTGTAGTTGAGTTGGAAGTCCTTAAGTGTGTGCATCATCCATAACAGTTGAGCAACCTAAGGCCACATACTCAGCTTCAGTTGTGGATAGAGCTACACAGTGTTATTTTCTGCTGCACCAACTAACTAGACTTTGACCTAACAGTTGGCAGCTTCCACTTGTGCTCTTTCTATCTAATTTACAGCCAGCATAGTCAGAATCTGAGTATCCTGTCAAATCAAAAGTGGAGGTCCTAGAATACCAAATCCCTACATCTAGGGTGCCCTTTACATATCTTAGTATTCTTTTTAGGGCTGCTAAGTGCGTTTTCTTAGCACAGGTTTGGTATCTGGCACACATCCCTACAGCAAACAAAATATCAGGTCTACTGGCTGTAAGGTACAGTAGGCTACCTATCATACTCCTATAGAGTTTAAGGTCTATTGGTTTACCATCAGGGTCACTATCTATTTTTACATTAGTGGCCATAGGGGTACTTATACTTTTAGAGTTATCCATTTTAAATTTCTTTATTAACTCTTTAGCATATTTAAATTGATGAACGTAGTTGCCATCCCTAGTTTGTTTGATTTGTAGTCCTAGAAAAAAAGTAAGCTCACCAACCAAGCTCATTTCGAATTCTTCTTCCATTATCTTGACAAATTCTTTTAAGAAGTTGGTGTTGGTGGATCCAAAGATTATATCATCTACGTAAATTTGGGCAATAAATATATCTTTTCCTAGGGTTTTAATAAATAAGGTTGAGTCAATTTGGCCTTGTTTAAATTCTTTGGATGTTAAATAGGTTGATAACCGTTCATACCATGCCCTAGGTGCTTGTTTTAGCCCATATAATGCTTTGGTTAGTTTATAAACATGGTTGGGTTTATCTAAGTCCTCAAACCCTGGGGGTTGTCCTACATACACTTCTTCTTTAATGAATCCATTTAAGAAGGCTGACTTTACATCCATTTGATATAATTTAAATCCTTTATGGGATGCAAAGACTAACAACATTCTAATGGACTCAAGTCTAGCTACTGGGGCATATGTCTCATCGTAGTCTAATCCCTCTACTTGGCTGAAACCCTTTGCTACTAAGCGGGCTTTATTTCTGACTATTTCTCCTTGATCATTTAGTTTATTCCTAAAGACCCACTTAGTATCTATGATGGATTTGCCTTCAGGTTTAGGCACTAGTTCCCAGACTTGGTTCCTTTCAAATTGGGCTAATTCTTCTTGCATAGCTATGATCCAGTCAGGGTCAGGTAGGGCTTCATCTATAGTTTTGGGTTCAATTTTTGATATCATAGCTATTTGACTAAGGTTTCTATAGGAGGATCTAGTCCTGACTCCTAGAGTTGGATCACCCACAATTTGATCAGTTGGGTGACTGAGTCTGGGTTTCTTGGTTCTTCTAGAGCTTGGTTCAGCCTCAGGTCCGGCTGGTCGGTTTGGTTCACTATTTGATTCGACTCTTTGGGCTGGTTCATTTGTTGGTTGGATACTTGATTCATTAATTGGTTCAATGGTTAATTCGTTTAAGGATTCAATTAATGGTTCAATAATTTGTTCATTATTTTCTTGGTCAGAGTTTGATGAAATTGGGTCTGGATTATTAGATGTTGAATTGATTTCTTCATCGAAAATTAAGTTTGTTGTTTCTTCAATTTTCTTAGTTTGTTTGTTGTAAGCCCTATAGGCTCTACTTGTTGTTGAATATCCTAGGAAAATACCTGGGTTTGTCTTGGATTGAAATTTTCCTAAATAGTCTTTGGTGTTTAGGATATGGACTTTGCACCCAAAGACCCTCAGGTAATGTAGGTTTGGTAGTCTATGGTAGTATAGTTCATAGGGGGTTTTGTTGTGTCGTTTATTAATCAAAACCCTATTTTGGATATAACAGGCTGTACTAGTTGCTTCTGCCCAAAATTGATTTGCTAATTTAAATTCGTTGAGCATAGCCCTAGCGGCTTCTTGTAATGTTCTATTCCTTCGCTCGACTATCCCATTTTGTTGGGGGGTTCTAGGACATGAAAATTCATGTAAATACCCATTTATCTTACAGAATTCCTCAAACTGTTGATTCTCAAATTCTCCCCCGTGATCACTCCTAAGTCTTTTAATTTTAGTGTCGTTTTGATTTTCAATTAGTTTACAGAGTTCAATAAATAGGTTTAGAGTTTCATCTTTGGTTTTTAAGAATCTGACCCAGGTAAACCTAGAGTAATCATCAACTATTACTAAGCAGTATCGGTTCCCGCTTAGTGACTTGGCTCCATGTGAATCAAATAGGTCAAGGTGTAGGAGCTCAAGTGTGGTTTGAGTTAAATCAGACTGGATTAGTTTATGATTGGATTTGGTTTGTTTACCTTGATTACATGATTCACATATTAGGTTTTCATTGTTTTTGATTTTGGGGATACCTTTGATTAAGCCAAGTTGGGTAATTTTTGAGATAGTTCTTAAATTGGTATGACCTAATCTCCTATGCCAGAGGTTTGATTGTTCTAATTGTGTTAACATGCATTTGGGTATAAGGGGAAGATTTATAGTGTATACATTGTTTTTCCTAGTGCCCTTAAGTATGATTTCTGAGTCTTGTTCATTTCTAATCAGGCAGTTGGAATTGTTGAAGGTAACTATATAACCAGAATCACATAACTGACTTATGCTAAGCAAGTTAAAATTAAAGTTTTCAACCAATAAAACTTTCTTAATAATGAAATCATATTTAAGCTCAATATTACCTGACCCAATTACCTAGAGTGTAGCATTATTGCCAAATGCTACTGAGCCTAGGTTTTTGAGTTTGAGCTTGGTGAACTTCAATTTGTCTCCAGTCATGTGTCTGGAGCAACCGCTATCCAACATCCATTGGTCCAAATCTTTATGTTCCTACGCATAAAGAATTTTCTTGATTTGGATCCAATTAGAATCAGGAATAGCTTAAATTGAGTTTCACTGCCTAGTCTGTCTCACCCAAATTTAGGGTTTTCAATCACGTTAACCTTATAGGTTTTGTGAGACAGTTTTTGATAGTTTTGAAAATTTTAAAAATTTTGATTAATTTTGAAGGATAATTAAATTTTGAAAGTTTAATTTTGAAATTTTTGAAAAGATGTTTTAAATCTATTCTTAGCTGAAATTTTTGTGTTAGCTTCGAATTTGACAAAAATTAATTTGAATTTGAATTTCAAAAATTGGCTTCCAGGTCTTGGCGAGGCACTAAGCCTTCTTTGGCCGAAGCCTTATGGGATCATCCACCCTTTCCTTGACAAAGCCTTTTAATGAAATTTCATTTTCAAAATTATTTTTTGAAACATTTCTGGTCTAACTAGTTTGGACTTTGGATCGGTAGCTTCGGCTGGTTTCACCAGTCTAAAGAGACCAAGTAGATTTGATCTTATTAGAATTGGTTTCCCCAACGTACTATCATCTCACCTCCACCCACTACTATGTTTTCAAGTTTTAGTTAAGTTTGTTTGGTCCTTAAACTAGCCTAAGTCTCATCATGGTAATTTGCAGAAATTAAATAAACAGGCAATCAAGCAATTTAATTCAAGAATAACAAGTTTATCTAATAATAAAAATAGTTTTCAGTTTGGCTCCCCCTGGACTAAAGCCACGGTGATGGTTAGGCAAGATGTGAATCTTGTCCTTGGGGATCCAATACTGATTTGATCCAGTAGGTTGGTTCAGGCACAGTTTAGGTACCCATGCCTGAATTTTTCCTCTGGACTGATTCAGTACAGACAAATATAATCTTTGTCGGGATTTGGTTCGGTAGCCAAGTCCGGATTGATTTAGAACTGATTTCTGTTTTCCAAGGATCATGTCAAGACCCTTGGAACCAGATGTAAATCGTTCTAAAGCTGTTCTAAATTCCTTAACCCGAGTTTTCAGGGAGGAGTTCTCCTTTTCAAGTTTTTCAACTTGAGTAGAAGTTCCTTCCTGAACCTTCTTGGTTAAGGGTTTAGAGTCAGCTCCCTCTTTCAGGAGTTTTACTTCCTGTCGGAGGGATTCGACTCGGAGTTTGGCTTTAGCCAAGTCTCGAGAAAGAAAAGAAATCAACTCACTTAATTGCAATTTATTAAAACCAGTTACCTTTATTTCTCCGTCTTCTGTGAAGGTCAGCTCGCCGTCCTCTTGTTCTGATTCTGACTCGACTTTTTCTGAGGCGGTCAGAGCTAGGAGATTGGACTGGGGTGCCTCTTCTTCTTCTTCTGAGGAAGACTCATCCCAGGTTGCTTGTAGCGCCTTCTTTCTTCTCGTCTTCTTGGACTCTTTGAGATTTGGGCACTCTGACTTGTAGTGGCCCTTTTTCTTGCACTCGTAGCAGGTCACATTAGGCTTGTTCGCGGGTTCAGTTGGTTAGTCCTTTCTTCGGCCGGTTTTCCTTTTGTTGGTTCGGTTCTTCAGCTCCTTGTAGTAGTTTCGAGCGAGCCGGACCAGCTTAGTTTGTTCTCCTTCTTCATCTTCTGAATCTGAGTCAGAGTTAGACTCGGGTTCAGGTTCGGGCTTCTTCTTCATTGTCTTTTGAGTTTTGCCTGCAAGAAATGCAACACCTCTCTCGACCACATTGGTGTTAGTTTGTTCGTGCAGTTCTAGTTCGGAAAACAACTCATCTAATTTTATTTTAGAAAGATCTCTAGAGACCTTGTATGCATCTACCATAGATGCCCACAAGGTGTTTCTAGGAAAGGCGTTTAGAGTATACCTTATTAGGTCACGGTTTTCAACCTTGTGACCTATTGTGTGAAGACCGTTCATTACCTCCTGGATTCGTGCGTGGAGCTGGGCTGCTGTTTCGTTGTCAGCCATCTTGATAGTGTAGTGTTTATTCAGTAGCAGATCCCTTTTGCTGATCCTGGTGTCCGAAGTCCCTTCATGCAGCTCAATCAGTTGTGTCCATAGCTCTTTTGCACTGTTGAAAGGGCCCACTCGGTTCAGCTCTTCTTTTGTCAGCCCGCATTGTAGGGTTTGCGTTGCTTTTGCGTCGGCTTCTATCTTGCGCTTTAGAGTGTTGTCCCACTGCGAGTAGCTTTGTGGAAGTCCTTCGGCGTTTTTGGGGATCTCCAGACCGGACTGGATGATGATCCACATGTCCACCTGAGTTTTCAGGTGGACCTCCATGCGACTTTTCCAGTAAGAAAAGTCTTCTCCACTGAAAAGTGGAGGTCTGGCGGTGCTGAATCCCTCTTGCATAGACATTTGTTCTGTAAAAGAAAACTTTACAAAAAAAGTGTCCCAAGACTTGGTCTTGGATTAGCAGTGCGGGATTAAGAAATAAAATATCGAGGGATGTTGCACCAACCTCGATTAACAAAAAATCGAACGAGAAAAAAAAATATTTTTAAAAAAAATTTGAAAATCCGAAAAGAAATTTTCAAACTGGTGGTTGCACCAAGTTTGAATAACCCCGCTCTGATACCACTTGTTGGATCGAGAAGCCCGATAGAGGGGGGGTGAATATCGGAAAACTTTCGGATTTGAATAAGAGTAGGTACGCAGCGGAAATTAAAGGAAAGACACAGAGACGCAATCGATTTACTTGGTTCGGAGCCTGTGTCGACTCCTACTCCAAGGCCCACGGTCGTTGACCGTTTACTTTGGGCAATTCTATATTTGGCGCAAATAGTTACACAATTTGATTTACAAATTAAATGCAATAAATATTAAATAAAAAATTACGCTCTTCTTTTTACCGACGTCCGGAGTAGGTCGACTCTTTCGGGCAGCAGGACGTCGTCAGCTCGAGGTGAAGCGTTTCCGGAGCAAGGCGTGAGCACAGAAGAGCGTGGAAGCTTTGGAGAAGTTGATGTGAAGGCTTGGGCGTTGGGTGCTATTTATAGCACCCAGGGGCGCCCTGGACGTCGGGGGCGCCCTGCCACGTGTCAAGCGATCCGCAGATCGCTCGGTCAACTTCTATCCCGCTCGAACAGGGATTAAGTTTGACCGTGGGGCGCCTTGGTCGTAGAGGGCGCCTTGCTGACTTCTTCCGCGCAGAAATCTCGCTGTGGATAAGCTGAGCTTCGCAGTCTTGGGCTGGAGGCGCCTTGGCTGCTGAGGGCGCCTTCGCTGACGAGGCCTTCGCTGCGCCTTCGCTGCTGAGGGCGCCTTGCCCAGTAAGCAGCTGAAGCCTTTTTGCTTCGCTTGGTTTTGGTTCACCTTGAGGGCGCCCTGGACACTCAGGGCGCCTTACTCAGCTGCTGCCTCACTCCTTTGAGGCTCTCTGAGTTGCAGACACACGTTCCTTCGGTCCTGCATCCAGGGTTAGTCCAAAACACAATAAAAATAATTAATTATTATTTTATACAGCCTTAGCTGTCTTGGTTCTGACTTTGGTCTCCAAAATGGAGCCCTAGGTCGAACCGACGCCTACTGTTCCCTCGACGGGGAACGCGTCCTCACCTACTCCTCTCGGGAGAATTTACCTGATGCCAACCGCTCCTTTGGTTGGACTTTTGCCTGACGGTCCTTTGTCAGGTCTTGGACTGGCAGTCCTTCGCCAGTTGCCTAGCAGTCCTTCGCTAGGGCTTTGGTGCTGGCAGTCCTTCGCCAGTGCCTAGCAGTCCTTCGCTAGGGCTTGATGCTGGCAGTCCTTCGCCAGTGCCTAGCAGTCCTTCGCTAGGGCTTTCTCTGGCATTCCTTCGCCAGTGCCTAGCAGTCCTTCGCTAGGGCTTTTCCTGCACACTTGATTAACTTGTTAGAAAAAAGAAAGACTTAACTTTTGACCTATGTTGCCATTATCAAAACACAGGTTTGACTTAGGTGCATTTNGTTCGTGCAGTTCTAGTTCGGAAAACAACTCATCTAATTTTATTTTAGAAAGATCTCTAGAGACCTTGTATGCATCTACCATAGATGCCCACAAGGTGTTTCTAGGAAAGGCGTTTAGAGTATACCTTATTAGGTCACGGTTTTCAACCTTGTGACCTATTGTGTGAAGACCGTTCATTACCTCCTGGATTCGTGCGTGGAGCTGGGCTGCTGTTTCGTTGTCAGCCATCTTGATAGTGTAGTGTTTATTCAGTAGCAGATCCCTTTTGCTGATCCTGGTGTCCGAAGTCCCTTCATGCAGCTCAATCAGTTGTGTCCATAGCTCTTTTGCACTGTTGAAAGGGCCCACTCGGTTCAGCTCTTCTTTGTCAGCCCGCATTGTAGGGTTTGCGTTGCTTTTGCGTCGGCTTCTATCTTGCGCTTTAGAGTGTTGTCCCACTGCGAGTAGCTTTGTGGAAGTCCTTCGGCGTTTTTGGGGATCTCCAGACCGGACTGGATGATGATCCACATGTCCACCTGAGTTTTCAGGTGGACCTCCATGCGACTTTCCAGTAAGAAAAGTCTTCTCCACTGAAAAGTGGAGGTCTGGCGGTGCTGAATCCCTCTTGCATAGACATTTGTTCTGTAAAAGAAAACTTTACAAAAAAAAGTGTCCCAAGACTTGGTCTTGGATTAGCAGTGCGGGATTAAGAAATAAAATATCGAGGGATGTTGCACCAACCTCGATTAACAAAAAATCGAACGAGAAAAAAAATATTTTAAAAAAAATTTGAAAATCCGAAAAGAAATTTTCAAACTGGTGGTTGCACCAAGTTTGAATAACCCCGCTCTGATACCACTTGTTGGATCGAGAAGCCCGATAGAGGGGGGGTGAATATCGGAAAACTTTCGGATTTGAATAAGAGTAGGTACGCAGCGGAAATTAAAGGAAAGACACAGAGACGCAATCGATTTACTTGGTTCGGAGCCTGTGTCGACTCCTACTCCAAGGCCCACGGTCGTTGACCGTTTACTTTGGGCAATTCTATATTTGGCGCAAATAAGTTACACAATTTGATTTACAAAATTAAATGCAATAGAATATTAAATAACAAAAATTACGCTCTTCTTTTTACCGACGTCCGAAGTTGGTCGACTCTTTCGGGGCAGCAGGACGTCGTCAGCTTGAGGTGAAGCGTTTCCAGAGCACGACGTGAGCGTAGAAGAGCGTGGAAGCTTGGGAGCGAAGTTGATGTTGAAGGCTTGGGCGTTGGGTGCTATTTATAGCACCCAGGGGCGCCCTGGACGTCGGGGGCGCCCTGACACGTGTCAAGCGATCCGCAAATCGCTTGGTCAACTTCTATCCCGCTCGAACAGGGATAAAGTTTGACCGTGAGGGCGCCTTGGTCGTAGAGGGCGCCTTCGCTGACTTCTTCTGCGCAGAGATCTCGCTGTGGATAAAGCTTGAGCTTCGCAGGCTTGGGCTGGAGGCGCCTTGGCTGCTGAGGGCGCCTTCGCTGACGAAGGCGCCTTCGCTGATGAAGGCGCCTTCGCTGCCGAGGGCGCCTTGCCCAGTAAGCAACTGAAGCTCATTTTGCTTCGCTTGGTTCTGGTTCACCTTGAGGGCGCCCTGGACACTCAGGGCGCCTTACTCAGCTGCTCCTCACTCCTTTGAGGCTCTCTGAGTTGCAGACACACATTCCTTCGGTCCTGCATTCAGGGTTAGTCCAAAACACAATAAAATAATTAATTATTATTTTATACAGCCTTAGCTGTCTTGGTTCTGACTTTGGTCTCCTAAATGGAGCCCTAGGTCGAACCGACGCCTACTGTTCCCTCGACGTGGAACGCGTCCTCACCTACTCCTCTCGGGAGAATTTACCTGATGCCAATCGTTCCTTTGGTTGGACTTTTGCCTGACGGTCCTTTGTCAGGTCTTGTAAACTGGCAGTCCTTCGCCAGTTGCCTAGCAGTCCTTCACTAGGGCTTTGGTGCTGGCAGTCCTTCGCCAGTGCCTAGCAGTCCTTCGCTAGGGCTTGATGCTGGCAGTCCTTCGCCAGTTGCCTAGCAATCCTTCGCTAGGGCTTTCTTTCCTGGTATTCCGTTGCTAGTGCCTAGCAGTCTTTCGCTAGGGCTTTTCCTGCACACTTGATTAACTTGTTAGAAAATAAGAAAGACTTAACTTTTGACCTATGTTGCCATTATCAAAACACAGGTTTGACTTAGGTGCATTTCTGCACCAACTGTTTTGTTTTATAGTTTGGATGAACCTCTTTACTTTTCTAGTATGGGTTATACGGATTGTTATTACTTTAGTTGTGTTTTGTCCAATCTTATCGTTATATGATGAATTTCTAATTACATTCTATCTAAAGATTATAGTATAAAGGGGGAACTTTCATAATCTTTTCTTTCTTTACTATTGATACGAGAAAAGGGGGAGGATTGAAAATATTTCTATGTTTTAAATAGTATGGGATAGACTTGTAAAACATATGGGGTCAAATCTAGGATAGAAGATTGATACAAAATGGAGTGTTTTCTAAGAATTGGTATTTTGGTTAAAAAGTCAAACATATTTAGTATTTTCATGAAAATATATTTTTCTAGGTTAGAATACATCATAAGAAATATGTTTGCAAAATTTTAGGTTTTTTCGAATTTCGTGGAATTTATGGGGGGTTTCTGAAATTCGGCTCAGAAACCTGAAATTTCAGATTGATACGTATCAGTCGATTGCCCCTGGGGTAGTCGACTGATCTTTCTATGTGTTTGAAGTGTGAAGGCACCAATCGACTGATAACTGTCTCAGTCGACTAGTCCTTCTGGTCTCTGATTTCTGGGAGTTTTCATAAAACAAACCTTATCCTAAATTGATACTAGGGATAATATTGCTTGGGGCAATCCTTTTGATGGTGTCAAAGGGGGAGAATTTGGAGGTTTAAGTTAGTTTTTAACTTAACTTGTGGAGTTAGTTTTTAACTTAACTTATGGTTATGGAAAATTGAAAATTGTGTGTGGAGACATAGGTTAAGGGGGAGGATGCATATTTATGCTGCTTAACTTACAATATCTATAATTTTCAATTGTTATTATTTTTCACCTAACTTAAACATATTGTCACACATCAAAAAGGGGGAGATTGTTGATGCAATCGACCCAAGGTTGATCGGGTAAATCATGAGTTTTGATGTGTGTGTCAATATGATTATGTTAGGGTTTCATGTTGATCTAATATGTGTATGTGAGTGTGTAGGTTTGCAGGATACACATAGACTTAGTTGGACGTCTTCAGGTCCGGTGAATGATGGTGTGAGGAAACAAGCCGTGAGCTTGTATGCATTCGAGGGACTATGGACAAAGCAGGGACGATGAGCCGAGGGAAGCGAACTTCGAGGCATACACGAAGGATGACATGGGAGACAAGCTGAGGGCTTGAATGCATCCGAGGGACGAGAGCCGAAGTTGAAGAAGGCTTGAAGGTAACAGGTCGAGGCTGCTGGAGTAGGAACAATGAGCCGAGGGAAGCATACTTCGAGGCATACGCAAAGGATGGCATGGGGATGTGTCGCGGGCTTGCATGCATCCGAGGGACGAGAGCCAAAGTCGAAGAGGGCTTGAAGGCAACAGATCGAGGCTGCAGGATGAAGAGTCAGCTAAGTCATGAGGATTCGAGTGCTGAGAGAACTGTACTCGGGAAGCGAAATCCTAGGGTTCGAGTGCTGAGAGAATTGTACTCAGGAAGGGAAACCTTAGGTAGTAGTCGACTGATGCTGGGTCAGTCGACTGAGGTAGAGCATAGAAAGATCAGTCGACTAATGCTTGATCAGTCGACTGATGCTTGATCAGTCGACTGATGCAGTCGACTGGCGCAGTCGACCAGAATGCGAATCGTCAGGCTGTGACATTTGAATTCGCGAGGACCAGTGGACTGCCCTAGGGTCAGTCGACTGGTAACGGTCAGAACAATATCGAGCATTATTTAAGAGGGCTCGTTTTTTGCTGTTCTTCCTTGGCGAAACAAGCTTGGGTAAAGCCTGTTAGTAGCCTAAACGTGCTCGGAGGTTGTCAAGGTTTGTGGCGAGGTTTCTCCACCCACAAGGAGCGACAAGAACTAGCCGGAAGTGTTCCGGGGAATCATCCATCGAAAGATCGGGATCGTCCACCTTACGGGCAGCCGTGGAGTAGGAGTTTCATCTCCGAACCACGTAAAGATTGTGTTAGCATTGTTTAGTTTGTTTTTGTTAGTTTTCTGCTTGCGCTTGCTAACCCTTATAGGAAGAAAATCGAAAAAGTAGCTATTCATCCCCCTCTAGCTAAACGACAAGGTCCCAACACCTCCGTCATTGGATGACTGAACGCAAACCCCACTATTCATTGCACTCTTCTCCATTCCATATTCTTGAGTATGAAAATTATATTCATTTATGAAGTATGTTGGCCAAGTGTGTACAAGTGCTTTTAGATCCCATGACAGATTGATTAACATCTCATGTTCAAGGTGAGCTTGATTATCATGAACCTAAAATCAAATACACTAAGTGTTAAACGTCTATATATGTATAAACCAAATTTAGATTGTCTACTTACATATGATTTAAACCATGGTGCAAATTCTTCATCGCATAAGCGATCAAACTGTTGTGGCGACAATTCTGAATATACGTTTTGGAAAATCCTTCAAAAAAAATAAAAAACTTATCACACAAACAATTTACAACGTTAGAAATATAAATAAATATTTATACTAACTCGTAATATGACGATACTTCTGGACAATTCAATAAAATATATGTCTGGGTTGCTCACCATTCTTGGCCAGTTAAGTATCTCTGCTTACATGGTCCACTTGGTTTACCAAGATAGTTAAAAATTGAGAAGGACTTTAGATTGGGATCAAGAGGACCCTCATCATTTCTTCCCACTCTTTGCCTTTTGCTATGAACATGAGGCTCAAAATCTAAAAAAAATGATTAACAAGGTTTTTCCAACCTCGGGCGGCATGAGGCTTAAAATAATATGATGCAAAAGTTGTTACTTCCTCCACAATGTATGCATTAACAATTGAGGCTTCAACTCGTGCCTTATTTTTCATTTTTTTCTTCAAATGATATAAGAATCTGATGGTAATGAAATACATTGTATTAGATATTAATATATAATAAATTGTATAAATGGACACATTGTATAAATTGTATAGATGAAAATTTTACCTTTCAAATGGATACATCCATCGAAAATGGACAGGTCCTCCAACTTTGGCCTCGTATGGAAAGTGAACCAAAAGATGTTCCATAGAATCAAAAAATGAGGGTGGAAATATTCTTTCTAAATTACATAAAATAATTGGAATGTCTCTCTCTAACTTCTCCATATGTGAATGTCTCAAAACTGTTGAGCAAATATCACGTAAAAAAATGCTCAACTCTGTAATGACACCCCATATAAAATTTGGTAAGAGTTCTTTAAAAGCAATAGGAACGAGCCTTTGCATTATAATATGGCAATCATGGCTTTTTAAACCAATCAATTTGTATTCCTTCATATCAACACATCTTGCAAGATTAGAGACATATCCATCTGGAAATTTCAATGATTTCAACCATTCACAAACAACACGTCTCTAATCCTTATTCAATGTATAAACTGCCTTTGGCTTTGGTCCCCTACTACTTTCATCGACATCAAGAGTGGGCCTTTTACAAATAAGTCGCATATCTTTTCTGACATTCACATTGTCTTTAATTTTCTCAATGATATCCATCACTGTATTTATCATATTATCAAAAACATTCTTCTCAATATCCATTACATCAAGATTATGATGAATCAAATGATTTTGTTAATACGGTAAGTCCCAAAATATACTCCGTTTAGTCCATTTATGTATACTTTCATATTCATATGGTGTACCATATGGCTCTTCAATAACTAATGGAAAGTCACAAATTCTGAACTAAATATGTTCACCTGTTAATCTCAATGGAGGCGATGTTCTTTCAATTCTATTCTTAGTGAATTCATCTTTATTTTTTCTGAAATTATGATTTGGTGGCAAAAATTGTCTATGACAATCAAAATAACTTGGTTTCTTCCCGTGTTTCAATCTGATTGACTTAGATCTCTCCATACATATTGGGCATCCAAAGATCCCAGCGGTACTCCAACCCGATAGCATACCATAAGTTGGAAAGTCATTTATCGTCCAAAGAAGAGCAGCCTTCATTATAATCATCTGATTAGTATGAACATCATAAGTAGGAAAACCTTCATCCCATAATTGTTTCAACTCTGCAATCAAGGGTTGCATATAAACATCTATTAACTTCTTCGAATTTTGCTGGCCAGGCACCACTAATGTTAAAAACATATAAGGAGTTTTCATACACATCCCAGGTGGAAGATTATACGGAGTTAAGATAACTGACCAACATGAATAATTTCTTCCATATTTGCCAAACGGAGCAAAACCATCTGTACATAAACCTAATCTAATGTTTCGAAACTCCTTTGCAAATTCTGGATATGTTCTATCAAAATGCTTCCATACCTCTGCATCGCTTGGATGACACATTAGATCCTCTTCTGTTTGATGATTTGCATGCCAAGTCATGTGTTCAGCACTTGGCTTTGATGCATACAACCTTTGTAACCTAGGGGTTAAAGGCAAATAAAATATTTGCTTGTATAATTTACGTTGTTATTATTTTCATCTATTGCTCTTGTACCTAATTTGATTACAGAATTTACAAATATCTGCATCTTCATCAACTCCCCAATATAACATACAATCATCTCTGCAAACATCAATTCTTTGTACCGGAAGACCCAATTCTTTCACGAGTTTTTTCATACTATAAAAATCATTAGGCAGTATACGATCACGTGGCAATGCCTCTCCAATAACTTAAACAAAATCATTAAAACAATCTTGTGATACATTATACTCTGCCTTAACATTCAACAGTCTTGCGGTGAGAGATAATTTAGTGTGACTGTCACAACCAGCCCATAATGTATAGGATCGGTGCTGGTTGACAGGGGGTGAATATCGACTCGATTTTTTGTCGGAATTTCATCGAAAAACTTCGTTTGATCGTCTTTCTATCAAGGTTAGTACGCAGTGGAAATAGAAAATAAACTAAAGAAAAACAGGAGACAAGCGGGTTTATTTACTTGGTTCACGACCCCCAGGGTCAGTACATCCAAGGCTTACGTACTCGGCGTGAGTCCACTATTGGTCTCCTTTCCGGAATTTCCAGAGGTGGAGAATACACATCTTACAGTTCAAATTACAAGCAGAAAAGTAGTAAATAAATACAACTCATAAATAAAAAGCAAACAAAAAAAATCCTCGGCCAACTCTAGAAGTCCGAAGGGTCGTACACTTCTACCTGGAGCCTCCTTGGTCATAGAGCTTCATCGTAGCGCTTTTGCTTTGAAGAGAATGCTTAGATAGATGTGAAAGTTGATGCCCAGAAGTGAGGGTCGAACCCCTTTATATAAAAGCTAGGACCCTTGCTACTACAATTTGTGAAATTAATTTCACAAATTGTAGTATTAATATTATGGATTAATGAATTAATATTAGAAATATCGTCTGAATTTGATTTAGATTCATCACTAACTAATTTATCATGCAACATATTTAAATTATTATGTAAGTAATCTAATTTAATAGGAAAATAGTGTAACTGTGCAGGAATTTGAAAATTACTACGAAAATTAATCTTTGTTACCTCCTTTACCGTAGTCGCATTTCTTAGCATTGTGGATCGAGTCTTTTTCCAGTCTGGGCGCTGGTTCTTGCAATGTCCTAGCTTTTGGCATTTAAAGCAGCGGATGTGACTCTTGTCCCTCCGAACTCCTTGCGTCGATTCCTTCGTTGCCGCCGGTTGTGAAAATCGAATCTTACGAGTAGGACACTGGTTTTTATAGTGTCCTCTCTCCATACACTTAAAACAAATAATATAAAATATAAAAATGACATAATTAAGAATATACGTGTATTCACCCTTGCTCGCCCTCAATTCCTGGCGTTGTTGCTACTTCGGCTATTAGTCCGGTGAAGAGCTTCCTGCTCTGATACCACTTGTAGGATTAGTGCCGGTCGATAGAGGGGGGGGGGGTGAATATCGACTCGACTTTTTACCAAATTTTCATCAAAAAACTTCATTTGATCGTCTTTCTATCAGGGTTAGTATGCAGCGGAAATAAAAAATAAACTAAAGAAAGACAGGAGACAAGCTGGTTTATTTACTTAGTTCCCGACCCCCCAGAGTCCACTATTGGTCTCCTTTCCGAAATTTCTGGAAGCCGAGAATACCCGTCTTACAGATCGAATTACAAGCACAAAAGTAGTAAATAAATATAACTCATAAATAAAAAGCAAACCAAAAAAAATCGGCCAACTCTGGAAGCCTGAAGTGTCACGCACTTCTTCCTTGAGCCTCCTTGGTCACAGAGCTTCGTCGTAGCGCTTTTGCTTTGTAGAGAATGCTTAGATAGATGTGAAAGTTGATGTCGTGAAGTGAGGGGTCGAACCCCTTTATATACTGCGTTCTCGGGCCCCTCTGAGCTCTTGGGCGCCTGTCATATGTGGTCAAAATTCGATCCGTAGTAACGAACTCAGTGGAGGGATAACCTTCCTTTCCCAGACGCCTGGTTTGCAGGCGCCTGGGAAGGCAAGCCCATAACCAGGGCACCCAACCAATCTGGGCGCTTGATTCATTCAGGTGCCCAGAAGGATGTTCCCAGGTCTTGTTTCCCCTGTGTTTGCTCTCCTATCTTACCTCCAACTCCAGGTACATGCAAGACAACAAACATAAGACAAACATACAAATAATCTTAGCCTTAATTTATTGGTTCTGACTTTGGATTTCATCCGAAACCCTAGGTTGAACTGACGTCTAATGTTCCTTTTCCCAGGGAACGCATCCTCAGCTACTCCACCCTGGAGAAGTTACCTTTGCCAACCGAGACCTTCGGTTGGACTTTCGCTCAACCTCCAAGAACCCGGATCTTGAGACATCCAATCTCGACTCGTCTCTACTTCTGTCTGTGATTCTCGCTCGACTAAAGCTTTTGCCAACCGGGACCTCTGGCTGGACTTTTCCTCGGCCTCTAAAAACTCGGATCTCGAGATGTCCGACCTCTGTTAGTGATATGAGAGAAGTGTCCTAAGGCAATCGCCTTATGATTGTAATCATTTATTTTAATAAATAAATATTCACTATTTGAGTATACATGTTTGTGTATTTGATTGAGATCTTAAACTCATTTACTGAATGTCCGCAATACAATTCACAGCATGAGAGAATTTGTGATGAATTCACAACTAGTGATTATCTCTACATGTGCAATTGTGAAGTATTGAAATTATCCCTAGTCGATGAATTGATAAATACGGACACTATCAATTCTGTTGAGACTAGCATGGGTTATTCTCTAATCAGTTGATTCTCACTGGCTGGTGACATTGGGATGCCCGGAGATAAACATGAATGCTAGTTAAGGGAACTAGTTCATTGGAGTGACTGGCTGTAAAACTTCATATGGTAGTCTACATATAGACATGTAAGTGAAGTTCTTACTGCAGCTTAAGTGCGATGTTCCTTTGACTTGCAGTATTCAAGTCATCTTGGTCATGGAGACTTATACTTTGACATCTTAAGCAAGCATCTCCAAGGAGGTGTGGACCCAGGATGATTGGGTATAAGCCGAAGTGCCCGAAGATGTTTGAACAACCTACAAAGGATTCACCACTCCTTGCGAGGAGATGTATACCCAAGGCCTATCGTCGGATTGTTACTCGAAGCCTCTGGCTAGAGCATGACATATTCGGAGTATGAATCTCTTAGATACATGAGAGTAATTAGAATCCGTAACACGAGAAAATGTTACTTGGGCTAGGTGTGACGTAGTCAGCCTAGTGGGGACTAACACACATAGACCATGTCCTGAACCAAGTGGGTATAAGATGGTGAAGGGAATGGGACACGATTCATTTTAGTTGCTGAAGGGTTTCAGAATTATTTCTGAGGTCAACCGTTGATCTTTCGATTAATTGGGGATCATGATGTACTACTAGGTGCCACTCATGATCGTTCTATAATTGGTTAATTATAGACAGCCAACATAAATCGAAAGCCTATTTAGTCACACGCACTACGAGTAACCCGAGGGATTTAAAACGAGTTGAAAATTGGATTTTCCAATCAAGAGAGATTAGGTTTGGTTGAGCCAAACGATAAGTCAAATCTGAATTTTTCAGAGACGCATCGGAAGCGTAAAATGACTAAGTCTTTTGAAGACTTAATAGATGAATTAAATGAGTTTAATTTATTGGAGCGTGGCTTGGATAGGCCGGCCAAAGAGGGTCTCCACCCTCTTTGCTTGGCCGGCCACAACAAAGGGAGAAAACCAAATTGTTTGGTTCAATTTATAAAATAAACCAAGTGTGGTTTGTTTTATAAAATTATGGATAATTTAAATTTTATATAATAAACCGAGGTTTGATTTATTTTTCATGGAAATTAAAATGAACCATGGATTGGTTTATTTTATTTTATAAAATCAATTATGAATTGATTTTCCATGATAAAAAAAATTTATATAATAAATTTCTTATGAAAATTTATTCCATAAGAAAAGGGAGACTTGGTTGATTTTTATCATGAATTAAAATTATGATAAAACTTGGCATGATGGAATAAATCATAAAAAATTTATATGATAAATTTCTTATGAAAATTTATTCCATAAGAAAAAGGAAACTTGGCGGTTGAGAGGCCACTATATAAAGAATCTAAGGCAAGGCTTAGAGATTAATCCAAGAGATAAAGAAATAAGCTCTCTTCCTCTCCTTCTCTCCCTCTCCCTTCTCTTGTGCCGCCGGCCAAAAGAAGGGACCCTGCTGCCGTGAGCTACTACCACCACCGGTCTCCTTCTCCGGCATCCAAGCTCCGGCGATCAGCCACCTTCGGCCACCAAGCAGCTGCCGCAAGGAGAAGAAGTGGGCGCAACTCCTTCCTTCTTTCCGGAATCTTGATTCCGTTCTTCGCTTGGTGGTTAGTCTTCTGACTTCTCTCTTGGTATTCTTGTCATGTCTTTGGAGGATCTAGTAGTTCTTGTCGACACGAGACTCGTGGCTTTGCGAAGTTATCCCGAAGAAAACTCGGCGTGGACGCGAATAGAGGTGGAGCTTCCAAGGGACGCTTACGGTTGGATCTCGTCCCTTCCTTCGAGTTACGCGAGGTAACAAGTAAATTAGTTTATGTTTCTGCAAAATTTTAAATATATGATCATGTCTACACAAGATAAGGTTGCATGCTTAGATGTGTGGTTAAATAATTTGAGAAATTATTTATGCTAAACCTTCCGCTGCACGTAATTAATTTTAAAATTATGAACCTGCATCCATGTCAACATGCACCCGGTCCCAACAGTGGTATCAGAGCCGGTTAGTATTCGACATAATCATATAATTGTTTTGCGGAAAACTTTATCATAATCTCAATTTTGGAAAATTTTCCAATTATGGAAACTTACCAATTATGGTAAATTTCCGATTTAGGAATTTCAAGGTTTGGAAATCCTCATGAAAATTTCTCAAACTTTTGAAATATCCCTGTTTCTGAAATTTTATGATAATTGTGAAAACTTTCCATTTTTGGAAACTTTTCAATTTTGGAAATTTCCTATTTTGGAAATTTTCTAATTTTAGAAATATGTAAGTTTTCTTTGTACCAGAAACTTACAATTATTCTGAAAATTTTTTATTTTTGGAAACTTTCCATTTATGGAAAGCTCGGAAATTTGGGCACTTTCATTCAAGAAAGTCTAGACAAATTATGAGAATATTAATTGGCATTTAAATTCATAATTGAAAATTAAATTATTTACAAAATTCTTTATTTGGGATTGAGCCTCGGGGAGCCGTCCAATTTAAAGTTAGTTGTTATAATTAAATTTCCTAAATTGAATTTAAGCTGTCGAATGTTTAATTTGGATTGAGCCTCGGGGAGCCGTCCAAATTATATTATCAATAAATTCTTATTTTGGATTGAGCCTCGGGGAGCCGTCCAAATTAAGTTATTGATATTAATTTTCCATAAATAAAATATGTGATCAAATCTTGGAAATTTTTTGAGGTGATTCTCAAACAATAATTTCCTTATTTGATTTATGAGGTGATGCTCTTACATATTATTGTCTCCAAAATTAATTAGGAAAATTGTTTCCTATAGAGTATATTTTCTTAAATAAGATTTTCATGAAAATAATATGTGGTTGAATTAAGGGAATCTGTCTCTTAATTTAATAAGATTTGATTTTGGGAAATCAAAGTCTTAAACATATTAATTTCGAAATTGATTATGATAATTTAGGAAATTGTTTCCCAAAACAATTCCTTGAATAAAGTATGAAATTAGAATAGGAAATCCGGTTCCTAATTCAATTAATGAGACTTGATAAATTAAGTCACATACATACTTTATTAAGGAAATCGTTAGACATGA
>JAGFNQ010002105.1:100879-262700 GCA_024364735.1 Boesenbergia rotunda | reverse complement strand
CTTGTGTGAGCTGGCTTGGTAGTATCAGACTTGTGCGATATGAGCAATGTGAGATGGATAGCTCACGCATAGTAACAAGTATATTTAACATATTCAAATATGCCATAGTGTAACACTTGGGTCTATTCTAGCCCCCAAAATGGACATCTCTTCGCTGCTAGCCTCTTTGGCACAACATGATCGCCCAGAGGAAAAGTCAAGAACCCAAGAAGGATAAGAGGCGGTGGAACTGTGGTTGAGGCTTGCATCATATGCATATATACATGTTGATAAAGGAGGAATAGAAGAGCCATCTAGAATCTGAGAACTTTGACTCTCAGGTTGAACCATGTGGAGAAACATGATAGCGAGCAGTCTATAGAGCACCTAAGAGACTTAAACAGTTATACAACTGCTGAACTTGATATAGAACAGCATAATTGGGCTTTTTGATTCTGCTGAATACAGAAGTATTTACACCCTTATTCTCTTGCTCTATAGAATTTAAAATTTCTTTATTCAGTTCTTAATCTCTGATCCTGTGGTTGGTCTCTCTCATACAGCATAGAGTTTGATCGTGATGATGAATTTTTTGCGACTGCTGGTGTTTCAAAGCGCATTAAAGTGTTTGAATTCTCAACAGTAAGTGTTTTTTCTTATCTTTTATGGACAGTGTATTGTGTATTCAATTTCTTAACTAACTATAAATCTTTTATATGATCAGATTGTTAATGAACCATCAGATGTGAATTGCCCTGTTGTAGAATTGGCAACACGATCTAAACTTAGTTGCCTAAGTTGGAACAAGTACTCAAAAAACATCATTGCAAGTAGTGATTATGAAGGGAATGTAACTGTATGGGATGTAAATACTCGCCAGGTGCCCATTTTTCTGTATGATAGAAATTGTTGTAATTCATGTGATGGAGCAGGAAATGATTGTAACTTCTTTCTTTCTTTCTTTTTTTCAGAGTGTGATGGAATATGAAGAACATGAAAAACGGGCATGGAGTGTTGATTTTTCTAGGATGGAACCAACAATGCTAGTTTCTGGTAGTGATGATTGTAAGGTAAACATCCAATCCTTATTTTGTCTGTGATCAAACTACCTGAATCAACTATCATAGGCAGTTCCAAACTAACTAAACTTTGATAGTGCATCCTAAAACTTCGATAGACTGCTGCCGGGATTGACTAAACTACACCAATTATTAGAATCTGCAAAAATTTAACCTAAAATAGAAGTTAATAAAAATTGCAAATGAGAAAGTGCATGTTGTATCACCAAATTAGGTGTTCTTTTTCTGTATGTATCTTGAAATTTTCATGTTTTGTCACCAACTGGCCAATTTTTTTAGCTACAAGGTGGTCTAGAGTAACTTTGTACATCTTAAATTGTGATCCAGAATGGTCTGAGTGGATGCAATCAGACTGGGGTGCATGTTATAAATTACTCTAATATTATTAAGAGGTAATTAAATTGAAAATTTTGCACTTGAGATGGAGGTTGGAGTTTCTTCCTGCATGCAGGTGTCTAGATTATTTCTGTTTTTCAAGATTACTTTTCATTAGTTGCTTAAATTTTTTCTTAAAACTTCTTGCCTATGGAATTATAATGTTCCAGTTAAGGAAACAATCAGGTTTACATAGCATACTTGTCGAAGTTATGATCATTATTTTTCTATTGTTGGGATGGTTGGATGTTGTCAACATGCCATTTTTCATATTAATCTGCACACTTTGTATTATTTATTTCATAACTGAGAATGGGTTTTTATGCATTTCTATGGACATATGCAAAAAAAACATGTAAGATTGCTATGATTGGCTAATTGAATCAGCTGATAACGATAGCAGGTTCACTAATATGCAATTCCTGATGTTTCTATTCTAAAGGTGTTCATGTACCTTTTTTTCACTGTGCCAAGCAGGTGAAGGTGTGGTGCACAAAGCAAGAAGCCAGTGTTATCAACATTGACATGAAAGCAAATATTTGTTGTGTTAAATACAATCCAGGGTCAAGCTTTCATGTTGCAGTATGTTTTGTTCGATTTCCTTTCTTTTACCTTCACAGTTTGTTGTCTACTTTTACATGCTTCCCATGTCCTTTTCCAGGTTGGTTCTGCTGACCATCACATTCACTATTTTGATCTGAGAAATACTAGTGCTCCACTACGTGTTTTCAAGGGGCACTGGAAAGCAGTATCTTATGTAAAATTCTTGTCCACCAATGAACTTGCATCTGCATCAACAGACAGTACATTGCGACTTTGGGATGTAAAAGACACATGCCCAGTATGTTTTACTGACACTGGCCTTGTTGATAACTTAAATAAGTTCCCAACCAGTTTTTAACTTGTTACTGTGCTTAAATAAGTTCCCAACCAGTTTTTAGCTTGTTACTGTGTTATTCAGTATTCTATTTTCAGTTTTTCGTATCAAGGATTTCATTGATTGGGGGAGTAACATTTTGTTTTGAAAGACGAACACTTCCATTTTTTGATGCAATAATCCAAAAGTTTCATATATTAGTTTCTGGATAATTTTGCAGTAATATGAGTTTTGCTATCATAAACTCAATAATAAAAATCCACTCTGAAAATGTTAAGATCATTAGCTTGCAGCCTGAATAGATGAGTTCCTCTAATAAAACCTCCTATACGTTTTTATGCATGTTTCATGCTCGTGCAGTGATAACTTTATTAGCATAGGGCCACATCTGCTAGCAAAATACTTGTCTTGGATCCATGCTAAGGAAAGATTGAATTGCCACTCAATGAATATTATCCAAATTCTGTATCTAGATCATCTGAACTTCCTCCAGATTTTTTGACATTATTGTTTCAGTTATGTTTTATTTATTGTACCATGATCCATCAGACCAGTTACCGTGATGATTATGTTTGGCTATGCATTCTTGTATCTAAACTGTTAACTTAAACCTGCTTCTTATGATTTCCAGATTGAAAATGACTAACTACTTACTGAATTTTTGTACTGTTCTGGATGATTCATTCAGGTGCGGACTTTCAGAGGGCACACAAATGAGAAAAATTTTGTGGGTTTAACAGTTAACAATGAATATATTGCTTGTGGTAGTGAGACAAATGAAGTATTTGTGTATCATAAGGTGAGTCAAATTCACTATGTTTGCCTAAGTCTCCAAGCGGTAGTATCCATGCTAGTTTGGTCTGCCTACAGAAGGATATTTTCCTCTGATTCTTATGCCCTTTTCTAGCTGTTCTAAAAATGCTGCAATAACAATCATGAATCTCAGGCAATCTCGAAACCAGCTGCATGGCATAAATTTGGATCTTCAGAACTTGATGATGCAGAAGAAGACGTTGGTTCATATTTTATTAGTGCTGTTTCCTGGAAGAGTGACAGTCCTACAATGTTGACAGCCAATAGCCAGGGAACAATCAAAGTTCTTGTACTTGCAGCATAGACGTATAGAATAGTGGTACAAAGCCCCTCTATAGTCAACCCCTGTGCAGTCAAGTGCTATGTGGGTAGATTTAATTTAGTGCTACTCATTTTATTTGGAGTTTCTCTTCCTATTATTTTCTTGAATCATAGGACTGGCCAAGCAAGCCATTTGCTCTTGCCGTGACTTGTCATTTCTCTCTGTACATAGTGTTGTTTGTCAATATGAGGTAAATTTGCTTGATCATTTTGTTATACTTTTCTTTTAATTAATGTTTAAAGAGCCACGCGACGATAGCATTCTACCCTGTCATAGGGGTTGACGATTTGAAACAAGATGTTATCAATATGCATTGTTTGGAGTACTTGTGATTTTCTCTCTTGGTGTTCTGGAACTTTTTTAGCATTCTCCATTCAGTTGCAATGTTCACACACACCTCCAGAGTTTGTATAAAATGTTTGATGGAGATGTGCAGTCTCGTTGATCATTTCAGGAAGGACAAATAAGAAGAGCCTTTCTGATATATATATATATGTGTGTGTGTGTCTTTTGATTAAAGTTTTGCATCTAACAATGTCTGCCTTCTACACGTAAGTCTCCGTTTCCTGCCATTTACAACTTGTGGCATCGGTGGATTTTGTGGATAATTAATGGAAAAAGCAAAGAGAAAATCGGCTTTGACTATTAGTGTTTTTTTTTCCCTTTATCTGCATATGATGATTCTTCTTTTTTCTCGATTGTCCAGTCTCGCTTTTTTATCATTCTTTTTTGAAATTCATGTCTTCAGTGTTCAATGCCTGTTTCAGAAACCGTGCATCTGGCGATTCCTGAAAGTAACTGGCGTTTCGTTGGTATAAAAGTGATATTTTCAATAAAATATTGGGCTTAATAGGTCCAATGCCAAAAAACTCTATATTAGACTGAATGATTTTTAATCTGGTTTTGCATGGTGAGAGTGTTTTTCATAGATGGAGTATTCTAGAGTTGAAGAGACTCACCCTAATGCATAAGAGAGTTATTTTCTTGAGAGTATTTCGCAAGTGCTAGAGTCATGTAATGCTTTCCATTTTTCTCCGTCGATAGTAAGAGATTAATTTAGGGAGAATTCAGAAATCGTTTATACAAGTTGATGCCACATATCATATAAAACTTAAACACTCTTTATGGATGTAGACTTCCCTCAAAGCGGTTGTTTGTTTGTTTGTGTTCCTATTTTACTTCTGGTCGAGGTAAATATTCCACCAATTTTGCTTGTGGTGGAGGATATGTTGCATATTAGACACTAAATTTTGACTCAAAGTGTGTACTTTGAAGCAACATAATTTAATTAGATCACTATCTGCATTTTTAGAAAGTGGCAAAGGTACATATTTTGTGATACTAATTGCGAGCCTTGAACCTCATTGTATTGATGTGGTTTTATTAATCAAATTTATAGAACAATATAAATCAGACAACAAGGAATTTCGTTAGGAGTTTTCATAGTACATCAACATAGACTTTGACAATATAGAGGTAATTTAAATGATATAATATGATACAAGGAAAATAATAAATGAGTCAAAACAGTCCATCCATACGCTCAAGACACAAAAGTGTTGGTAAAAAAAAAAAAATAGTAAGAGCAATGTTAAAAAACCAAGACAACCTTGAATAGTAAACTCAACTCAAGAATATATAACTCGTATATTCTTGATTTTTCAATAATACCCATGGTAAGGTACAAAACACTAAACTATAAGCAAAAAGTTTTAATGCAATCATGCCATAAGTGGTTGGCGTGATCTTGAATTTTAATATTTGAGTGAAGTTTAAATTTGACATTGTTGTATGTATTTGATATGTGTAGTTGAGTGTGTTAACATTTGCAAGAAAACACATGGAGTTTGGGGAGTAGTGGTTTGGTGTGGTAAAGCATGTTTTGTGGCTTAGTGATATGAAGTAATCAAAGAAGGTTGCATGAAATAGATCGAGGGATTATAGGATAAGGAGCATTGAGACAACAATGACGATAGCTGAGGGAAGCAGATTTCAAAGGCAAAGATGTGACGACACAAAGAGGAGTTGTGGACTCAGGTGCATCTGACATGGAGCCTAAATGAAGAGTTTTGAAGCAAAGTCCAGTTATAAGGGTAAAACTCTTATGAGATTTCAGTGTTGAGTGATATGTATCTATGGGGGATGAGCGCAGAACTCAATTTAAGCGGATTCGACCTATGAAGGTCGTAGTCTGGGTTACTAGTGATTGGTATTGGAGATTGGTTGATTGGTAGCTAGGAAATCAAATATCCCAAATGGATTTAGAGTTTAGGGTTTAACAATTGACTAGTAATGAATATCAATCGATTATGAAGTAGTCGACTCGTGCAATTGATTGGATCTGTGGACCTAATGAACAAAATATTTTTATTCGTGGTTAGGTCGATTGGTAACATCAATTGACTACTAATAAATTTTCAATCTACTAAAAGCTCACACAGAAAGTAGAAAAGAGTCATTGTTGCATAATAATGGTTAATCGCAAAGACCAATTAATTGATGGAGTTGTTGATTGTTGGTTGATAATGTAATCTTGTAGTAGAATTTCGAAGAGAAGAGCTTGGGGATGATGGCTTCAATGTAGATCTTGATACATTTAGTTTAAGGATATTATTGATAATCTTGGTTACCTGTTCATTGGATATTATTTGGTAATAAATGACTCCTAGTAATCAAGCATGCCCATCATGTCAGCAAATGGGGAAAATAAATCAGAATCGGAATATCTTAGACGTATAAGGTTTTCCATGATTCTTAGGTTAACAATCCCCCCCCCCCCCCCCCCCCCCCCCCCCCCAAATTACCTTTGATTTTTTATAACACTAAACCCTAGCTTCCCTCCTTCGTTCCCACCGCCACAATCTGGATGACGAAGATGATGCCAATGTATGGTTTTGCATCATTGATGACGAGGTCCCTTATGTTCACACCCTCATTGCCTCCCTCTCCATGACCCTTTCCACTATGCTTTACGGTGCTTCGTTGGGCTTGGTGCGATCACATCAACTTCTCCCTCAACTGTTGGGACCGGGTACATGTTGACATGGATACGGGTTCGTAATTTTAAAATTTAATTACGTGCAGCGGAAGGTTTAGCATAAATAATTTCTCAAATTATTTTAACCACGTATCTAGCATGCAACCTTATGTTGTGGAGACATGATCATACATTTAAAATTTTGCAGAAAGTAAACTAATTTACTTAATACCTCGCGTAACTTGTAGAAAGGGACGAGATCCAACCGTAGCGTCCCTTGGAAGCTCTGCCTCTATTCGCGTCCACGCCGAGTTTTCTTCGGGATGACTTCGCAAAGCCACGAGTTTCGTGCCGACAAGAACTACTAGATTCTCCAAAGGCACGACAAGAATACCAAGAGAGAGAGTAAAAACTAACCACCAAACGAAGAACATAATCAAGATTCCGGGAGGAAGGAAGGAGTCGTGCCCGCTTCTTCTTCTTCTTTGGCCTCTTCTTGGTGGTGGAGGCTCACGGCAACCAATGGGATGCCCTCTAGGGCCGGCGCCACTAGAGGAGGGAGAGGGAGAGAAGGAGAGGGAGAGAGGCTAGGCAAGAATCCTTGATCTTTTGGATTGATTTCCAAGCCTTGCCTTGGTACCTTTATATAGTAGCCTCTTAATCGCCAAGTCTCCTTTTAACGGAATAAATTTTCATAAGAAATTTATCTTATAAATTTTTTCTATGAATTATTCCGTTATGCCAAGTTTTTATTATAACTTAATTTATAATAAAAACAACCATGTCTCCCCTTTTATTATGGAAAGAAATTTCTTTATATAAATTTCTTTATATAAATTTCTTTATCATGGTAAATCAATCCATTATTGATTTTATAAAATAAAATAAACCAATCCAAGGTTTATTTTAATTTTCATGAAAATAAATCTCTTTATATAAATTTCTTTATATAAATTTCTTTATCTATAATTTTATAAAACAAACCGCGCTCGGTTTATTTTATAATTTGAACTAAACAATTTGGTTCTCCCCTTTTGATGTGGCGGGCCAAACAAAGAGGGTGGAGACCCTCTTTGGCCGGCCAAACCCAAGCCACGATCTCACGAATTAAACTCATTTAATTCATTCAATAAGTCTTCAAAAGACTTAGCCATTTTATTCTTCCGATGCGTCTCTGAAAAATTCAGATTCGACTTATCTCTCTTGATCGGAAAAATCCAATTTTCAACTCGTTTTAAATCCCTCGGATTACTCGTAGTGCGTGTGACTAAATAGACTTTCGATTTATGTTGGCCGTCTATAATCAACCAATTATAGAACGATCATGAGTGACACCTAATAGTACATCATGATCCCCAATTAATCGAAAGATCAACGGTTGACCTCAGAAATAATTCTGAAACCCTTCAGCAGCTTTAATGAATCATGCCTCATTCCCTTCACCATCTTATACCCACTTGGTTCAGGGCACGATCTATTTGTGTCAGTCCCCACTAGGCTGACTACGTCACACCTAGCCCAAGTAATTTCTTTCTCGTCCAACGGATTCTAATTACTCTCATGTATTTCAGAGATTCATACTCTGAATATGTCATGCTCTGGCCAGAGGCTTCGAGTATTAATCAGACGATAGGCCTTGGGTATACATCTCTTCGCAAGGAGTGGTGAATCCTTTGTAGGCTGTTCAAACATCTTCGGGCACTTTGGCTTATACCCAATCATCCTGGGTCCACACCTCCTTGGAGATGCTTGCTTAAGATGTCAAAGTATAAGTATTCATGACCAAGATGAGTTGAACACCGCAAGTCAAAGGAACATCGCACTTAAGCTGCAGTAAGAACTTCATTGACATATCTATATGTAGATTACCATATGAAGTTTTACAGCTAGTCACTCCAATGAACTAGTTCCCTTAACTAGCATTCATGTTTATCTCCGGACATCCCAATGTCACCAGTCAGTGAGAATCAGTTGATTAGAGAATAACCCATGCTAGTCTCCACAGAATTGATAGTGTCCGTATTTATCAATTCATCGACTAGGGATAATTTCAATACTTCACAATTGCACATGTAGAGATAATCACTAGTTGTGAATTCATCACAAATTCTCTCATGCTGTGAATTGTATTGCGGACATTCAGTAAATGAGTTTAAGAACTCAATCAAATACACGAATATGTATACTCAAATAGTGAATATTCATTTATTAAAGTAAATGATTACAATCATAAGGCGATTGCCTTAGGATACTTCTCTCATATTACTAACAAACTCCCACTTGGCCTAATGCCAATCGCTACGGTATCCAATACCACAGGCTCTAACATGACCCTCAAACTTGCTTTGAGGAAAGGCCTTAGTTAAAGGATCCGCTAAATTCCTTTCAGTGGGAATTTTCTCAATTTGTATATCATTCCTACTTATAATCTCTCTGATCAGATGATAGCGGCGAAGCACATGTTTGGATCGCTGATGAGACCTTGGTTCCTTAACTTGTGCAATAGCTCCATTGTTGTCGCAGTAAACCAGTATTGCTTCATCAATGGTTGGAACCACACCAAGTTCCGAGACGAACTTCTTGATCCAGACTGCTTCTTTTGCTGCTTCCGAAGCCGCAATATATTCCGCTTTCGTGGTAGAATCCGCTACAGTGTCTTGCTTGGAACTCTTCCAACTTATTGCGCCTCCATTCAAAGTAAATATGTATCCAGACTGAGATTTGGAGTCATCCTTATCTGTCTGGAAACTGGCATCTGTATAGCCACGTATTACCATATCTCCTTCTCCATATATTAGGACACATCCTTAGTTCTTCTTAAGTACTTAAGGATTGTCTTGACAGCTGCCCAATGATCCATTCCTGGATCAGACTGGTATCTGCTCGTGACGCTCAGAGCATACGATACATCGGGCCTAGTACATAACATAGCATACATGATAGATCCTATCGCGGATGCATAAGAAATCTTATTCATGCAAATCCTCTCGTCTTCTGTGCGCGGACACATAGACATTGAAAGGTTGATCCCATGCCTGATGGGAAGGTAACCTTTCTTGGATTCTGACATGCTAAACCTTTTTAGCACTCGGTCTATATATGTAGACTGCGAAAGACCAAGCAACCGTTTTGATCTATCTCTATAGATTCTAATCCCAAGGATATAGGTTGCTTCTCCCAGGTCTTTCATGGAGAAAGTTTTGGAGAACCAAATTTTAACCGACTGTAAGACTGATATATTATTTTCTATAAGCAATATGTCATCGACATATAGTACTAGGAATACGACTGCACTCCCACTAACCTTCTTGTACACACAAGGTTCGTCAGGATTTTGTGAGAAATCAAACTCTTTGATTGTCTCATCAAAACGGATGTTCCAGCTCCTGGATGCTTGCTTCAGTCCATATATGGATCGTCGAAGCTTGCATATTTTGGTTTTATCAACCGATGTGAAACCTTCAGGTTGTATCATGTATACATCCTCAAGCAGGTTTCCATTAAGGAAAGCTGTTTTCACATCCATTTATCATATCTCATAATCATAATGAGCTGCTATAGCCAGGAGCATCCGAATGGATTTAAGCATAGCTACTGACGAATAGGTTTCGTCATAATCAATTCCTTGTTTCTGACAATATCCTTTTGCCACTAATCTAGCCTTAAAGGTAACAACGTTACCTTCCATGTCGGTTTTCTTCTTGAAAACCCACTTGCACCCTATGAGCTTAATCCCTTTAGGTGGGTTAACCAAGTCCCATATGTTAGTGATATGAGAGAAGTGTCCTAAGGCAATCGCCTTATGATTGTAAAATATTTATTTTAATAAATGATAATTCACTATTTGAGTATACATGCTTGTGTATTTGATTGGGATCTTAAACTCATCTACTGAATGTCCGCAATACAACTCACAGCATAAGAGAATTTGTGATGGGATCACAACTAGTGATTATCTCTAAATGTGCAAATGTGAAGTATTGAGAATATCCCTAGTCGATGAATTGATAAATACGGACACTATCAATTCTGTTGAGACTAGCATGGGTTATTCTCTAATCAGCTGATTCTCACTGCCTGGTGACATTGGGATGTCCGGAGATAAACATGGGTGCTAGTTGAGGGAACTAGTTCATTGGAGTGACTAGCTGTAAGACTTCATATGGAATCTATCTATAGATATGTCAATGAAGTTCTTACTGCGGCTTAAGTGCGATGTTCCTTTGACTTGCGGTGTTCAAGTCATCTTGGTCATGGTGACTTATACTTTAACATCTTAAGCAAGCATCTCCAAGGAGGTGTGGACCCAGGATGATTGGGTATAAGCCGAAGTGCCCAAAGATGTTTGAATAGCCTACAAAGGATTCACCACTCCTTGCGAGGAGATGTATACCCAGGCCTATCGTCGGATTGTTACTCAAAACCTCTGGCCAGAGTATATCATGTTTGGAGTACGAGTCTCTAAAATACATGAGAGTAACTAGAAATCCAAAGGATGAGAAAGACACTACTTGGGCTAGGTGTGACGTAGTCAGCCTAGTGGGGACTGACACAAATAGATCGTGTCCTGAACCAAGTGGGTATAAGATGGTGAAGGGAATGAGGCACGATTCATTAGAGCTGCTGAAGGGTTTCAGAATAATTTCTTCTGAGGTCAAACCGTTGATCTTTCGATTAATTGGGGGTTATGATGTACTACTAGGTGCCACTCATGATCGTTCTATAATTTGTTGATTATAGACGACCAACATAAATCGAAAGCCTATTTAGTCACACGCACTACGAGTAATCTGAGGGATTTAAAACGAGTTGAAAATTGGATTTTCCGATCAAGAGAAATGAGTCGAATCTGAATTTATCAGAGGCGCAATGAAAGCTAAAATGGCTAAGTCTTTTGAAGGCTTATTGGGCGAATTAAATGAGTTTAATTCGCGAACGGTTCGGGTTGGTTTGGCCGGCCAAAGAGGGTGTCAAACCTCCTTGAAGTGGCCGGCCACCTATTGGGGAGAAAACCAATTAATTTTGGTTTAATTAATAAAATAGATCTAGCGCGATTTATTTTATAAATTATGGATAAATAAATTTGTATAAAGAAATTTATATAAATAAATTTATAGAAATTTATTCTTTTTATGGAAGTTAAAATAATCCATGAATTGGTTTATTTTAATTTTATAAAATCAATTATGAATTGATTTTTCCATAATAAGAAAGTTTATAAATTTCTTATAAAATTTATTCCATAATTTAAAGAGAAGATTAATTAGTTTTATTATAAAGTTAGTTATAATAAAATTCATAAGAGAATTTATAGGATAAATTTTCTTATGATAACTAATTAGTTTTATTATAAAATTGGTTATAATAAAACTTGGTTTAAACGGAATAATTCATAAGAGAGTTTATAGGATAAATTTTCTTATGATAACTAATTAGTTTTATTATAAAGTTGGTTATAATAAAACTTGATTTAAACGGAATAATTCATAAGAGAATTTATAGGATAAATTTTTTATGATAACTAATTCCGTTAATTCCGTTAAGAGGAGACTTGGCAAGGGAGAAGCAACTATATAAGGAACGAAAGGGAAGCCTTTATTCCTAATCAATCAATTGATAATTGAGAAGCTCCCTCTCTCTCTTATTCTCTTCTCTTCTCTTCTCTCTTCCCCATTAGGGCCGGCGCCCTCTACACCAACCCTAGGGCCGGCGCCTCCCTCTCCCAAGTGGGTTGCCGTGAGCTTCAAGAAGAGGGAGAAACGAAACAAGAAGAAGAAGAAGCGGATAGCGACTCCTCTCTTCTCGGAATTCGATTCCGTTTCTTTGTTGGTTAGTTTCCATTCTTTCCTATCTTTTCTCTTGTGCTTCTAGTTGTGCCTTCCGAGGATCTAGTAGTTCTCGTCGGCACAAAACTCGTGACTTTGCGAAGTCATCCCGAAGAGAACTCGGCGTGGACGCGAATAGAGGCGGAGCTTCCAAGGGATGCTACGGTTGGATCTCGTCCCTTTCTTCGAGTTACAAAAGGTATAAAGTAAATTAGTTTACTTTTCCGCAAAGTTTTATTTTATGATTATGTCAACACACCATAAGATTGCATGCTAGATACGAAGTTAAAATAATTTAGGAAATTATTTTATGCAAATTCTTCCGCTGCACGTAAAAATTTAAAATTTTACGAACTCGTATCCTTGTCGACATGCACCCGGTCCCAACACCATACTTGATTTTCGTACATGGAATCCATTTCCGAATTCATGGCTTCAAGCCATTTGTCCCTTTCTGAACTTTTCAGAGCATCTTCATAACTGATAGGTTCGTCATCGCTTATGAGTAACACGTCATTCGATTCACTTATGAGAAATCCGTATCTCTCTGGAATATTGCGTGTCCTATTAGACCTACGAAGAGGTGGTGTTGTTTTAGGTTCAACTGATAGCTCATCATTATGAGTTATTGGTTGTGGGTCTAGATTAGGTGTCTCTGTAATGTCTATTGGAGTTTCTTGAACTTCATCAAGTTCAATGCCACTCCCACTGTTTTCTTGTAAAAGAAATTCTTTTTCCAGAAATACAGCATGCCTTGAAACAAACACCTTTTATTCCAAGGGATGATAGAATTGGTAACCCTTTGTTTCCTTAGGGTATCCAATAAATAGACATTTATCAGACTTAGCATCCAATTTGTCTGATACAGTCCGCTTCACATAAGCAGGACAACCCCATATCTTAAGGTGAGTTAAGTGAGGTTTCTTACTATTCCACGTCTCATATGGAGTAGTAGAGACTACCTTGGTCGGGACTCTGTTTAGCAAGTAAACAGCTGTCTTAAGTGCATAGCCCCAAAAGGATTTTGGAAGAGTTGCATGATTCATCATGGATCTAACCATGTCCATCAAGGTTCGGTTATGCCTCTCAGATACACCATTATGCTGTGGTGTATATGGCGAAGTCCATTGAGACAATATCCCATTGTCCCTAAGATAATCTTGAAACTCTTAACTTAAGTATTCACCACCCCGATCGGATCGAAGTATCATAATACTTTTGCCAAGCTGTTTCTCTACTTCATTTCTGAACTCTTTGAATTTCTCAAAAGCTTCAGATTTGTGTTTCATCAAGAACACATACCCGAATCGTGAGTGATTATCGATAAAGGTAATGAAGTAGCTATAGCCTCCTTGTGCAAGAGTTGACATTGGTCCACATACATCAGTATGTATTAGACCAAGCAATTCTCCCACTGGATTACCTTTTCTGGAAATGGTAATTTGTCCATCTTACCTTTTAAGCATGATTCGCATGTATCAAATGAACCGGGTTCAAATGATTCCAGAATTCCACATCGGTGTAATTTGGTCATGCGTTTCTTACTTACATGGCCAAGACGACAATGCCACGTATAGGAGTCTATTCGATTATCTATTCGAGCACGTTTGTTGCTAACTTCGATATTGAAAACGTCACCGGATAAATCTAACATGTAGATACCATTGCACAAAGTTCCGGTCCCATAAAGAATACCATTTAAAGTTATGTAACAACAATTGTTACTAAAAGTTAAATGATAACCCTTTTCATTCAAACATGAAATAGATACAATGTTCTTTATTAACGAAGGAACAAAATAACAATTATCCAATTCTAAAACACGTCTAGTAGGGAGCTTTAGCAAATATGTTCCGTTGGCAACAGCAGCAATCTTTGCTCCATTTCTAACTCGCAAATTCGCTTCTCCCTTGACGAGTCTTCTTCTATTCCTTAGCCCCTGTATGCCATTACATATATGTGAGCTACACCTAGTATCAAGTACCCAGGTATTTGAGGAAATAGAGTGACATTCAATAACGAAGATACCTGAAGAGGATGGGGCATCGGATGCCTTCTTCTTCAAGGATTCAAGATAAACCTTGCAGTTTCTTCGCCAGTGACCCTCCTTGCCACAGTGATGGTAAGTTCTTTTTGGAGTCTTTTTAGTCTTTTTGGCCTTTTTCTTCTTTCCCTTATTCTGTTCTTTGGCCTTCCTCTTAGAACCTTTCTTCGAGGAACCAACTAACAGTACCGTCTTCTGATCCTGCTTCACAGAAGGCTCTATAGTCTTCAGCAGGTTGAGCAACTCAGGAATGGTAGTCTCCAGCTTGTTCATCCGATAGTTCATCACAAATTGTGAATAACTTTTGGGTAAACAATGCAGAATTAAGTCAATACTTAGTTCATGATCCTTTGCAAAACCGAGTGTACCCAGTCACTCAATGTACCCCAACATCTTCAACACAAACTGTGAGACAGAAGTGCCTTCCTGCATCTTAGAGGTGAAGAGGAGTCTGGAGACCTCGAACCTTTCGGATCTCGCCTGCTCGTCAAATAACTCATGAAGATGGAAGATGATGGTATAAGCATCCATATGCTCATGCTGCTTTTGCAGCTCAGGTACCATAGCGGCTTGCATGATGCAACTCGCAAGTTCAGAATCGATCACATGTTTCTGATAGGCCACTAACTGGTATGGAGTTGCATTTTCTGGAGAACGGTTGGGAAGTTGATCTTCAAGGACATAAGCAAGCTTCTCTGCCTTGAGGACTATCCTCAGGTTTCGAAGCCAGTCCATGAAGTTTGGCCCAGTCAGTTTATTGGTGTCCAAAATGGAACGCAAATTTAGTGAAGACATGATCGAGTGATTATCCTAGAAATACAAATTGAGCTTATGTGAGAAGAATGATAAAGAATGCATCAACATACATTAATTAAATCCTATTTATTTTTCGAATTGAATAACCCTTTTTATCAATTCGGGAGATCGTAGGAACATCTCCAAATAGGTCGATATCCAACCATAGATAAGAACAACCATGGCTGTGGCCATCAAGTTATTCTTGGCTATGAAGGTAGGTAATTATACCGATTACATATTACATATATGTAACTATCACTTTATGCTATCAACTAATTGAATGTTTGCATAAATCATTGGGTTGTTAACTCATTAACAAGTATGCAACATTATACATAGCACCCAACTGCACCTCTCTTTACATCGACCTTGGCTGTGGCACAACAAATCGATGCTCCAAGCTTAAGGCTGACCCATTAATCAAGAAATAGTTTTAATATGGTTGGAGCTCATTCAACCGTTTAGTCAGGCTTGGATGTGTCCAACAACCAAAACTAAGGATTGACCTCTGACTCCAACTATATTAATCATAAACTAATTCCATGGTTTGAACATGTTGAGGTTCAAGCCGGGCATGGATGTGTCCATCAACCTAAACGAGAAACAAAACTCCGGTTCTAACCATATTAATGGAAGGTGTTGACCTTAATATTTTGTAAGGGGTTTTGGGTCTCATCCTTTCTTTTCTAAGCACATTCATGACATATAATTATGTCATGTACTAACGATTTCCTTAATAAAGTATGTATGCGACTTAATTTATCAAGTCTCATTAATTGAATTAGGAACTGGATTTTCTAATTTTAATTTCATACTTTATTCAAGGAATTGTTTTGGGAAACAATTTCCTAAATTGTCATAATCAATTTCGGAAATAATATGTTTAAGACTTTGATTTCTCTAAATCAAATCTTATTAAATTAAGAGACAGATTCCCTTAATTCAACCACATATTATTTTCATGAAAATCATATTTAAGAAAACTCTATAGGAAACCATTTTCCTAATTAATTTTGGAGACAAGAATATGTAAGAGCATCACCTCTTAAATCAAATAAGGAAATTATCGTTTGAGAATCACCTCAAAATTTCTAAGATTTGATTACATATTTTATTTATGGATTTATCAATTAGAACAAATTATTTTCTTTGGGTGGCTCCCCGAGGCTCAGATACCCAAAAAAAAAGAATTTGTTGTAAATCTAATTTGGTCCGCTCCTCGAGGCGTAACCAAATTAAACATGACAATTTTATTCAAAATTGAAAATTAATTTACAACAACTAACTTTAAATTGGACGGCTCCCCGAGGCTCAATCCAAAATAAAGAATTTTGTTAATAATTTAAAACCAATTCGAATTTAATTGTCAATTAATGATTCATAAATTTGTCTAGACTTTCTTAAAAGAAAGTGTCCAAAATTGCGAGATTTCATAATAGGTTTTCAGAATAATTGTAAGTTTCTGGTATAAAGAAAACTTACATATTTCCAAATTTAGAAAATTTCCAAAATTGGAAAATTTCCAAAATAGGAAATTTCCAAAATTAGAAAGTTTCCAAAAATGGGAAATTTTTCACAATTATCATAAAATTTCAAAAACTAGGATATTTCAAAAGTTTGCGAAATTTCATTAGGATTTCCAAACATTGAAATTCCTAAATCTAAAATTTATCATAATTGGAAAGTTCCATAATTGGAAAATTTTCCAAAATTGAGATCATGACAAAGTTTTCCGCAAAACAACTATATGATTATGTCGAACACTAACCTAGCTCTGATACCACTGTTGGGACCGGGTGCATGTTGACATGGATATGGGTTCGTAATTTTAAAATTTAATTACGTGCAGCGGAAGGTTTAGCATAAATAATTGCTCAAATTATTTTAACCACGTATCTAGCATGCAACCTTATGTTGTGGAGACATGATCATACATTTAAAATTTTGCAAAAAGTAAACTAATTTACTTAATACCTCGCGTAACTTGTAGAAAGGGACGAGATCCAACCGTAGCGTCCCTTGGAAGCTCCGCCTCTATTCGCGTCCACGCCGAGTTTTCTTCGGGATGACTTCGCAAAGCCACGAGTTTCGTGCCGACAAAAACTACTAGATTCTCCAAAGGCACGACAAGAATACCAAGAGAGAGATGAAAAACTAACCACCAAATGAAGAACGGAATCAAGCTTCCGGGAGGAAGGAAGGAGTCGTGCCCGCTTCTTCTTCTTCTTTGGCCTCTTCTTGGTGGTGGAGGCTCACGGCAACCAAAGGGATGCCCTCTAGGGCCGGCGCCACTAGAGGAGGGAGAGGGAGAGAAGGAGAGGGAGAGAGGTTAGGCAAGAATCCTTGATCTTTTGGATTGATTTCCAAGCCTTGCCTTGGTACCTTTATATAGTAGCCTCTTAATCGCCAAGTCTCCTTTTAACGGAATAAATTTTCATAAGAAATTTATCTTATAAATTTTTTCTATGAATTATTCCGTTATGCCAAGTTTTTATTATAACTTAATTTATAATAAAAACAACCATGTCTCCCCTTTTATTATGGAAAGAAATTTCTTTATATAAATTTCTTTATATAAATTTCTTTATCATGGTAAATCAATCCATTATTGATTTTATAAAATAAAATAAACCAATTCAAGATTTATTTTAATTTCCATGAAAATAAATCTCTTTATATAAATTTCTTAATATAAATTTCTTTATATAAATTTCTTTATCCATAATTTTATAAAACAAACCGCGCTCGGTTTATTTTATAATTTGAACGAAACAATTTGGTTCTCCCATTTTGATGTGGCCGGCCAAACAAAGAGGGTGGGGACCCTCTTTGGCCGGCCAAACCCAAGCCACGATCTCACGAATTAAACTCATTTAATTCATTCAATAAGTCTTCAAAAGACTTAGCCATTTAATGCTTTCGATGCGTCTCTGAAAAATTCAGATTCGACTTATCTCTCTTGATCGGAAAATCCAATTTTCAACTCGTTTTAAATCCCGCGGATTACTCGTAGTGCGTGTGACTAAATAGGCTTTCGATTTATGTTGGCCGTCTATAATCAACCAATTATAGAACGATCATGAGTGTCACCTAGTAGTACATCATGATCCCCAATTAATCGAAAGATCAATGGTTGACCTCAGAAATAATTCTGAAACCCTTCAGCAGCTTTAATGAATCATGCCTCATTCCCTTCACCATCTTATACCCACTTGGTTCAGGACACGGTCTATTTGTGTCAGTCTCCACTAGGCTGACTACATCACACCTAGCCCAAGTAATGTCTTTCTCATCTAATGGATTCTAATTACTCTCATGTATTTCAGAGATTCATACTCTGAACATGTCATGCTCTGGCCAGAGGCTTCGAGTATCAATCCGACGATAGGCCTTAGGTATACATCTCCTCGCAAGGAGTAGTGAATCCTTTGTAGGCTGTTCAAACATCTTCGGGCACTTCGGCTTATACCCAATCATCCTGGGTCCACACCTCCTTGGAGATGCTTGCTTAAGATGCCAAAGTATAAGTCTTCATGACCAAGATGACTTGAACACCGCACGTCAAAGGAACATCGCCCTTAAGCTGCAGTAAGAACTTCATTGACATATCTATATGTAGATTACCATATGAAGTTTTACAGCTAGTCACTCCAATGAACTAGTTCCCTTAACTAGCATTCATGTTTATCTCCGGACATCCCAATGTCACCAGTCAGTGAGAATCAGCTGATTAGAGAATAACCCATGCTAGTCTCCACAGAATTGATAGTGTCCGTATTTATCAATTCATCGACTAGGGACAATTTCAATACTTCACAATTCCACATGTAGAGATAATCACTAGTTGTGAATTCATTACAAATTCTCTCATGCTTTGAATTGTATTGCGGACATTCAGTAAATGAGTTTAAGATCTCAATCAAATACATGAACATGTATACTCAAATAGTGAATATTCATTTATTAAAGTAAATGATTACAATCATAAGGCGATTGCCTTAGGGCACTTCTCTCATATTACTAACATCAACAACATCTCCACTCGCGGCATCAACACTGTTGTAGACTTCAGCCACTCCGGTTGCCTCGACAGGTTCCCGCCCAACACCGTCCTTGAGCTCCTCACCTTCTCCAACATGTGTGACAGCCTCATGTACACTTGCAACTCTAAGCTCGCGTCTCTAGTGCGCACCCATGATGACACCCTCCTCCTCCTTGACTACGGTCTCGAGGAGACCACCCACCTCCTTGTCACCTCTTGCCTCTAGCTCTTCCCTTGTTAGCTCTTGAAGTCCCTCTCTAATCGTGACATCACTAGACTCCTTTGCGCTTAAGAAGGCAAGGAAAAGCTAGCAGTTGTCGACCATGCCTTTTGTTATATTTGAGAGATGTCCTAAGACAATCACTTTAGATGTTATATCATTTATTTTAAAAATATTATTCATTATTTGAGTGTACATTCTCTATATATGTGATTATCTTAAACTCAATTAATGAAGTATATAATACAATGCATAGCATGAGAAAAATTATGATTAAATCATAATTAGTGAGTATCTTATCATGTATTATTATGTACATATTAAAATCTTCCCTAGTTAATGAATTAATATGAGATTAGACATCATTTGATTCTATAAGACTAGCATATGTTATACTCCTTGGTTCATCTAAGTTGTCTATCCTCACTGTTGGAAATATTGGGATGTTAAGAGTTAACATATAGATGCTAGTTAAAGGAAACTAGTTAATTGGATGTGATTTGCTATGATACTTCATATGATTTTTTATATGTTGATAAAGATCTCATTATAGCTCAAATATAATTTTTCTTAAACTTGAGATATTCAAATCATCTTGGTCATGAAATCTTATACTTTGACATCTTAGTAGGACATCTCGTAGGAGGTGTAGATCTGAGATGATGGGTATAACAATATGCCCAAGGATGTTTGAATAACCTATAAGGGATTCACCACTTATTTTTATAAAGGAGACATGCCCTAAAGCATATTGTCATGATTATCATGTAAGTCTTTGACCAAAACAAAATATGTCAAGAGGATGATTTTTTAGCACACGTGTTTGAGTAATTTGGATTCACAGAATAATAAATTATTACTTGGGTTAGGTGTGACGTAGTCAACCAAGTGGAGATTGACACATAGATGTAGGTGTTAGTAGGAGCCCTAGAGCCAATTATATGATAATTGACTAGAGACTTTTTGTATCATATTCTATCATTAATAAAGATATGTTTGGTTATTATACTTCATATTTGTGCCAAATAACTAAGTATAATAATGTCCTTGGGTAGTAGGTTCTTATCTACATTATATTGATTGGTTGAATCGATAGTGAGATGATGTAGAGAACACTATACTAAACCATTCCTAGTCAAACATTAATATTCAAGGACAATATTAATGCATAGAGACTAACATATAGATTAATTGATGACTTGAATTCATAAGTCATGGAATATGATATCAAGTTGATATATGGGTATAAATTAAAGAACGCGTATTGAATTGACCCACCATGAGAAAGTTTCATAGATTGCCATATGAGTGTCATAAACCTTCTCATGTGACTATTACTATGAATAGTCCGTAGACCTGGAGTCACTACGGTTCCCTACATAAGGAGTTATGTACTTTGATATTATCAAACATCACCCATAACAGGATGGACTATAAAGGCGATCACTGGGTATGTAATGAATTATGCGGAGGGATGTGAGTGATGTAGATGAGATCTATCCCTCCCATATGACGGGGGTAATATTTGTGGGCCCCTTGATCGAGTAGGACTACTAAAACGCATGACAATGCTTAAATGAGTCAATATGAGATATTGAGCTAATTTGTTTGAGTGAGTCTACTCGGGGATCAAGAAACACAATGATTGATCGAGGATGACATGGTCTATACCTCATTGGTCAATCAGATATCGAGGATGGAAGGAAAAGGTTATATATTGTCATAATCACGGAGATTAAGTCGGATCTCGATTTTCTCGTCACTTGGGTAGTAATAATGCATTGCTAGATGCCGCTCATTGCTTATGTATCTAATGCGGTTTAGACATATTGCTAACGTTACATGAACCTATTGGGTCACAAACTAAGGACACGATGCTTCAGAGATTAATTGATCTTAGTTTGACTAAGATTTGATCAGAATTGGATTAATTGAGTTAGATTCAAGTGAATCCAATTGGATTATGAGATTGAGATCTAATTTGAGTTTGACTCATTTAGATTAGACTCAACCACATTTGAATGACATATTAATTTATTAAAATATTTAATAAATTAATAATAAAGGAAGATGAAAAGTATCCCTTCATTGGATGAAGAGAAGTTGAAGAGCCACATGAGAAAATATGCTCTAAGTGAGTTTTTATTAGCATTAATGGAGGGAGCTAAAGGGATAAAAAGTCTTCATATTCATGGGATGAGTATAAAAAAGTTTTTTCTTGTCTTTTGTATGATGAACTTATCATTCTTCCTTCCCTTCCTTCTCTTGGCCAAAATCCCTCTTTTCTCTCTCCTTCATACTTTGTGAATCTCCTGTTGTGGCTAGTACCACAAAGGTGATTCTTCTCCAAAGCTTGAGTGATCGTGTTCGTGTGGATACGCATAGAGGCATGGACATTTGAACGTGCAAGAGATCCAGCATACCTCGGACAAGCGAGATAAGCGAAGGGCACGCGCCAAAGGTATACCTATACGATAGGAATTTGTAAATTAACTTTGTATGAGTTTTCTTTCGCATGGATCGCTCGTGGGATCTCTTATTTCTGCTGTGATTTTTTGAATATTTTTGCCTATAGATCCCTATAGTGGTATCAGAGTTGTTAGTGATATGAGAAAAGTGTCCTAAGGCAATCGCCTTATGATTGTAATCATTTATTTTAATAAATGAATATTCACTATTTGAGTATACATGTTTATGTATTTGATTGAGATCTTAAACTCATTTACTGAATGTCCGCAATACAATTCACAACATGAGAGAATTTGTGATGAATTCACAACTAGTGATTATCTCTACATGTGCAATTGTGAAGTATTGAAATTGTCCCTAGTCGATGAATTGATAAATACGGACACTATCAATTCTGTTGAGACTAGCATGGGTTATTCTCTAATCAGCTGATTCTCACTGGCTGGTGACATTGGGATGTCCGGAGATAAACATGAATGCTAGTTAAGGGAACTAGTTCATTGGAGTGACTGGCTGTAAAACTTCATATGGTAGTCTACATATAGACATGTCAGTGAAGTTCTTACTGCTGCTTAAGTGCGATGTTCCTTTGACTTGCGGTGTTCAAGTCATCTTGGTCATGGAGACCTATACTTTGACATCTTAAGCAAGCATCTCCAAGGAGGTGTGGACCCAGGATGATTGGGTATAAGCCGAAGTGCCCGAAGATGTTTGAACAGCCTACAAAGGATTCACCACTCCTTGCGAGAAGATGTATACCCAAGGCCTATCATCGGATTGTTACTCGAAGCCTCTGGCCAGAGCATGACATGTTCAGAGTATGAATCTCTTAGATACATGAGAGTAATTAGAATCCGTAGGATGAGAAAACGTTACTTGGGCTAGGTGTGACGTAGTCTGCCTAGTGGGGATTGACACACATAGACCATGTCCTGAACCAAGTGGGTATAAGATGGTGAAGGGAATGGGGCACAATTCATTATAGCTGCTGAAGGGTTTCAGAATTATTTCTGAGGTCAACCGTTGATCTTTCGATTAATTGGGGATCATGATGTACTACTAGGTGCCACTCATGATCGTTCTATAATTGATTAATTATAGACGGCCAATATAAATCGAAAGCCTATTTAGTCACACGCACTACGAGTAATCCGAGGGATTTAAAACGAGGTGAAAATTGGATTTTTCCAATCAAGAGAGATTAGGTTTGGTTGAGCCAAACGATAAGTTGAATCTGAATTTTTCAGAGACGCATCAGAAGCGTAAAATGACTAAGTCTTTTGAAGACTTAATAGATGAATTAAATGAGTTTAATTCATTGGGGCATGGCCTGGATAGGCCGGCCAAAGAGGGTCCGCACCCTCTTTGCTTGGCCGGCCACAACAAAGGGAGGGAACCAAATTGTTTGGTTCAATTTATAAAATAAATCAAGTGTGATTTGTTTTATAAAATTATGGATGATATAAATTTTTTATATAAACCAAGGTTTGGTTTATTTTTCATGGAAATTAAAATGAACCATGGATTGATTTATTTTATTTTATAAAATCAATCATGGATTGATTTACCATGATAAAGAAATTTATATAAAGAAATTTATTTTTCATGGAAATTAAAATGAACCATGGATTGATTTATTTTATTTTATAAAATCAATCATGGATTGATTTACCATGATAAAGAAATTTATATAAAGAAATTTATTTTTCATGGAAATTAAAATGAACCTTGGATTGGTTTATTTTATTTTATAAAATCAATCATGGATTGATTTACCATGATAAAGAAATTTATATGATAAATTTCTTATGAAAATTTATTCCATAAGAAAAAAGAGACTTGGTTGATTTTTATCATGAATTAAAATATGATTTTAACCATGATATAAAATCAAGACTTGGCATGATGGAATAAGTCATAGAAAATTTATATGATAAATTTCTTATGAAAATTTATTCCATAAGAAAAAAAAGACTTGGCGGTTGAGAGGCCACTATATAAAGGACCCAAGGCAAGGCTTGGAATTCATTCGAAATAATCCAAGTATTCTTGCTTGGGCTCTCTCCCTCTCCTCCCTTCTTTCTCTTGGCCGACCTCTCCCTTCTTCTTGCCGTGAGCACAAGGAGAAGCACCGAGGTGATGAAGTTCTTCCGTTGAGACGATCTTCCTCTCCGGCCATCATCACCTTGGGATTGGGCGCAAGTCATCTTCCTCCTCCTCGCCGGAATTGTGATTTCGGCCAACCTTGGTGGTGAGTTTTTCCGATATGATTACTTCTCTCTTGGTTTCTTGTCGCGTTCTTGGAGAATCTAGTAGTTCTCGAGAACACGAAACTCGTGGCTTTGCGAAGTCATCCCGAAGATACTCGGCGTGGACGTGAATACATGCGGAGCTTCCGAGGGACGCTTACGGTTGGATCTCGTCCCTTCTTTCGAGTTACGCGAGGTAATAAGTAAATTAGTTTACGTTTCTACAAAATTTTAAATATATGATCATGTCTACACAAGATAAGGCTGCATGCTTAGATATGTGGTTAAATAATTTGAGAAATTATTTATGCTAAACCTTCTGCTACACGTAATTAATTTTAAAATTACGAACCCGCATCCATGTCAACATGCACCCGGTCCCTTGCGAAAGATCATACAAAGTTTAGAAAAACTTTTATATGTGATATAGAAGTAGGACATAATTTTGTTATGGATTGTGTAATGTATCAGCATTTGTTGAGATACAAAAGTTTGTGTTGATCAAACTAAAAGTCCATAGCATTATCATATGAATATGAAAGTGTGCTATGGTCTGATTGTACTCAACAAATTTTATAACTTATGGTTTCGGCTCATGAGCATTTTACAATCATAATAAAAATTGATGTCTTAAATCTATTGTGTGTGATTGATGTCATGGTGCATGGTTATGACCATAACCCCAATATGATTGGATGTATATGTGTGTCTGCATGTTGTAATGTAATTCATAATACGACCTACGTGTCATGCCTTATCTCTATTTTTCTAGTTGTAAAATAGATTTAGACTCGAATGTAACTTGAGTTTTCTTAATTTGTAATGTACAAAATGAGGAGTGGAATGCTCATTGAAGAATGAAGTTACAAGAAGGAAGTCGACGACACATGACGACCAAAGGATGCACTTGGAGAAGATGTTATCCCTAGGTTGACCATCGATTTCTCATTGGCTTGAGAAGATCGTAGTATATGGGTCATAACCATGTCACATTTTACCGCTTATATGTTGATATATGCAATGTGTGTATGTGATGCATGATTAGATAAACATTTATCTTAATTAAGTCAACTCGATATGCCTACCAAAGTTTGGTACTCATAAACTACCTCGATCATTTGTTGTTGGGTTTGCCAAAGCAAAACGACATATTTTATATTGGTAGAGTGCAAGAGGACAATTGTGATGTTCCGCTATCGAACTTTAGGTGAGACTTAACTAAGTTACCTCAATTGGATTGAGAAACTTAGAGGCATATCCCAAAAGTTGAGAAAATTAGGTAAGAGAATAATTATATAAAATCTTGGGCGATTAGCCAAAGCTAACTCTAGATGATGTGTAATGTGGATCTTGACCCTTTGTTTCCATGAGTTGCATAAGATGTAATTGGTAAAATATTACCTACCTAATTATACTAAGTCTTGGGAGATTAGCCAAAGCTAACTCAAGATGAGGTATAATATGAATCTTGTCCCACATGAATGTAGTCGTTATTTGGTTTGGAGTTAGCAGTGAGGGCAAATTGAGTTTGCCTACATCCATGACTAGCCCCTACCAAAGCTCTACAATTTAGTGGGAGTGTCATTTAATTAAAGACCTAATTAAATGATTTAGATATGATACTTATTTTTGCATATTTTACTGTTGTAGATCACTATGTTGTCTAATACATCAAATACTCTCTTTGCGATCTGTCCTTGAGAAGGACAAGCTCAACGGAGTTAATTATCTGGACTGGTACAGAAACTTGAGGATCGTCCTCAAACAAGAATGAAAACTGTACGCCCTAGAGCAATCTCTTCCAGAAGCATCTATCACTATTGCTACTAGCGTCGAAAAAGATGCTTACAAGAAGCATCAGGATTATGCACTTGATGTATCATGCCTCATGCTTGCCACCATGAACTCTGAGCTTCAGAAGAAACATGAGAACATGGATGCACATGATATGGTTGAGCACTTAAAACAACTATATCAAGCGCAAGCTAGGCACGAGCGGTTTGAGGTGTCTAAGACCCTATTTACATTCAAGATGCAAGAAGGAACTCCCGTAGGAACTCACGTACTCATGATGGTTGGGTATGTCGAGAACCTTGAAAGACTAGGATTTCCACTGGGTCAAGAATTGGCCATGGACTTTATCCTGCAATTGTTGCCGGAAGGGTACAATCATTTTGCCATAAACTATAACATGAACGAAATTGAGAAGTCATTGCCTGAGATGCTTAGCATGTTGAGAGCTGTTGAACCCAATCTCAAGAAAACCAAGACTAGTAATGTACTGATGGTACAGACGGGCAAAGGCAAATGGAAGCCTAAGGGCAAGGGTAAGACCCAAGCCAAAGGCAAGGCCAACTCTAATGCACTGAAGGCCAAAGGTAGGGTGCCTAAGGAAGGGACTTGCTTCCATTGTGGTGAGATCGGACATTGAAAGAGGAATTGCAAACTCTACCTAGAGGAAGTAAAGAAGAGAGACATCTACCTCAGGTATTTTTGTTATAGAAGTCAATCTATATATTTTCTCTTCTTGGGTATTAGATACCAGTTGTGCATATCACATTTGTACTAATGTGCAGGGCCTTCGAAGAGCTAGATCATTGACAAAGAGCAAAGTGGGCCTACGAGTAGGCAATGGCGCAAGAGTTGCTGCTATAGTTGTAGGAACATATTCCATATCTTTGCCTACTAGGCTTATCTTAGAACTAGAGGAGTGCTTTTATGTACCTGCATTAATTAAGAACATAATTTCTATATTTTGTTTGGGAAAGAAAGGCTTTTCATTTATCATAAAGGATAAATATTGTTCTATAATGTTAAATGACATATTCTATTATAGTGCACTACTTATGAATGGACTCTATGTTCTAGACTTAGAAAACCCAATCTATAATATAAATAGCAAACGGTTCAAACTAAATGATTTGAACCAAACATATCTCTGGCATTGTCGCTTAGGTCATATAAATAAGATTCCCATATCCCAGCTCCATAAGGATGGATTACTAGACTCATTTGATTTTGAATCATATGAGACATGTGAATCTTGTCTTCTAGGCAAGATAACCAAGACTCCATTTAGTGGACATGATGAAAGAGCGACAGACTTGTCCGGACTCATACATACTGATATATGTGGCCCATTTAATGTCGCAGCTAGAGGAGGCTATTAATACTTCATCACTTTTACTGATGATGTCAGTAGATACAACTATATGTATCTAATGAAATACAAGTCAGAATCCTTTAAAAAGTTCAAAGAATTCAAAAGTGAAGTACAAAATCAACTTGGCAAGAGTATTAAGATGCTTCGATCAGATCGAGGTGGTGAATACCTTAGCCAAGGGTTTCGTAACTATCTAGCAGAGTTTGGGATCATATCCCAACTCACTCCACCTGGAACACCACAATGGAATGGTGTGCCCGAGTGGAGAAATCATACTCTATTTGTAGCGACCCGCCTTCTCCTGTCTTAGACGGATCGTTACTTTCCTTTACTTCTCAACTCTAATGCACGACTAAAAATGCGGAAATCTTTTTTTTTTTAAACTTTTGAATTCATCTAACAATCATATTCTAACTTAAGCAATCATGCATATTAACATATCACACTTACTATCTTGAAAACTCGTAGTTGATACTTATTGATCAAACCTCACCCAACTTAAACTGCCCGTACCAGTCGACTGATGACGTGGCAGTCGACTGATACGCCTGTGAGCAGTTTTACAGGTTTTCGGCTCTTGCTTCTTAAGCCCACCATTCATTCAGTTTCGAGCCATATCAACCTACGACACCATTTCTATACTCTATGTCAGTTTCCTAAACAATTTAGCCAATCAAACGAATCCATAAACTTGAATTTAGGACTTTTATGGAAGAAAATAAACTAAACAAGTTTATATAAACTTTAACAATAGAGTTTGTACCAATCTTGACTCCTATGCATTCATAACACCAAATACATGTTCTACGACCTTGCTAATGCATTATGAAATGTGATTGCAACTTCTCTAAACATTTTAAGCAATAAAAACTCGATTCAAAGGGAAATTGATACTATCTTGGCACAAACACCTTTTTCTCTAACAAAGTATCAATATTTCTAACTACTTACACTTCTACTCATCCAATGCAATCATAAGGATATGTATGCTAAATGAAATGACATGGAATCTTTACTCTAAGAAATTGAGCATGTAAAACTATCCAAAACTCAAATACTCTATAATCTCCATAAGCAAGAACTTGAAATTTTGAATAAACTTAAACTTTGCAATTCAAATAACTAAATTGTCTCGTCTCGAAGATCTCTCCATAATCAGCCACCACACACACTCTACTCAGCACCACCTCGTCGTCTTCCTTCAGAATTGCTTGCCTTTACCTTTATCTGCAATAAGAGGAAATGCATCTATAAGCATAAAGCTTAGTAAGTACTATCTAGCTCACAAAAACTCGAAATATGCAAACATGCTTCTAGATCAAACTGAAAATCATATGAGATACTAATATGCTTGAAAGGAAACTAAGAACATGTATAACTCAAAACATGCATACTCAAGCAATAATAAATCTCATTTTACTTTTCTTGGCTCAACTTGGAATCTTTAGCTATTCTTTAACTTTTTGAAAACTCTTTAAATTTTCAAAACTTTGCTAAAGCATATACTTGAAAATAATAATCACTTGGATCCACTGAAGACGTAAGTACCATCTCATATGCGCGTTCCCTAAAAGGTTGGGGTAGCGAGCCACCAATCCTAATAGAGCAGACCTTGGTTTACCAGGGCCAAGACCTTGGAATTGGACACCTGGATTTCTTTAACGACGCCCTTGGACGCCGGGTACTGGCCTTATAAAATAAAATAGCTTTTCTTTCTTTTCTTTCTTATCTGTAAATGCCTTGGCATTTTCTGGAGCACCTTGCGTGCTAAAATCCCTAAGTCTTGACTTTTGGGGATTTCTTAAGGCCTTGGCCTTTTCTTTTCTTATCTTTATCTTCTCTTTTCTTTTCTCATAGCTTTTCTTGGACCCTAACCTCATATAGGGCACTCAATAAAATATATAAGCATATAATGAACTAAGATCACATGCAAAAATCTTAACAAGAAGTAAATATCTCTTTTAAAAATTTTTAAGGGAAATTCTTGCGGAAAAACCGCCTCTTACTGCAGGTGAGCAGTACTTACATTGATATCTTGGACTTACAACCAAGATTGACGTCTAGAACTCGGAAGAAACTTGAGATCTCAGAGAATTCTTCACGTCTACGCGTTCCTCTCGTCGCGGGGATCCCGAATATAGAATTATCTCTTGGAGAAGGGTCTCGGCCGGCCCTCTTGGCTTGGTGTTGGTGTCGCCCAAGAGAGGAGAGGGAGAGAAGGGGTTGGCGCAATTGGGAGAGGGAGAGGGTTTGAGAGAAAATAAAACTTCTCTCTTTAATAACCTATTTATACTTATGGGGCGGATTAACTTAACTACAGCTTAAATATAGATCTCACCGTCCTTTGCTGTGCTTGATACCCCTAGCCCAGCTGGCCGCGCGCGCTCTTGGTTTCGTGCAGGTCGCGGCTTCGATCCACCCTGCTGCCCTTTAATTGGTTTTTCCTTTCCTTTTCTTTTTCTTTTTCCAAAAATACCAAACGGACTCGGAAAATTCCATAAAAATACTCTAAAAATTCCTAAAAATATCTAGAATATTTCTAAACCATTTCTAAATAATTCTAAGGACTTTAAGAACTAAAAATGGGAATTTTGGGGCGTTACACTATTAGATATGGTACGATTAATGATGAGTCAGACAGATCTTCTTACTTCTTTTGGGGATTCACTCTAGAGACGACTCTTTTCACACTTAACCGAGCTGCATTAAAGGTCGTCATAAAGACACCATATACGATATGGACTGGGAAAAGTCCCACGATGTCTTTTATGAGGATTTGAGATTGTGAGGCTTACGCTCGACGTCAAGTCTCAGATAAACTTGGACCCAAATATGATAAGTGCTATTTTGTAGGATATCCCAAGGAAACGAAGAGATATTTCTTCTACAATCCCACACTAGACAAAGTGTTTGTTGCAAGAAATGACATTTTTCTCGAAAGAGAGTTTATTTCTAGAATAAATAGTGAGAGTAAAATCCATCTTGAAGAAGTTCAAGATGTAGATAGTACCGAGGCCTTGATAGACATTGAATAGGCACCACAAAGAGTTGTGGATCATGAGATTGTTGCACAAGAAGTTATGGAGCAACAACCTGTTCAAGTAGACCAATCTCTTCGCAAATCTGATAGGATACATCGTCAGCCTGAGAGATACTCATTTCTCTTGTTTGATCATGATAACATTAGGCTTGTTGAGTTGAACGAGCCTACATCCTATCAAGAAGCTGTGATGAACCCAGATTATGAGAAATGGCTAGAGGCCATGAAGTCTGAAATGGAATCCATGTACACTAACCAAGTATGGACTTTGGTTGATCCACCTGAGAGAATTAAACCCATTGGGTGTAAGTGAGTCTTTAAATGAAAGACTGACATGGATGGTCTTATGCATACCTATAAAGGGCGATTGGTAGCCAACGGTTTCAAGCAGATTCATGGTATTGACAATGATGAAACTTTTTCACCAGTTGCAATGCTTAAATCTATTCGGATCATGCTTGCTATTGCAGCTTACCATGATTATGAGATCTGGCAGATGGATGTCAAAATTGCATTCCTAAATGGGAATCTACTCGAGGATGTGTACATGATACAACCTAAGGGTTTTATAGATCCAGAGCATGCTAGAAAGTATGTAAGTTGCAAAGGTCTATTTACGGGCTAAAGCAAGCTTCTCGAAGCTGGAATCTTCGATTCGATGATGCAATCAAAGCGTTTAGTTTCATCAAGAATGAAGATGAACCATGTGTCTACAAGAGGGTTAGTGGGAGCACAGTTATCTTCCTGATCTTGTATGTGGATGACATACTCCTCATTGGAAATGATATCCCTTCACTATAGTCTGTGAAGACGTGACAAGGGAATTGTTTCTCAATGAAAGACTTAGGTGAAGCAGCCTATATCCTAGGCATCAAGATCTATAGAGATAGATCTAAAAGATTGCTTGGCTTAAGTCAGAGTACATATATTGACAAGGTGCTTAATCGTTTTGCCATGCAGAATTCCAAGAAGGGTTTTCTGCCGATGTCACATAGTGTAAGTCTTTCGAAGACTCAATGTCCCTCTTCTAAGGAGGAGAGAGATCGCATGGATCAGATCCCTTATGCATCTGCTATAGGGTCTATCATGTACGGAATGCTTTGTATTCATCCAGATGTCTCGTATGCTTTGAGAATGACGAGCAGATACCAGTCAGATCCAGGTGAAAGTCACTGGACAACTATCAAAAATATTCTGAAGTACTTACGAAGGACAAAAGAATATTTCTTAATATTTGGAGGCAATGAGGAGCTAGATGTAAAGGGTTACAGTGATGTAAGCTTCCAAACTGACATGGATGATTTCAGATTGTAGTCAGGGTATGCATTTTGCTTGAATGGTGGCGCTGTGAGCTGGAAGAGTTCAAAGCAGGACATAGTCACAGATTCTACAACAGCGACCGAGTATATTATTGTGTTTGATGCAGCAAAAGAGGTTGTTTAGATCCGAAAGTTTATTACAGAGCATGGTATGGTTCCTAGTATAGCAGACCTAATAGACCTCTATCGTGACAACAATGAGGCTATTGCACAACCTAAGGAACCTCGCTCTCATCAGCGGACCAAACACATACTATGGCGCTTCCATCTCATTCGAGAGCTCATCGATAGAGGAGATGTGAGGATATACAGAGTACCCACTGATGCTAACATCGCGGATCCTTTGTCCAAGGCTTTGGAATAGAAGAAGCATGATGATCACACTAGATCACTAGGTATTAGATATTACAATGATTGACACTAGTGCTAGTGGCAGATTGTTAGTAGGAGCCCTAGAGCCAATTATGTGATGATTGACGAGGGACTTTTTGTATCATATTCTATCATTAATAAAGGCATGTTTGATTATTATACTTTATATTTCCGCCAAATAACTAAGTACAATAATGTCCTTGGGTAGTAGGTTCTTATTTACATTATATCAATTGGTTGAATCGATAGTGAGATGATGTAGAGAACACTATACTAAACCATTCCTAGTCAAACATTAATATTCAAGGACAATATTAATGCATGGACACTAGTATGTAGGTTAATTGATGACTTGAGCTCATAAGTCATGAATATATGATATCAAGTTGATACATGAGTATGCATGGGTATACATTAGAGAATGCATACTGAATTGACCCACCATGAGAAAGTTTCATAGATTGTCATATGAGTGTCATAAACTTTCTCATGTGACTATTAGTATGAATAGTCCTTAGACCTGAAGACACTACGGTTCCTTACATAAGGAGTTATGTACTTTGGTATTGTCAAACGTCACCTGTAACAGGGCGGACTATAAAGGTGATCATGATCACTGGGTATGTAATGAAGTATGCAGAGAGATGTGAGTGATGTAGATAGGATCTATCCTTCCTATATGACGGGAGTAATATCTGTGGGCTCCTTGATCGAGTAGGACTACTAAAACGCATGACCATGCTCAAATGAGTCAATATGAGATATTGAGCTCATTTGTTAGAGTGAGTCTACTTGGGGATCAAGAAACACAAAGATTGATCGAGGATGACATGGTCTATGAATCATTGGTCAATATAGATATCGAGGATGGAAGGACAAGGTCATATATTGTCATAGTCACAGAGGTTAAGTCGGATCTCGATTTTCTCGTCACTTGGGTAGTAATGAGGCATTGCTAGATGCCGCTCATTGCTTATGTGTCTAAAGAGATTTAGACATATTGCCAACGTTATGAGAACCTATTGGGTCTCGCACTAAGGACACGATGTTTCAGAGATTAATTAATCTTAGTTTGACTATGATTTGATCCGAATTGGATTAATTGAGTTAGACTCAATTGAATCCAATTGGATTATGGGATTAAGATCTAATTCAAGTCTGACTCATCTAGATTAGACTCTGTTGGAACTTGGATGGCTAGAGAGGGGGGGTGAATATAGGTAGACACTTGAAACTTAGCAGTTTACAAAATTTTCTCTGCACTCAGAGATTAGGCAGCGGAAACACAGAATGCAGAAACAGAATTGAAGAACAGAAATCAAAACAAAGAAAGCAAACCAGACGACCCAGCGATGTACAAGGTTCGGGGATAACTTGCCCCTACTCCTTGGTGTGCCCGTAAGGTGGGCGATCCCTTGATCGTCGGCAGATCAAGCCCCGATGAACACCGAATAGTAATAGCCTCCTTCTTGGTGGAGTAACCTCTCCACAATCGCCTCATTAGATGAATACAAGATAAGCACACGAGACACTCGAGAAGGAAAGCTCACAAGGATGTAGTAGAACGCTTAAGCACAAAACACAGAGAGCACACAACCCAGTGCAGCCAAACTCCTCAAGTTTTCTGTCTGCCTTCGTTGTTGTTGCTCCTCTGCCTCGGCTTTGTCTTTAGCCTCTACTCCCCTCATCAGGCTCTCCATCAGCATCCACTGAAGCCACAGCCTGACCCCCTGACTCCCTAGCACTTAGTCCACTGAAGACCCGCTCCAGCTGAGCCTCCGTCAGTTGCCAGCTGCTCTTCAGAAGCCGTTGAGACCTGAAGCAAGGAAACAGACAAACCTGCTAGATGGAAAGCCTCCCATTGACTCTCCTTCAATGTTTGAATCATCCCTGTAAAGCCTGCACACTCCAACAGAAGCTTAACAAATGAATATCAAACAATATCACACAATATCAGTGAATCGACAGAGAAAAATAGAGGCGATCAGAGCATCTGATAGCGATTTCAAATTAAGGTTCAACTACTAATCGATCACCGGACCGATCAGAGTGAAGCCTGATCGGTCACCAGACTGATCAGGATAGGTAAAGACTGATCAGGCTCAAGCCTGATCGGTCCACTGTGAGAAAACCGTAATCGCGGACATCTGATCCTAGGTAGTGGATCGGTCACCGGACCGTTCTGGCATTCTAGATCGGTTCCCAGACCGATCTGGGGATGAACAGAATCCAACCAAGGTTTCTGTTCTCTCCCTGATCGGTCACCAGACCGATCAGGAAGCTCCCTGACTGATCAGGCTCCGGCCTGATCGGTTATAAGACGGAGTCTGGGACACTTGATTGTTCACCAGAACGGTCTAATAGTGTTCCAGTTCGGTCACCAGACCGATCAGGAGCAGATCAGTAAGGTTCCCAAAACCTCACTGTGAGCTCCCTGATCGGTCACTAGACCGATTAGTCATCGCTGGATCGGTCACCAGACTGATCCACGAAGGAGCACCGTGCCAACTTCCCTGATCGGTCACCAGACCGATCCAGGGATTCCAACCTAGCCCTCCAAGCTAGATTTCATCCAACCTAGGCCTCCAAGCTAGGACCTGAACCTCCAAGCCAGGATTTCATCAACCTAGCCCTCCAAGCTAGGACCTAGCCTTCCAAGCCGGGATTTCATCAACCTAGCCCTCCAGGGTATGACCTGACCCTCCAAGCCAGGATTTCATCAACCTAGCCCTCTAAGCTAAGACCTGACCCTCCAAGCCAGGATTTCATCAACCTAGCCCTCCAAGCTAGGACCTGGCCCTCCAAACCGGGATTTCATCAACCTAGCCCTCCTGGCTAGGACCTGACCCTCCAAGCCAGGATTTCATCAACCTAGCCCTCCAAGCTAGGACCTGACCCTGCAAGCCAGGATTTCATCAACCTAGCCCTCCAAGCTAGGACATGACCCTCCAAGCCAGGATTTCATCAACCTAGCCCTCAAGCTAGGACTTTTCACACCTAACCCTCCAGGTTAGGACCAAACTCAAATCATAACTTAAATCGGTGTCAATACCAAAACAACAATCAGGGTCAGACTCCATCAACAATCTCCCCCTTTTTGTTGTTTGACAACCCGATTTAAGTTTAGGCATTAATGATCAATTGAAGGCAGTTCAATTATTGTAAGGGAATCAAGATCCTCCCCCTACAATAACCCTAAACTTAATCAACCATTTTCTCCCCCTTGGTCAAACATCGAAAAGGGTATGGTTATTAAGTTTAAACATACCTCCCCCTCAAACCAAGGGTCTCTCCCCAAACCCAAAATGATCAAGGTATAATTTTGGAATTGCATATGAGAGGCATATACCATAAATGTATCATGACAACAATGTATATGCATCATATGACAATAAGTGTGGATTGCACATGAAAACATATACAGAATTATATCATGGTCAAAACATGTATATGCTTCATATGACAGGTAAGGAATGCATCTGTATCCGACATATAGTCCTGATTGGTCTCCATGACCGATCAGGTTTGTTGATAATTTGATACAGAAATATGTCTGATTAGTCTGAGGACCGATCAGATTTCAAAAAAATTTCTGAAAACCCTGATACGTTCCTGATTAGACTACATTGACAATTTGCATTCCATAACAGAGGTGTAGACTCTATTAGTATTCGTCATTTCAGAAAAATTTCCAAAACACGACATTAAGAACAAGAGTCATGACTCAAACCCTTTCTTATGAATTTAAACATCCCAACATAGGTTTGTATCAAATCAGTATTAGGTTTGTTTCACGTATGATCAGCCAAACCTCATTATAACACTTGATATTTCAAAAAAATTTCCGAGAAACAATGGTCTTTAAAATTCCTTAGAAATGAATCTGTATTCACTTAGTACCAGGTTTGTACCAATGAATGATCAAGTATGGTCATGTTCATGGAATAATCAGGTTTGTATCAGGTTTGTTTGTGGTATGATCATTAAACTGATACAATTCGATGAGAGGAGATCGGACTGAGGAGTAATCTGATATCTCTGATCAGCATTGATCTGATCGGTCACCAGACCGATCAAAGTGATCCCTGATCGATCACCAGATCGATCAGGGTGAGTCCTGATCGGTCGGTGGACCGATCAGGTCTAATACAGAAGGTTTTCTCAGTTCCATATTTCAGAAATGAGATTTCAGAGATCTGAACCCAGGTTTGGTTCAACTCTCAACCACACCTAAACCCTAATTCACTTAGATTCAATCTCATTGATCCTAAAGGATTTCTCTTAACCAAAAGTATTTTCCCACAAAGAAAAATATCATGGAAAAAGTTGTTTAAACATATTTAAAAACAAGCATGTTCAAATTTGTTTAAGATATGTATTAAGTCCATAATCCCTAAACTTGTCTATCAGGTTTGTATCAGAATATTTCTAGTATGATCTAAGCATGAACTTGAGTTTCAAAAACAAGTTTATATCAAGGCATGATCAGATTTCATGATACAAAAGATATGATCAAATTTTCAAAACACACTTGTATCAAATTAGTATTAAGTATGTATCAATCAGTTTTGATAATTCAATTCATATTAGACATAAACAACTAAGTCATACAATTTTAAGTTCATGTTCTTTGTCTAATGACATATTATGAGATTTGCATAGTGATCATCACAAATTATGTGTTCTTCATGTTGGCATAATACATTCATACAAGAGAATCATGGCATATTCAACTGAGTTCATCTTCCAAAATATTAAGAAAAACTTAAGTCTAAGATATTGCAAAGATAAACATCAATTTGATATTGTGGCTAACTCCTAGATTTACAGTGAACTATAGTGTTCAAACCTAAGCAATCCATGATAAAATTGTTGATGCAGTCTGACTCTGATTGTTGTTTTGGTGTTGACACCGATTTTAGTTTAGGTTGATGATTATGATTATGATTATGATTAAGTCCTGATCGGGGATTAGGCATGGTAAGGAAAATCCTAGCTTGGAGGGCTAGGTGTTGAAAATCCTAAACTGGAGGGTTAGGTATGGAAAATCCTAGCTTGGAGGGCTAGGTGTGGAAAAGTCCTAACCTGGAGGGTTAGGTGTGGAAAATCCTAGCTTGGAGGGCTAGGTGTGTGAAAAGTCCTAACTTGGAAGGGTTGGGTGAAAAGTCCTAGCTTGGAGGGCTAGGTGAAAAGTCCTGACTTGGAGGGTTATGTGAAAAGTCCCAACTTGGAGGGTTAGGTGAAAAGTTTTAGCTTGGAGGGCTTGGTTGGAAAAATTCTAACTTGGAGGGTTGGGTGAAAAGTCCTAGCTTGGAGGGCTAGGTGAAAAGTCCTAACTTGGAGGGTTAGGTGAAAAGTCCCAACTTGGAAGGTTAGGTGAAAAAGTCCTAGCTTGGAGGACTAGGTTGGATGAAATCCTAGCTTGGAGGGATAGGTTGGAGTCCCTGGATCGGTCTGGTGACCGATCAGGGAAGTTGGCATGCTGCTCCTTCGTGGATTGGTCTGGTGACCGATCCAGTGATGACTGATCGGTCTGGTGACCGATCAGGAAGCATACAGTGAGGTTGGGAACCTACTACCCGGCTCCTGATCGGTCCGGTGACCGATCAGGGAGTAGGCAGTTGCCTCATTGCTTGGCTCCTGATCGGTCCGGTGACCGATCAGGGAGCAGGCAGCTTCATCACTGCTTTGCTCCTGATTGGTCTAGTGACCGATCAGGGAGCACACAGTGAGTTGAGTTCCCCCGCTGATCAGCTCCTGAACGGTCCGGTGACCGATCCATGACCTAGGATCTGATATCCGCGATTACTGTTCACTCAGAAGTGGACCGATCAGACTTGAGCCTGATTGGTCAGTGGCTATCTTGATCGATCGGGTGACCGATCAGGATTCACTCTGGTTTGGTGACCGATCATGCCTGTGTCGTCGCAAAAACTGGGAGTCCCAGTAAAGCGATGGATCGGTCTGGTGACCGACCCACGAGCCCTGGATCGGTCCAGTGTCTGATCACTTTAATTCAAATTGCATTGTCAGACGCTCTGATCACGTCTAAACAGGTCTGATTTTTCTGCGCTTAATATCTGATCTTTGATTCTCTGTGTGATATGCTGTGCTAATGGTCTGATCAAGCTTCACGTGACAGGGATGAATTCAAACACTCAAGGAGAGTCAATGGAGGCCTTTCCTTGGAGCAGGTTTGTCCGTTTTCCATCTCAGGTTGCAACGGACGCTGGCGCTGGCTGGAGCTGCTGACTGGGGCTGGTCTGAGGGAAGCTCAGGGAGTCTAGAAGAGCTTAGTGGTGGCTAGTTGTTGTAGGAGAGCAGCTGGAGGCTGCAGTGATGTTGTGACCTGGCGCTTGTGGAGAAGACATAAGCAGCGTTGTGGAGAAGTGCAAAATAGAACTCTGCTGGTTGATCTTGCTTTGACTTCTTGCTGCGTGCTTGTGTTCTCTGCTATTCCATCGTTCTTGAGCAAGAAACTGAAGCAACCATCCTTTACTTGAGTACTTGGAGGAAGAAACAAGAGGCTTGGTGAGTCCATCAGTGAGAGGACACGAAGAAGGGAGTTCTTGCGTGAGATCGTCGCTGGGTGGAGCTCGGGAGAAGTTCTGCTTGTGTTCTTGCCTGTTCTAAGTGCTAAGTAAGATCTTTCTTGTGTTTTATTGTGCTTAAAACTCTATCTTTGTTGAAATGCTGTGGAGAGGTTACTCCACTGAGAAGGAGGTTGCATTTTATCCGGTGTTCACCGGGGCTTGATCTGCCGACGATCAAGGGATCACCAGTTGGGACCGGGTGCATGTTGACAAGGATACGGGTTCGTAAATTTTAAAATATTTACGTGCAGCAGAAGAATTAGCATAAATAATTTCTCAAATTATTTTTAACCACGTATCTAGCATGCGACCTTATGATGTGTGGACATGATCATAAATTAAAATTTTTGTAGAAAAGTAAACTAATTTACTTTGTACCTCGCGTAACTCGAAGAAAGGGACGAGATCCAACCGTAGCGTCCCTTGGAAGCTTCGCCTCTATTCGCGTCCACGCCGAGTTCTCTTCGGGATGACTTCGCAAAGCCACGAGTTTTGTGTCGACGAGAACTACTAGATTCTCCAAAAGCTCAACTAGAATTTCAAGAGAAAGAGATGGAAGACTAACCACCAAATAACGGAATCAAGATTCCACGAAGGGAGGAAGGAGACGCGACCCGCTTCGTCTTGGTGGTGGCTCACGGCAAGGGAGGTGGCGCCGGCCCTAGAGGGAGAAAGGGGCGCCGACCCTAGAGAGAGAAGGGGCGCCGACCCTAGAGAGAGAAGGGGCGCCGGCCCTAGAGAGAGAGAGAACTTCTTAATCTCTTGATTAATTGTTATTCAAGGCTTGTCTTTGGTTCCTTTATATAGTAGCCTCTCCATTGCCAAATCTCCCTTTTAACGAAATTAACAGAATAAATTTTCATAAGAAATTTATCTTATAAATTTTCTTATGAATTATTCCGTTATGCCTAGTTTTATTATAACTAACTTTATAATAAAATAAATACATATCTCCTTTTAATTATGGAATAAAATTTGTATAAAATTTTTCTTATCATGGAAAAATCAATTCATAATTGATTTTATAAATTAAAATTAAACCAATTTATGGTTCATTTTAATTTCCATAAAAAGAATAAATTTCTACAATTTTCTTTATATAAATTTCTTTATATAAATCTCTTTATATAAATTAATTTATTTATCCATAATTTTATAAAACAAATCATACTTGATTTATTTTATAATTTAAACCAAATAAATTGGTTGCCCTCCTTTATTGTGGCCGGCCAAACCAAAGAGGGTGGGCACCCTCTTTGGCCGGCCACACCAAGCCAAACCCTTGCTAATTAAACTCATTTAATTCGTCCAATAAGCCTTCAAAAGACTTAGCCATTTTAAGCTTCCGATGCGCCTCTGATAAATTCAGATTCGACTTATTTCTCTTGATCGGAAAATCTAATTTTCAACTCATTTTAAATCCCTCGGATTACTCTTAGTGCGTGTGACTAAATAGGCTTTTGATTTATGTTGGCCGTCCTTAATTCATCAATTATAGAACGATCATGAGTAACACCTAGTTGTACATCATGATCCCCAATTAATCGAAAGATCAACGGTTGACCTCAGAAATAATTCTGAAACCCTTCAGCAGCTCGAATGAATCGTGCCTCAGTCCCTTCACCATCTTATACCCACTTGGTTCAGGACACGGTCTATGTGTGTCAGTCCCCACTAGGCTGACTACGTCACACCTAGCCCAAGTAATGTCTTTCTCGTCCAATGGATTCTAATTACTCTCATGTATTTCAGAGACTCATACTCTGAACATGTCATGCTCTGGCGAGAGGCTTTGAGTAACAATCCGACGATAGGCCTTGGGTATACATCCCCTCGCAAGGAGTGGTGAATCCTTTGTAGGCTGTTCAAACATCTTCAGGCACTTCGGCTTATACCCAACCATCCTGGGTCCACACCTCCTTGGAGATGCTTGCTTAAGATGTTAAAGTATAAGTCTCCATGACTAAGATGACTTGAACACCGCAAGTCAAAGGAACATCGCACTTAAGTTGCAGTAGGAACTTCACTGACATGTCTATATGTAGACTACCATGTGAAGTTTTACAGCCAGTCACTCCAATGAACTAGTTCCCTTAACTAGCATTCATGTTTATCTCCGGACATCCCAATGTCACCAGCCAGTGAGAATCAGCTGATTAGAGAATAACCCATGCTAGTCTCAACAGAATTGATAGTGTCCTTATTTATCAATTCATCGACTAGGGACAATTTCAATACTTCACAATTGCACATGTAGAGATAATCACTAGTTGTGAATTCATCACAAATTCTCTCATGCTGTGAATTGTATTGTGGACATTCAGTAAATGAGTTTAAGATCCCAATCAAATACATACACATGTATACTCAAATAGTGAATATTCATTTATTAAAATAAATGTTTACAATCATAAGGCGATTGCCTTAGGACACTTCTCTTATATTACTAACATCACCCACCTTACGGGCACGCCAAGAAGTAGGGGCAAGTTATCCCCAAACCTTGTAAATCCTCTTGTTAGCGTTCTTGTTCTTGTGACTAACTTAGGGTTTAGTTTACTGCATACACTATTTTATTGCTTCCGCTGTGCTACTAAACCTTTGAGTTGCAGAAATTTCAAAAGCGCTAAAACTCCAAGTGTCTGGCTACATTCACCCCCCTCTCTAGCCATCCAAGTTCCAACAAGTGGTATCAGAGCTTGGGGCTCTGTTCTAGCGGATTAACAACCGAGAGCTATCATCCATGGCGTTGAGAGAAGGTTTTAGCACCACCTGACCTCCCTTCTTCGATGGCGCAGATTTCCAATATTGGAGATCGAAGATGGAGTATTACTTAAAGATGGACATCAACACTTGGTTCGCGGTGAAGGAGGGTTTTACCCCTCCAAAGGATGATAAAGGAAAAAGCTAGAATCTTGGCGTTGGATGGCTGAACAAACTCGGAAAAGTGAAGCCGACGCGAAGGTGGTGGTGACCCTACAATGCGGCATGAACAAAGATCAACTCATCAAGGTTGGTCCATTCACAAGTGAAAAAGACTTGTGGAACAAGCTCATAGAACTCCACGAGGGCACTCGAGATTCAAGAATCAGCAAGAGGGACTTATTCCTCAACCAACTCTAAAACCTCTCCATGAAGGAGAATGAAACCGTAAGTGAACTCCATAGCTGGTTCAAGGAAGTCCTCAATGGTCTTCATTCTATCGATGAAAAGGTCGAGAATCGCGACCTTGTGAGGTATGTGTTAAAAGCATTTCCATGAAATACTTTGTGGTCATCCATGGTGGATGCCTATAAAGTTTCCAAAGACTTATCAAAGGTAAACCTAACTTAAATCCTTTGCCCAAACATCAAAACACTTGGTCACTCCGGACCATAGATTGCCTCAACAATCTCCTCCTTTTTGATGTTTGGCAATGTGTTTAAGTTGGGGAAAGCAAAATAGTAGTCAATAGCAAAAACCATGCTAAAATAAACAACTGGATTTACGTTGCCAAGACTCCATTTTGGACTTATACCGCCAATGCATATGCAATGTATGCATGGATCCTATCCCAAGATATCCCACACCTAACCCTCCAAGTTAGGACTTTTCACACCTAACCCTCCAAGTTAGGATTTTCCACACCTAACCCTCCAAGTTAGGATTTTTCACACCTAACTCCCCAAAGTTAGGAATTTTCTACACCTAACCCTCCATGTTAGGATTTTTTATCAGAATGGGCTTTTTAAAACTTCTCCTAAGCTCCCCCTACATTGGACTTACAAAGACTTTTTAAGAACCTCTCCTAGGTTCCCCTTACGCCAAGAATGGAGCAACCATGGTCCCCCTTAATCTTAGCTCCCCTAAACCTAAGGTCTCTAGCAAAGGTATGTTTGGTTTTCCAACTTAAACCTAACACTTCTCCCCCTTTGCCATACATCAAAAGACCCCAATAATATCCCAATTATCGGTTCTTTTAATCCCTAATGGTCCTAAACACAGTATACTAACTCCCCATACACTTATTTTACAACATTTAGACACCAAACCAGCTGCTGATACACAAATCAGCCCTGGGCAGTCGACTGCCCCCCATGACAGTCGACTGATACTCTGAATATCAGTTTTCTAGGCAAATTAAAAAATTCGCCAAAAATTCAAAAAATCTTCAAAAATTCCTAAATTTTGTGGAGAACTTTGTGGAACCCATACCTACTTGGGAAAAATACATTCCATAATGTATCTATCACAATTCCCAAGTTTGACACAAAACCCAAAAGTTTCCTATGAAAATTAAGGCAACTAGGAGGCAACCTCCCCCTTTACCTATGCCTTCTCTTTCATTTTATCAAGGTCAAGTTCTACCCAACTTAACCCACTAATACCATGTTGAGTTTGCCCAACCCAACACCCGAGTTCTTCCCCCTTTGCCACTATCAAGGATTGCCCCCAAGCAACCTTTCCCTTAGTGCCAACAAGAACTCAACACAACTTTAAACACTCTAAAGGTTTGCAAGCACACTTGCTAGGATATACCCTATCCTAGAAAAATATGATTTTATGACAATATCAAGTGTGCTTGACTTTTGGTACAGTCTAATTTCCTTAAAGGTTTGGCATTTGGTATCAACTCTCAACTCCATCTATAATTCCATGTGTTTGCTAAGATTTATCAATTAAAATCTGACACATGGAATTGTCCTCAATTTTCCCTTTTGACCTCTAAATCCTAGATACCTAGGGAACCTTATCACTCTTCCTTTCATTCACCAAAAACTTAACATTTAATATCATCTAATGACTTTCAACCCATAAATTCTCACAAAGTAGCATGACACTTTCCTATGATTTTAATATTGCAATTTCTGATCAACCAATATCGTTTTTCATTTCAGCCTACGGATCAGTCGATTGCCCACTAAAATGAACAGAATATTTTTGGGCTGAGATCAGTCGACTGCCCCCAGGGCAGTCGACTGATACCTGAATTTCAAGTTTTTCAATCCAATTTCAGTAATGCCTAAATAATTCTACAAATCTCCAAAAAGTCTGAAATTTTGTGGAGAGATTTGTGAAGCCTATATCGACTTGGGAAAATTATGTTTCCAAATAAATGTACTCCAAATCCCAAGATTAGCACGAAATTCAACTCTACCTAAATTGTATCATTTTAACTCCTCCAAAAGTTCTAATTGTGGTTTCTCCTCAATGTTTCTTCTTATACTTGATTATAATTCATTTCTATCATTGAATTACATGGGTTTTACACATTAGACACTAATTTTTACCAAATATACTCCATTTTCACCTTGTTCTCCTTAAAACTCCTTTTAATGTGCCAAATTCTATAGGATTAAGACTTATCCAAGTCTTCCAACCCTTTTGGCACATTTCATATAATTTCCTAGGAGAAAACCTCTTGAGATCCACTTACAATGGACCCCAAAGGCTCCTAGAGCTCCCCCTTGAGCTCTTAGCCCTAGCCACCTCCCTAGGTGACTCAACCCATACTAGGCCACACTGGTGAGCCCCCGGTGATTCTTGGCCTACAAAATGAACTCTCTTAACCTTAGACACATTGTCTTTGGTTAAGTCCTTTTCTTTTCCTTTGAATGGCACCCTCTTGCCATTCTTGGACTTCTCCTTCTTGCCATGATCATATGCCTTCCCAGCATATTTCTTTTTGGTGGCCTTGGAGACTCTAGACTGGTAACCCAAACCCGATCTATCATAGTTGGGTTTTAAGCTACCCAACACCATATCCAAGCCCTTAGATCCAATCTTGAATCTTTCTAGGGTCTTTTCTAATGTATCAAGCCTTTCCCTCAAGGCTTGATTTTCCCTTGTCAAGTTTCTAACCTTAGTTTCCATATGTCCACCTTGAACATTCCTAGATCAACCCTCCTTTCTAGGCACATTCCTTCCCTTCTTGGGATTAATGCCATGATCCTTAGATACAAAAGTCTTAGATCTATCATGATGCATACTTTTCCTAGGGGTTTGATCTACCTTGTTAACCCTAGTCCTATCATTATATCTAAAACCATAATTATGCACAAGTAGGCAATTTTCATTAATTCTAGCATGCATGGATGAATAATTAACATTATTATTTTTAATATGCGAGGAGGAACTTAAATTAGAACTATATTTTAACCTAGGGTTAGGAATTAGCTCCCTTACCCTTGTAGTCCCTCCTTGTTGTGAGCTTCTTCTCTTCCTTCTTTTCTCCTTCTCCCATCTTCTTAGATGCTCCATTTTCTTGATTTCACTTTTCTTTGGACACTTGGTGTGGTAGTGCCCCAATTCTCCACATGTGAAGCATCTAATCTTCTTTTTTTCTTTCTTGGGCTCCTCCAATTCTACAACCCACGTTAGATTTAAAGGAACTTGAAATGAGTTTAGATTTTACCTCCTTATTACATTTCGGGCACTTGTCCTTGTAGTGCCCTTTTTCGTTGCAACCAAAGCATATGATATGTTCCTTTCTCTTGGCTTTGGTGGAGGTTGAGGTTTCTTCTTGGTCTTGTATGGATGAGGGTCTCTCCTCCCCCTCAATCCTTGAAGTTGATGCTTCCTCTTCTTCTCTTGAGAATGTGGGCATTTCTTCCTCTTCGGATGTTGACATTTCCGTTTCTTTTTCTTTTTCTTGGTCTATTGTCTCCATTTCTATTGACTCTTCCACTCTTTTGACTTGTGTAGATTTCTTATGATATTCTTCTATCTTCTTCCACAACTCACATACATCTTTATATTCACCTACAAAACAAAAAATGTTATTGGGCAAAATATTTATCAAAATTCTAATTACCTTCTCATTGACCCTAGCTTTTTCTTGTTGCTCTTTGTCCCAATATCTAGGACGAAGCTTCTTTCCGTGCTTGTCCTTTGGAACTTGAAGAGCTCTTCAAGGGCAATCCGAAGATCCCACTCCATTCCAAATCATGTCTCTATTCTAGCTTTCCAATATGCGAAGTCTTCATGGTTGTAGGGTGGCGGAGTGTAGATATCGTCCCCAAATTTTTCTTCCATTCTTCTTCTCCTCTAGCGTGTGCTCCCTCGGCGGTTAGTCCGATCAAGAGCGGTCCTTCGCTCTAATACCAACTGTCGGATCGATTCTGTACGCTAGAGAGGGTGAATAGCGATTCTTCGATTCTTTTCACCTACGTTGTTAGTTGCGCAGCGGAAATACAAACAAAATAAAAACTAACATCGATAAAGAACACTAACAAACCAGATTTACTTGGTATCCACCCCGGACGGGTGACTAATCCAAGAATCCGTCGGTGGATCAATCCCAGGATAACCTCTGACTAGCCCGTGTTGCTCCTTATGGGTGGACAAACCTCGTCATAGCACCAAGCACACTTTGAGCACAAAGACTACTATCTTGCCTTTAACCAAGACAAGATTCGTCAAGAATCTCAGCCATCACGAAGTCCTCTTTAAATAGGACTCGGGTTGAAACCCTCGCCACCAGTCGACTGCTCCCAGGGCAGTCGACTGGTCCCACTGAAAATCGACCGTTGCACCCGAACGTTCGAATTTTTAGCCAACTCACCAGCCACCTACCAGTCGACTGCTCCTAGGGCAGTCGACTGGTTTCCAGCCAGAACCCTTTTGTGAGCTTCATTAGTCGACTGCCCCCAGGCCAGTCGACTGGTCTACTCACCCACTTAAGGTTACCCTTCTCGAGTACATTCCACTCCACACTCGAACCCTAGGATTTCCCGAGTACAATCACAAAGCACTCGTACCCTCACGACTCAACTGAATCCTCATCCGCAGCCTCGACTATTGCCTTCGCACCCTTTTCATCTTCGGCTCCCATCCCTCGGATGCACGCAAGCCTCCAGCTTGCCTCCATGCCTTCCTTCATGGATGCCTCGAAGTCCGCACCCATCAGCTCATCGTCCCTGCTCTCCAAGGTCCCTTGGGTGTACACAAGCCTCCAGCTTATCTCCATGTCACCCTTCACCATACCGAGGCCGTCCAGTCAGGTCCATATGTGTAACCTGTACAACCTGCACACTCAACATACACATATAAGAACACAAGGGTAAACCTAACTTAAACCATTTGCCCAAACATCCAAATACTTGGTCACTCCGGACCACAGATTGTCTCAACAGTATCTACGTAGATTTGGGCTATAAAAATGTCTTTTTATAAGGTATTAACAAACAAGGTTGAGTCAATTTGCCCTTGATTAAATCCTTTAGAAATCAGGTAGGTGGAAAGTCTTTCATACCAGACCTTAGGTGCTTGTTTTAACCCATAAAGAGATTTCCTAAGTTTGAACACATGCTTGGGATTGTCTAAGTCCTCAAACCCTGGGGGCTAGCCTACATACACTTCCTCTTTTATGAATCTATTAAGGAAGGCAGACTTGAATCTATTTGGTATATTTTAAAGCCTCTATGGGCTGCAAAAGCTAGTAACATCCTGATTGATTCAAGTCTAGCTATGGGGGCATAAGTTTCATCATAATCCATCCCTTCAACTTGACTAAAACCTTTAGCTACTAAGCTGGCTTTGTTTCTCATAATCTTACCTTGATCATTTAGCTTGTTTCTAAATACCCACTTAGTGTCTATAACTGACTTACCTTCTGGTTTAAGTACTAAGCCCCAAACTTGGTTTCTCTCAAATTGGGCTAGTTCTTCTTGCATCGCAATGATCCAATTTGGGCCAGGTAGGGCTTCTTCTATAGTATTAGGATCTATTTTTGAAATTAGTGCAATTTAACTAAGATTTCTATAGGAAACCCTTGTTTTGACCCCTAAGGTTGGATCACCCAAGATTTGATCAGATGGATGATTTAGTCTGGGTTTCTTAGTTTTCCTAGAACTAGGTTCAACCTCAGGTCCGGCTAGTAGCTTTGGTTCAGGGATCGGTTCAATTACTTGGGTTGGCTCAGCTATTGGTTCAGACTTAGTAGTTGGTTCAATTGATGGTTCAATTAATGACTCAATTTCTTCTTGATCTTGATTTGAAGTATTTAAGTGTTGGGACCGGGTGCATGTCGACAAGGATACGAGTTCGTAAAATTTTAAATTTTTACGTGCAGCGGAAGAATTTGCATAAAATAATTTCCTAAATTATTTTAACTTCGTATCTAGCATGCAACCTTATGGTGTGTTGACATAATCATAAAATTAAACTTTGCAGAAAAGTAAACTAATTTACATTATACCTCTCGTAACTCGAAGTAAGGGAAGAGATCCAACCGTAGCGTCCCTTGGAAGCTTCGCCTCTATTCGCGTCCACGCCGAGTTCTCTTCGGGATGACTTCGCAAAGTCACGAGTTTTGTGCCGACGAGAACTACTAGATTCTCTATAGGCACAACAAAGAAGTACAAGAGAAGAAATAGGAAAGAGTGGAAACTAACCAACAAAAAAATTAAACGGAATCGAATTCCGAGAAGAAAGGAGTCGCTATCCGCTTCTTCTTCTTCTTGTTTGGTTTCTCCTTCTTGTTGAAGCTCACGGCAACTCACCCTTGGGAGGGAGGTGCTTCGGCCCTAGGTCCTCAAGAGGGCGCCGACCCTAGGTGGGGAAAGGGAAAGAGAGAAGAGAATTAAGAGAGAGAGAGGGAGCTCTATATCGATTATCCAAATCATAGGAATCCAAGGCTTGCCTATGGTTCCTTATATAGTTGCTTCTCCCTTGCCAAGTCTCTTCTTAACGGAATTAACAGAATTAGTTATCATAAGAAATTTATCCTATAAATTCTCTTATGAATTATTCCGTTTAAACCAAGTTTTATTATAACTAACTTTATAATAAAACTAATTAGTTATCATAAGAAATTTATCCTATAAATTCTCTTATGAATTTTATTATAACTAACTTTATAATAAAACTAATTAATTATCATAAGAAATTTATCCTATAAATTCTCTTATGAATTATTCCGTTTAAACCAAGTTTTATTATAACTAACTTTATAATAAAAATATTAGTTATCATAAGAGATTTATCCTATAAATTCTCTTATGAATTACCAAGTTTTATTATAACTAACTTTATAATAAAACTAATTAATCTCTCCTTTTATTATGGAATAAATTTTATAAGAAATTTATAAACATTCTTATTATGGAAAAATCAATTCATAATTGATTTTATAAAATTAAAATAAACCAATTCATAGATTATTTTAACTTCCATAAAAAGGAATAAATTTCCATAAATTTATTTATACGAATTTATTTATCCATAATTTATAAAATAAATCGCGCTAGATCTATTTTATTAATTAAACCAAAATTAATTGGTTTACTCCCTCTATTGTGGCCGGCCAACCAAGGAGGGTTGGCACCCTCTCTGGCCGGCCCAAACCGAGCCGAACCAACGCGAATTAAACTCATTTAATTCGCCCAAAAAGCCTTCAAAAGACTTAGCCATTTTTAGCTTCCATTGCGCCTCTGATTAACTCAGATTCGACTTATTTCTCTTGATCGGAAAATCTAATTTTCAACTCGTTTTAAATCCCTCGGATTACTCGTAGTGCGTGTGACTAAATAGGCTTTCGATTTATGTTGGTCGTCTATAATCAACAAATTATAGAACGATCATGAGTGGCACCTAGTAGTACATCATGATCCCCAATTAATCGAAAGATCAACGGTTTGACCTCAGAAGAAATAATTCTGAAACCCTTCAGCAGCTCGAATGAATCGTGCCTCAGTCCCTTCACCATCTTATACCCACTTGGTTCAGGACACGGTCTATGTGTGTCAGTCCCCACTAGGCTGACTACGTCACACCTAGCCCAAGTAATGTCTTTCTCGTCCAATGGATTCTAATTACTCTCATGTATTTCAGAGACTCATACTCTGAACATGTCATGCTCTGGCGAGAGGCTTTGAGTAACAATCCGATGATAGGCCTTGGGTATACATCCCCTCGCAAGGAGTGGTGAATCCTTTGTAGGCTGTTCAAACATCTTCAGGCACTTCGGCTTATACCCAACCATCCTGGGTCCACACCTCCTTGGAGATGCTTGCTTAAGATGTTAAAGTATAAGTCTCCATGACTAAGATGACTTGAACACCGCAAGTCAAAGGAACATCGCACTTAAGCTGCAGTAGGAACTTCACTGACATGTCTATATGTAGACTACCATGTGAAGTTTTACAGCCAGTCACTCCAATGAACTAGTTCCCTTAACTAGCATTCATGTTTATCTCTGGACATCCCAATGTCATCAGCCAGTGAGAATCAGCTGATTAGAGAATAACCCATGCTAGTCTCAACAGAATTGATAGTATCCGTATTTATCAATTCATCGACTAGGGATATTTTCAATACTTCACATTTACACATTTAGAGATAATCACTAGTTGTGATCCCATCACAAATTCTCTTATGTTGTGAGTTGTATTGCGGACATTCAGTAGATGAGTTTAAGATCTCAATCAAATACACAAGCATGTATACTCAAATAGTGAATTATCATTTATTTAAAATAAATATTTTACAATCATAAGGCGATTGCCTTAGGACACTTCTCTCATATCACTAACATTAAGCTTGGTGGGTTGTTTAGGTTGATAGTAGGTTTTGTTATATTTTCTTCATCAAATATTAAGTTTGTGGTTTCTTCAATTTTAAGGGGTTGTTTATTGTAGACCCTATATGCCCTACTTGTTGTTGAGTATCCTATAAAAGTACCTGGGGTTGATTTTGATTGGAATTTTCCTAGGTAATCCTCAATATTCAAAATGTGCACTTTACACCCAAATACCCTTAGATAATGCAAATTTGGTAGTCTGTGGCAATAAATTTCATAAGGGGTTTTGTTGTGTCTTTTATTTATTAGGACCCTATTTTGAATTTAACAGGCTGTGGTTATGGCTTCTGCCCAAAATTGATTGGATAAGTTGTATTCGTTGAGCATGATCCTAGCGGCTTCCTGAAGGGTTCTATTTTTCCTCTCAACTACTCCATTTTGTTGGAGGATTCTAGGGCATGAAAATTCATGAATGTACCCATTAATTTTATAGAATTCATTAAATCTCTGATTTTCAAATTCTCCCCCGTGATCACTCCTAAGTCGTTTAATCTGTGTGTCATTTTGATTTTCTAGCATTTTACATAAATTATTGAATGAGTCAAATGTTTCATCTTTGGTTTTTAAGAATCTAATCCAGGTAAATCTAGAGTAATCATCGATAACTACTAAGCAGTACCGATTCCCTCTTAGCGATTTGGCCCCATGAGAATCAAATAAGTCTAGGTGTAGAAGCTCATGTGTGGCATGGGTTAAGTCTGATTGGGTTGATTTTGTAGCGACCCGACCTCTTACTGTCTTCAGACGGATCGTTACTTTTCTCTATTTCTCGACTCTAATACATGACTAAAAGAAATGCGGAAATCTTTTCTTTTTAAACTTCTAAATTCATCTAACAATTATATTCTAACTTAAGCAGTCATGTATATTAATACCATGCCTTATTTTTTTTTTCTCAAAGCCCATAGCATAAAACCTGTCGAAACAGCCTTACCCTTCAGAATTTGCCTGTATCAGTCGACTGATGACGTCATCAGTCGACTGATACGGCTGATAGCAGTTTTACAGGTTTCGGCTTTGGCTTTCCAAGGCCCTTATTCCTTCAATTTCGAGCCATATCAAACTACAACATCATTTCTATGCTCTATGTTAGTTTCCTAAACGATTTAGCCAATCAAACGAATCCATAAACTTGAAGTTAAGACTTTTATGGAGGAAAACAAACTAAACAAGTTTATATAAACTTAAACATTAGAGTTTGTATCAAACTTCACTTCTAACTATTTAAACTCATCATACAAGGTTCTATAATATTGCTAAAGCATTATGGAATGAGAAAACAACTTTTCTAAACATACTTAAGCAATAAAACTTGATTCAAAAAGGAAATTGATACTAACTTGGCACAAACACCTTTTCCTCTAACAAAGTATCAATATCTTTAACTACTCACTTTTCTACTCATCCAATGCAATCATAAAATTATATAAGCTAAATGGAATGACATGGAATCTTTACTCTAAGAAATTGAGCATGTAAAACTATCCAAAACTCAAATACTCTATAATCTCCATAAGCAAGGACTTGAAATTTGAATAAACTTAAACATTTCAATTCAAATAGCTAAATTGTCTTGTGCTTAAGATCTCCCCATAATCAGCCACCACACACACTCTACTCAGCACCGCCTCGTCGTCTTCCTTCAGAATTGCTTGCCTTTACCTTTATCTGCAATAAGAGGAAGATGCATCTATAAGCAAAAAGCTTAGTAAGTACTATCTAGCTCACAAAATCTCGAAATATGCAAACATGCTTCTAGAACGATATAAAATCATATGAGATACTGATATGCTTGAAAGAAAGCTAAACTAAACATGTATAACTCAAAACATGCATACTCAAGCAATAAATAATCTCAATCTACTTTTCTTGGCTCAACTTGAAACTTTAGCTATTCTTTATCTTTTGAAAACTTTTTGTATTTTCGAAAACTTTGCTAAAGCATATACTTGAAAATACTAATCACTTGGATCCACTGAAGACGTAAGTACCATCTGAATGCGCGTTCCCTAAAAGGTTGGGGTAGCGAGCCACCAATCCTAATAGAGCAGACCTTGGTCTACCAGGGCCAAGACCTTGGAATTGGACACCTGGATTTCTTTAACGACGCCCTTGGACGCCGGGTACTGGCCTTATAAAATAAAATAGCTTTTCTTTCTTTTCTTTCTTATCTGTAAATGCCTTGGCATTTTCTGGAGCACCTTGCGTGCTAAAATCCCTAAGTCTTGACTTTTGGGGATTTCTTAAGGCCTTGGCCTTTTCTTTTCTTATCTTTATCTTCTCTTTTCTTTTCTCATAGCTTCTCTTGATCCCTAATCTCATATAGGGTGCTTATCAACATATACAAGCATATAAGAAACTAAGATTACATGCAAAAACTGAAACAAAAAGGAAATATCTCTTTTACAAACTTTTAAAGGAAATTCTCGCGGAAAAACCGCCTCTTACTGCAGGTGAGCAGTACTTACATTGATATCTTGGACTTACAACCAAGATTGAGGTCTAGAGCTCGGGAGAAACTTAAGATCTCGGAGAATTCTTCACGTCTACGCGTTCCTCTCGTCGCGGGGATCCCGAATATAGGATTATCTCTTGGAGAAGGGTCTCGGCCGGCCCTCTTGGCTTGGTGTTGGTGTCGCCCAAGAGAGGAGAGGGAGGGAGAGGGTCGGCGCAGCTGTTGGGGAGGGAGAGGGTTTGAGAGAAAATAAAACAACTCTCTTTAATTACCTATTTATACTTAAGGGCGGATTAACTTAACTACTACTTAAATATTAGTCTCTCCATATTTCGCTGTGCTGATACCCTAGCCGAGCTGGTCGCGCGCTGTGGTCGTTTGGTGGTGGTCGCGGGTTCGAGCTCCGGCTGCTGCACTTAATTGGTTTTTCCAATTTTTCTTTTTCTTTTTTTTCCAAAAATACCAAACGGACTCGGAAAATTCCATAAAAATACTCTAAAAATTCCTAAAAATATCTAGAATATTTCTAAACCATTTCTAAATAATTCTAAGGACTTTAAGAACTAAAAATACTAAACGAACTCGGAAAGTTCCATAAAAGTATTCTAAAAGTCCCTAAAAATATCTAGAATATTTCTAAACCATCTTTAAATAATCCTAAGAACTTTATGAACTAAAGATGGAAATTTTGGGGCGTTACAATCCCCCATACCTTATAAAAAGTTCGTCCTCGAACTTAGAATAATTCTGGATATCTCTCTCTCATGCTGTCCTCACGTTCCCAAGTAGCCTCTTCATGCTTTTGATTCTGCCAAATGACCTTCACTAGTGGCACTTCTTTGTTTCTTAATCTTTTAACTGCTTTGTCCACTATCTGTGTCGGTCTGCTCTCATAACTAAGATCTTCCTGGATCTGTACTGACTGAGGCTGAATCACTTGGCTAGGGTCGTGAATACACTTCTTTAGCATAGAGACATGAAAGGTACTGTGGATAGCTGACATATCCTCTGGTAGGTCCAGCTCATATGCTACCTTACCAACCCTCTTTATGATCTTGTAGGGTCCTATGTAGCGAGGACTTAGCTTGCCCTTCTTGCCAAATCTCACCACTCCCTTCATGGGAGCGACCTTGAGAAATACTGAATCCCCAACTTGGAATTCAAGTGGCCTACGGCGTGTGTCAGCATAACTTTTCTGTCTACTCTGGGCAGTCTCAATCCTCTGGCGGATCGTCTGGATAGCCTGAGTGGTCTCATCTATAAGCTCAGTCTGGCTGCCTAGTCCTGACTCCATCTCTTTCTTCTCACCAGCTTCTTGCCAACATATGGGTGATCTACATTTCCTGCCATACAACGCCTCATAAGGTGCCATCCTGATGGTGGTCTGATAGCTATTGTTGTAGGCAAACTCAGCTAAGCACAAAAATTTGCACCAACTACCTTTAAAGTCCAATGCACAAGCCCTGAGCATGTCTTCTAAAATCTGATTTACTCTCTCTGTTTGTCCATCTGTCTGGGGATGGAAAGTTGTGCTGAACTGAAGTCTGGTGCCTAGGGCGTCCTGAACACACTTCCAAAAATGGGAGGTGAATCGCCCATCTCTGTCAGACACGATCGACTTCGGAACTCCGTGAAGCCTGATTATTTCTTTCACGTACAGCTGTGCTAACTGCTCTACCGAATGCGACAACTTGATGGCTAGGAAGTGGGCAGACTTGGTCAATCTGTCCACTATCACCCAAATTGCATCATGTCCATGGGTGGTTCTTGGAAGACCTGTGATAAAGTCCATGGATATTTCTTCCCACTTTCACTCTGGAATGGGAAGTGGCTGTAGAACTCCTCCTGGTCTCTGGTGTTCTGCTTTGACTCTCTGGCAGGTCAAGCAGGTACTGATATGTCTGGCCACGTCTCGCTTGAGTCCAGACCACCAGAACCTTTGCTTTAAATCTTGGTACATCTTGGTAGAACCAGGATGCATAGAGTATGGGGTACTGTGGGCTTCTTCTAAAATATTCTTTCTTAGTTCCTCATCATTGGGGACGCAAAGGCGGTCTCCAAGATAGAGTATGCCACTATCTGATACTCGAAACTCTGAATTTTCTGCCTCTTGGATCCCCTGCTTGATCTTCTGGATCTCTGGGTCTTGACTTTGCTTTCTTTGTATATCCACAAGCAGGGTTGACTCTAAAGTCAATGCAGAAAGTTGCCCAATTATTACCTCGACTCCAAAATTCTTTATTTCTTTCTGAAGTGGTAGAGACAGTGATGATAGGGACATCAGTGCTGCGCAGGATTTCCTGCTCAGTGCATCTGCCACTTCATTAGCTTTACCTGGGTGGTAGAGGATTTCACAGTCATAATCTTTGACCAACTCTAGCCAGCTGCTAGCTCAAGGTCGTGGGTAGGGTAATTCCTCTCATAGTCCTTGAGCTGTCTGGAGGCGTATGCTATTACCTTATCATCTTGCATGAGGACAGCTCCAAGGCCTATCTTGGATGCATCACTATAAATGTCAAAGGCCTTGTCACTCTCTGGAACAGTCAGGATGGGAGCACTAGTCAATCTCTTCTTCAGCTCTAGAAAACTGTGCTCGCATTTATCTGACCATTCAAACTTCTTGTTCATTCTGGTCAAGGCTGTGAGTGGAGAGGCTATCCTGGAAAAGTCCTCCACAAATTTTCTATAATATCCTGCCAAGCCTAAGAAACTTCTGATTTCACTGGCATTCTTGGGTCTACACCAGTTGCTGACTGCTTCTATCTTGGCCGGATCAACTTGAATGCCTTCTTTGGATACAATGTGACCTAGGAAGGTCACCTGATCTAGCCAAAACTCACACTTTGAGAATTTTGCATAGAGCTTCTCCTGCTGAAGGATCTGCAGCACTATCCTCAAGTGTGTAGCATGGTCCTCTGGAGTCTGTGAGTATATGAGAATATCATCAATAAATACAATGACGAATTTATCGAGATACTCCCTGAAGATGTGGTTCATCAACTCCATGAAGACTGCTGGAGCATTGGTTACTCCAAAAGGCATTACTACAAATTCGTAGTGGCCGTATCTTGTCCTGAAGGCCGTCCTGGGGATGTCACTTTCTTTAACCTTTAGCTGATGATACCCAGAACGCAGATCTATCTTCGAGAACACTGTAGCCCCTTTGAGTTGATCAAATAAATCATCTATTCTAGGAAGGGGGTACTTGTTCTTGATGGTCACCTTGTTCAGAGCTCGGTAGTCTATGCACAGACGCATAGATCCATCCTTCTTCTTGACGAATAGTACAGGAGCTCCCCAGGGTGAATGACTCGGGCGAATGAAGCCCTTGTCTAGTAGCTCCTGGAGTTGCTCTTGTAATTCCTTCAACTCTGCTGGAGACATACGATATGGGGCCTTCGAGACCGGACCGGTACCGGGCACTATCTCGATCTCGAATTCCACTTCTCGGTTGGGAGGTAGTCCAGGCAATTCTTCTGGGAACACTTCTGGATATTCGCAGACTACCCGTACATCCTCCTGCTTGAGTTCTTCCTTTGCTTCTGATTCTACTATGTGTGCAAGAAAACCAGCACACCCTTGCTCTAGCATCTGGTGGGCTGCCAAGGCTGAGAGAAATTTCTGAGTCTTCCTCCTTGGGGCTCCTTGAAACTCGAATGGTGGTTCTCCTTCTGGGCTGAAAACCACCTTCCTTCTACGGCAGTCCACTGAAGCGCTGTACTTACTGAGAAAATCCATCCCTAAAATGACATCATAATCCTTCATCTCAAGGACTATCAAGTCACTATAGAGCTCTCGGTTGGAAATCCAGATTGGTACTGCCCTTAGCCTCTGAGTAGAGGCCATTACTTCCCCTGACGGTAAGGTTGTTAAGAACTTCATCGTTCAACCTTTCTGGTGGCCTTTATACTGTTTAAGTAGTGCTCAGTGGTCAAAGCACCACTTATTAGTTCTTCGGAGGTTTGTGGCCTCTTAACACTGCTAGCCCTCTTTAACGCTATCTGAGGCCTTAACATCGTGAGCATTAGCATAACCATCTCTTTTCCTGTGCTAACTAGCTCTGGGTACAGATGAGCTAACCGCTTAAACATCTTCACTGCTTCATCCACGGATAGTTATCCTTGTCTGAACTCCGTGAATTCATCATAATGCTTGTTGGTTACTTGCATGTGAAAGTGTTCTTCGGAGAATTCAGTCCCGAAGTCGGCCCATGCCATCTGGCTGACATTTCTCTTGGCCTTGATTCTCTCCCAAGCCACCACCTCTAAGAGATTTGGTGGTGGTACTGACTCTGTTACATCTTGCCCTCTAGGAACTTGCTCCTCGTTTTGGGCCTTTCTAGGCGTCCTCAAATGTATAACTTAACACTTAACGGTAATGTTCTCAAACTTGCTTTAGGATACAACAATACCTTGGTCTTGTTTCTTATCTCATTTCTTAGTCCTATAGCTCGTTCTTGGGCTTAGTAAGACCTTGGTCTTACTCAGAACTTTTATCGGACACCTTACATGCCGAAATCCTCCAAACCTTGTGTTTGGGCAAATCAAGACCTTAGTCTTGCTATACTAAGATCACAACATGAAGGACGTCCTCCACTCCTGCTGTGGGTGGTGTAGGGGCACTGGGTGCTGATTTGCCATCAGTGTGGCGATGGTCTTCTGTTGTTCTGTAATCTGAGCTTGCATTTGAGCAATGACTGCCATCAGGTCTGGCTGTTCTGTGCCAGGCTCATTGTTATCTTGAACTGGAGTTCTGTTATTAGCATTAGGAGCTCGGCCTCTTCTTGCCATCTAATAATGCATAAGGGGACAAGAACTCACTACTACTTCTCTAGGTATAAACTTATCTTCTTACTTAGTATCCTAATGTCCATTCTAGGGATTAAACATGATTCCGTGATACTAAGGGATTAAACATGATTCCGTGATACTAAGGAATTAAACATGCTTCCTTGTTCTATGCACATGTGAGTAGTACTTAAGCATTTCTCTATACTGCAATTAAATAAAGGAGCAATAGAAAAACTGAAACTTAAAGCTTTCTTACTTGAAGACGGCAAGGTTGATGCTGATGTGTGTGTGATGCTGGAGAATGGGAACTGCTCTGATACCACCTGTAGCGACCCGACCTCTTACTGTCTTCAGACGGATCGTTACTTTTCTCTATTCTCACTTTATACATGACTAAAGAAATGCGGAAATCTCTTTAAAACTTTAAATTTCTAACAATTATATTCTAACTTAACATCATGTATAATACATGTTATTTTTCTCAAATCCATAATACTTCGAAACAGCCTTACCCTAAAGCCGTACAGTCGACTGGTGACGTCAGTCGACTGATACGGTGTAGCAGTTTTACAGGTTTCGGCTTGCTTCAAGCCCATCTTCAATTTCGAGCCATATCAACTACAACCATTTCTATCTCTATGTATTCCAAACATTTACCAATCAAACGAATCCATAAACTTAATTAGACTTTTATGAGGAAAAAAACTAAACAATTTTTAAACTTAACAATGAGTTTGTACAACTTACTCTAACATACATCAATAAAGTTCTAAATTGCAAGCATTATGAATGTGAACAACTTTTCTAAACATACTTAAGCAATAAAACATGATTCAAAAGGAAATTGATACTACTTGGCACAAACACCTTTTCTCTAACAAAGTATCAATATCTTTAACTACTCACTTTCTACTTATCCAATGCAATCATAAAATATATAAGCTAAATAAATGACATGGAATCTTTACTCTAAGAAATTGAGCATGTAAAACTATCCAAAACTCAAATACTCCATAATCTCCATAAGCAAGAACTTGAAATTTGAATAAACTTAAACATTTCATTCAAATAGCTAAATTGTCTTGTGCTTAAGATCTCTCCATAATCAGCCACCACACACACTCTACTCAGCACCGCCTCGTCGTCTTCCTTCAGAATTGCTTGCCTTTACCTTTATCTGCAATAAGAGGAAATGCATCTATAAGCAAAAAGCTTAGTAAGTACTATCTAGCTCACAAAATCTCGAAATATGCAAACATGCTTCTAGATCAAACTGAAAATCATATGAGATACTAATATGCTTGAAAGAAAACTAAGGACATGTATAACTCAAAACATGCATACTCAAGCAATAAATAATCTCAATTTACTTTTCTTGGCTCAACTTGAAACTTTAGCTATTCTTTAACTTTTGAAAACTCTTTAAATTTTCGAAAACTTTGCTAAAGCATATACTTGAAAATACTAATCACTTGGATCCACTGAAGACGTAAGTACCATCTGAATGCGCGTTCCCTAAAAGGTTGGGGTAGCGAGCCACCAATCCTAATAGAGCAGACCTTGGTCTACCAGGGCCAAGACCTTGGAATTGGACACCTGGATTTCTTTAACGACGCCCTTGGACGCCGGGTACTGGCCTTATAAAATAAAATAGCTTTTCTTTCTTTTCTTTCTTATCTGTAAATGCCTTGGCATTTTCTGGAGCACCTTGCGTGCTAAAATCCCTAAGTCTTGACTTTTGGGGATTTCTTAAGGCCTTGGCCTTTTCTTTTCTTATCTTTATCTTCTTTTCTTTTCTCATAGCTTTCTTGGTCCCTAATCTCATATAGGGTGCTTATCAAACATATACAAGCATATAAAAACTAAGATTACATGCAAAAACTAAACAAAAAGGAAAAATTCTCTTTTAAAAACTTTTAAAGGAAATTCTCGCGGTAAAACCGCCTCTTACTGCAGGTGAGCAGTACTTACATTGATATCTTGGACTTACAACCAAGATTGAGGTCTAGAGCTCGGGAGAAACTTGAGATCTCGGAGAATTCTTCACGTCTACGCGTTCCTCTCGTCGCGGGGATCCCGAATATAGGATTATCTCTTGGAGAAGGGTCTCGGCCGGCCCTCTTGGCTTGGTGTTGGTGTCGCCCAAGAGAGGAGAGGGAGGGAGAGGGTCGGCGCAGCTGTTGGGGAGGGAGAGGGTTTGAGAGAAAATAAAACAACTCTCTTTAATTACCTATTTATACTTAAGGGCGGATTAACTTAACTACTACTTAAATATTAGTCTCTCCATATTTCGCTGTGCTGATACCCTAGCCGAGCTGGTCGCGCGCTGTGGCCGTTTGGTGGTGGTCGCGGGTTCGAGCTCCGGCTGCTGCACTTAATTGGTTTTTCCAATTTTTCTTTTTTCCTTTTTCTTTTTCTTTTTTTCCAAAAATACCAAACGGACTCGGAAAATTCCATAAAAATACTCTAAAAATTCCTAAAAATATCTAGAATATTTCTAAACCATTTCTAAATAATTCTAAGGACTTTAAGAACTAAAAATACTAAACGAACTCGGAAAGTTCCATAAAAGTATTCTAAAAGTCCCTAAAAATATCTAGAATATTTCTAAACCATCTTTAAATAATCCTAAGAACTTTATGAACTAAAGATGGAAATTTTGGGGCGTTACAATTATCGCGCGCAGGGGGGGTGCAAATCCCCAGCCCGTGAGCCTCGCGCTTGCGGGCGGCCCGGTTTGGTTTTGCAGATTTCGGTTCGGTTTGATTCCTAAACCAATTTGGTTTGGTTTTATTTTTTTCTTTCCTTTTATTTATTTTATTTTATTTTTTTTTGAGAAACCGTGCCCTTCCCAGCGGCGCTCGACGCGACTCCTCGATTCGCGTGGTCGCGATTCCTCAAAGAGAAGAGGCAAAGGTTTGCCTCTTCGGATCTATAAAAGGAGAAGGGGAAGAAGCAATTCACTCATTCACTGCTTTCTTCTCTCCTTCTCCCTCTGAGCGATCGGCGCATTACTCCTTTCGTTTTTCGCGTTCTTCGGTCGATTTTGGGTCTTGAGGCTTCGCCTTGCGCGATCTGAGGTTGTCTCCGCGGGCAGCGATCGTCTTGGAGTGCACCTACGACGCTGCGAGGTTGTCGGATATTGGGGGAATTTTGCCGGGAGCCTTTGCACCGTAGGGCGGCAATCAATTCTCTAAGGACAGTCGGCATGCCGGTGCTTCAACCGGATAACTATTCCTAACTCTACGCTTTTCTTATCATATTCCTGCATCTATATATTTTATTGTCTACTTAATTACCTGCTTTATTGTATTTAACAAGTACAACTCTTTTTGGATCGCAACTGTGATAGAGATTTCTTAAAGTCAACTTTATCTGATCTATGCCATTGTTTGTTTGTGATATGTGCTCATTAGTTATCTGCAACTCTAATAACAGAACAAAACAGTGTAGGATTCCAGAAGGAAAAAAGAAAAAAAAGGAGCAATTAACTACAATAAGTGCTCCATTGAGGTAGTTTTGGAAGAATTAGGAATTGAATTTGGTTTCTACGATGATATGGCTAAAGCATTGGTTTGCTGTTCATCTGAGTAGGATGCATGCCGATGTTACAACCAAAGGCAAGTATTATTCCGAATCAAATGAATTAGGTAACAAACTGACGCCATTGTAATTGAGGCGAGATTAATGTAAAGAAATGGCTGCTGAACTAAAAATGCAAGTAAACCCAAGTTGAGGGACATGGAAGAAACCTGAATATAAACTTACTATAAGAACTTTGGCAAAAAAATTAATGTAAAAGGAATATACACCAAAAAGTTGGGGGGCATGGAAGAAGCTTATAGTTGCACTGTAGTAATCTGCATAGATGATGGTAGCATGTGGATGAAGCTTTAGAAGCCGTTCCAACTCTTCCAGAAGTAGGTGATTGTGGTACTCAGAGAACTCATTCAACCACTTAATACGCCCTGTTCCTGAGTCATATTCCTCAGCATTATTGCTTTCAAACACATCTAGATATGCCGGAACACATCCAATTGGAAATTTTCCAAGAACTAAGAATGCCTTTGCCCCAAGTTCTATTCAATCCTGTCCAAAGAGGAAATGTAGAGACCTAGTTCATTTTTTTTTTCTTCTTTAAGCAAGAATCCAACAAATATATGCTCTGAAAAGGAAGACATAGGAACGAGAGGCAGTAACAGATCTAGTTAATAATGCTAGAGTAAAAAAATCCAATCATACTCAAAATTATGATGTGCAAAGATTACTGATAGGTCAAAAGCAAATGTCTCAGAATGATGGCAGAACCAATTACACTAATCACACTAGGAGCGAAGGTTCTTATATCATCTGCCTTGTTGCCTTGGAAGAATGGATGGTTGTAGTCATTCCCACCAATCTCTCCCATCAGAATCAATGAAATATTCAATAATTCTTTAGGATCTAGATATAAAAAATTACAGCTACCAATTGATATAGCCAACATGCAAAACCTATTCAATAAAGTTCCTTGGCACATTAACGAGACATTGATAAGCACAATCTATTATACAATAAAATGAAAATTCTCGAGCAAAGGATAACTGATTTTTTGGGTTAGCTAAAGTAAGGGTAAATTTTCCTAAACTCCCTACTTACCAGGTCAACTTTGCATACAATTCCTACACAAACTTTTCTTTGCATGCAGTCCCTGATGGGATATTTGGTGAGTATTGTTTGAAGAAAATTGAGTATAAAAGTTAGAAAATTGAGTATGACAGGTTGCATCCACCACATCAATAACCCATGTACTCAATTTTCACTCTTTTATACTCAAGTTTCACTCTTTTATACTCAGTTTTCACTGATGTATACTCAATTTTCACCGTTTTATACTCAGTTCCATCAGGGAGTAAAAACAAAGACAAACTTGTGTGGGGAGTGCATGCAAATATCAAAGGACTATTGGGGAGTTTATGGCAATTTACCGCTAAAGTAAAGCAGCTAAACTTTTTCTTTTTGGTCTATTCAGCTAAAGTTGAAGCGAGTTAGCGAGTGGAGGAAGCGACGGCAGTAACTGTGGGCAGATATTCTGTCCCAAAAAAATCTCTGTCCCGTGTGTTCCGCTCTCCGACGACGGTCGGTGAGTCATTCGATCGTCGATTGGACACCATCGGCAGCCGGACAAAATTATACCCGGGGGTACGATGGATCCGTCGGGATCGCCGCAATTATGATCTCGCCGAATTCACCGTCGAATCCGACGAGATTGCAATTGCAGCGATTCCGACCGATTCACCATTCTTCTAGGATATCATTTGATTCGGTACGACGATCAAAATTCATCGGTGGTATCCGATCGGCAATCGGACGACTCGCCGACCGTCGCCGGAGGAACGGAACAGGTGGGACAGGCATTTTTCGGGACAGCGGTCATCTCGTTCACACCTCACAGCGCATGTTAAAGGATTTGGAGGCTCCCGCGGACATGACGCGATTGGTAAGGACTCATTTGGGTGATCTCTCATTTTCCGGGTTCGATTCCTCCCTGGTAGAGTATGCAGTATACTAACGGAAGAAATCGTCACAGGCTGGCGCGATTGGTAATGACTCATTTGGGTGATCCCTCACTTTCTGGGTTCGATTCCTCCCTGGTAGAGCATGCAGTATGCTGACAGAAGAAATCGTCACAGGCTGCTGCGTGGTCAGGCCATCGAATACCGATATCATCAGTGGTGAATATGCCACGTGTCTCCGTCCCGTGATTTATCTTCGTTGATCGGTGGGAACTCTCGTTGCAGACTATGGGACATGATCGATTTAGTTAAGCGGATTTGTCGGGCATAAGTCTGGATATCCCTGGTAAATAAAAAAAAGGATTTGGAGACTTTTTTCCTTTAAAAAAACATTTAAATGGATTTTAAAAAAAATGATGAACCTGACATCGAACTTCGCAGGATTGCTTGACTCCACGTAATTTTTTCATTTATCGGTTATGACAAATCGGTGCGATGGACGATTTAAGAGCAGACGGGATCCACTTTTTCAAAGGATCTCTATTCCACTAGTAAAAATCGTGATTTATCCCCTCTGGATATTTATGGGGCCAGGACTGGGGGTCGCTAAGGTGACGGTTCCACCTTTTTTGCAATCAGAGGATCTCTATCTCATCTATCCCATATTCGTCGGCGACGATCAACGAGTCATCCGATCGTCGATCGGACATAATCGATGGTTTTTTATCGCTATCCTGAATCAAATGATATCTTGAAAGAACGGTGAACCAGTTGAAATCGCCGTAATTACAATCTCACTGAATTCAACAGTGAATCCGGCAAGATCGCAATTATGACGATCCCGACGGGTTCATCGTACCCCCAAAGGTATAGTTTTTGATCGCAATTGTGGTGTCCGATCGATGATTAGACGATTCGTCGATCGTCATCGACGAGTGGAACAGGCGAAATAGAGGCAAAGTGGGACAGAGAATCTGCCCTCATTTAAAAGTGCGGGCTTTGAAGGCAACATAAACAGGTACTTAGCCCACTCTATTTTAAAGCCTACGTATTATTTAGATTGTTTACTAAATATGATAAACAACGATGAATCAGTTGAAATCGTCACAATTACTGTTGATGCAGTCGAACCTGATTGATGTTTTGATGTTGACACCGATTTAAGTTTGGTTGAGTGAGGATTGAGATCAGATATTCGGATTAAGTGTACTGGTCAGAGAGGGCTCGGTAGCTCGTTCTCTGGACCGAGATGAGTCGGAGAGGGCTCGATAGCTCGTTCTCCAGACTCTAGTCAGAGAGGGCTTGGTAGCTCGTTCTCTGGACCGGGATGAGTCGGAGAGGGCTCAGTAGCTCGTTCTCCGGACTCTGGTCAGAGAGGGCTCGGTAGCTCGTTCTCTGGACTAGGATGAGTCGGAGAGAGCTCGGTAGCTCGTTCTCCGGACTCTAGTCAGAGAGGGCTTGGTAGCTTGTTCTCTAGACCGGGATGAGTCAAAGAGGGCTCGGTAGCTCGTTCTCCGAACTCTGGTCAGAAGAGGTTGGTGAAGCAGAGGAGAATAACAAGGAACGGAGAACCGTGATTAGGGTTTTGCTGTTGAGTTGTTACTGCTCTCTACATTCTTCTTCGTGCTTGATCTTTCTTACTACTGGTCCGTGTGCATTTGTTGTGTGAGCTTCCTTCTCTAGTCTCTTGTGCTTCACTTGATATACTTCTGAGACATTTGTGGAGAGGTTACTCTACCGAGAAGGAGGAAGTTCTTAGCCGGATTCATTCCAGGACCTGATCTGCTGAAGATCAAGAGATGACCCACCTCAAGGGCACACCAAGGTGTAGGGGCAAGTTATCCCCGAACCTTGTAAACACTGTGTTAGTCTCTGTTTTAGTTTCTTTCTGCTGTGTTTGTTTTCCGCTGCTAATCTGAGTGTAGGAAGAAGCGAGTTTTGGTGGGTGGCTATTCACACCCCCCTCTAGTCATCCCAAGATCCTAACAAGTGGTATCAGAGTCTGGTTCTCTTTCAACCGGATTAACATCCTAAGAGCAAGAATATGGCTTTGAGAGGAGAAGGTTTCAGCACCAACCGCCCACCCTTCTTTGATGGAGCAGATTTCTAGTACTGGAGAAGCAGGATGGAGTATTAATTTGAAAACTGACATTCGCATGTGGTTCTCGGTCAAGGAAGGATCCACCCCTCCAAAGGATGCTGAGAGCAAGGAGCTTGAGTCATCAAGATAGTCAGCAGAACAAACAAGAAAAGGAGAGGCAGATGCTAAGGCAGTGGTCACTCTGCAGTGTGGGATGACCAAGGATCAACTCATTAAAGTTGGTCCCTTCTCAAGTGCCAAAGATATGTGGAACAAGCTCATAGAGCTACATAAAGGCACTCGAGACTCCCAGATAGCGAAGAGAGATCTCTTTCTCAACCAACTCCAGAATCTTTCCATGAAAGAAAGTGAAACCGTGAGCAAGCTTCATAGTTGGTTCAAAGAGATCCTTAACGGCTTGCACTCGATTGATGAGAAAGTCGAGAACCGCAATCTCGTAAGGTATGTACTCAAGTCCTTTCCTAGGAATGTCTTGTGGACATCCATGGTGGATGCCTATAAGGTATCCAAGGACCTTTCCATTGTAAAATTAGATGATTTCTTTTGTGAAATGGAGCTACATAAGCTTGCTAACAAAGGCCCAAAAGAGAAGGGTATTGCTCTTGTTGCAGGGGACAAAGGAAAGAAGAAAAAGGAAAAGAAGAAGGAGAAGGAGAAGGAGGTCTCCTCTTCTTCATCCGAATCCGATGAGGACGGGAGCAATTCTTCATCAACCGAAATGACAAACTTTGTGAGAAGAATGATGATGAAGAGTCGACGCTACAAGGAGAAAGGTAAAACAAGTGAAAATAATGTTGATAAAACTAATGTCACTTGTTATGAATGTAGCAGGAAGGGGCACTATAGAAGTGAGTGTCCAAAACTCAAGAAGAAGAAGGAGAAGGCAAAGAAGAAGAAGGCATTAAAGGCCACATGGGATGAGTCCTCATCAAGCTCATCCGAGGAGGAGAAGAGCACCCGCCACGTGGCTGTTATGGCATTAGAAGATTCAAACATAGAGAGTGGTGACGAGTCAAGTGATCTGTCAACCGCGGCTTCATCATCTTCAGATGATGAAGAGGTAATCTCTCCCGGGCTTGATAAGTGGTATAGAATTATTGCTTGCTTAACTACTTTGCTCAAAAAATCTAAGGACAAGGTAAAATTCTTAATGTTAGAAGTAGAACAATTGAGAATCTCTAAGGATGATGAAATAGATAATTTGCATGTTGAGGTCCTTGAGGATGAGAACAAGGCCTTAAATAGTAAAGTTGAAAAACTCAAGAATCTTCTTGAGAAATTTTCAACTAGCTCTAAGATCTTGGATATGATCCTCAATGCCCAAAGAGCGGTCTACAACAAGGTCGGTATTGGTTACCAACCTAAGGAATCTAGTTTTGTGTCATTGATGTCTAGAACCCAATTTAAATCATCTAATGTTTCTAGGGTTCAAGGACTTAGGAAGAAAATGGCCAAGGCATAGGTGCCAAAAACTTGCATTGTAGGTGCATTAGGTCCCAAGGTTTGGGTACCTAAATCATCTATCTTTCTTGTTGTGTAGGCATTGGTTGAGGGGGAGCATCTATCAACATGGTTTGTTGATAATGGGTGCTCCAAACACATGACCGAAGATAAATCGTTATTCACTACCCTATAAAGCAAAAGTAGAGGTAATGTTTCATTTGGTAACAATGGTAGTCTCAAGGTTGTAGGAATAGGTGACATTCAAATATCCGAATGTCTTAGGATCAAGAATGTCCTTCTAGTCAAGGGGATGACCTTCAATCTCCTGAGTGTCAGTCAATTGTGTGATGCGGGATACACAATTGAATTTCACCCAAGTCAGTGTCTAGTTAGACACAATGACACACATGACACAATACTAGTAGGCACAAGAGTAGACAATATTTATCAAGTCTCTTTTAAAAATGCTACTAATGCCTCTGTTAAGTGTTTCATGTCAAAAGAAGAAGAATCTTGGCTTTGGCACCGGAAGTTGGCTCACGTGAACATAAAGATCATCCGGAAATTGGCCAATAAGGGACTTGTACGAGGCTTACGGAGAATCAAATACGAAAAAGAAAAATTATGTGATGCATGTCAAATGGGTAAGTAAACAAAAGCGTCTCATAAAGGTAAAAGCGCTGTAAGTACTTCTACTGCTTTAGATTTATTGCATATGGACTTGTTTGATTGCAGTACCATAGTTTCATTGAATGGTAGTATATATTGTTTTGTGATTGTTGATGATTATACTAGATATACATGGACCTATTTTCTAAAACATAAGGACCAAACCTTAGACATTTTTATTTCTTTCTGTAGAAGAACTGAAAATGAAAAATCTACAACAATCAAAACCATTACGAGTGATCATGGAGGTGAATTTCAAAACCATAGGTTTTTAGAATTTTGTCAAGAGAAAGGATATAAACATAAGTTCTCTACTCCTAGAACACCACAGTAAAATGGTGTTGTAGAGAGGAAGAACCGAGTCTTATAAGAGGCTGCACGAAGTATGCTTAATGAATACTCCTTACCGAGCTACTTATGGGCTGAAGCTGTAAACACAGCTTGCTATGTGCAAAATCGAGTCCTTATCCATAGGTTTTTAGGAAAGACTCCACATGAACTTTGGTTTGGAAGACCACCTACAGTTAGACATCTCCGGGTGTTTGGGTGTAAAGTGTTCATTCTAAACACCAAGGATCATCTTGGAAAGTTCACAGCCAAAGCGAATGAAGGGATACTTGTCGGGTATTCCCTTGTCAGCAAAGCTTACCGAGTCTACAACAAGAAGTCTAAGTTAGTTGAAGAATCTTTTGATGTTGCATTTGAGGAGACCCCAAAACTGATTGATCATTCAGGAGATGTAGAAGGAGTTCAATTCGAACTTAGGAGATTAGGATTGGATGAAAGTCCAAGTATTGGAGGTGTTGCGGATGAGTCTGATGATGGTGAGCCTAGACTACATGGAGCTCAACCTGACCCTAAGTCTAAGCCTGTGCCTAGTGAAACCATCCAAGAATCACCTCCAACACCAAGGCAAACTAGGTTAGCCTCTAGTCATCCCTAAGATTAAATTGTTGGAGATATCCATCATGGGGTTAGAACTAGATCATTCTTTAGGAATGAGGCTAATGAGGTCGCCTTGATTTCTGAAATTGAACCTAGAGTAGTTGACGAGGCATTACATGATCCCGATTGGATTATTGCTATGCAAGATCACTACAAAAAATCTTACGATTACCGACGGAATTTATCGACGGAATTCCGTCGGTAATGACCGTTACCGACGGAACTACGACGGGAAAAAAGTCGAAAAATAAAATGTCGGGATAATATTTCCGATGGAAATATTAGTCTGTCGATAAATATATTTTCCGACGGAAATATTCGATCGATATTTGCCGACGAAAATAGTATTTCCATCGGGAAATATGGAGAATTAGATCGTTTCGGGTGACGAAACCACTGACGGAATCAAGGATCACCGACGGAATCCCTGATTCCGTCGGAAACCACCGAAGGAAACAGGGATTCCGTCGGAAACCACCGACGGAATCAATGATTCCGTCGGTGATGCAGTCACCAGAAATATTAGTAATAATTCAACATTATGTATTATTTAAATATTATTAAAAATATTAAGAATATTGTTAATAATTGTAATTAAGTTTTTTCGTAATTATATTAAGAGTATAATTTAATCAAATAACAATATTTATTGTGATAGATTATTTGAAATATTATAAAAATATATATTTAAAATATTATCCCAAACTAAATTATACACATCGTAATATTAAAAAGCAAGATATTCAGATTATTTATCTTCTGTTTCTCTTTAAGCTGATGAAATTTATTTCCAGAAGTAAGATACTCAAATTTCTGACGTTCTAATTGTTTAGAATGCTTCTGATTCTAATTGTATTTCAACACAGCAACATCAAACTATAGAAAATAAATAAAATTTTGAGCTTCTATCAGGATGTCGTGCTTGTTATTTCATCTTATCATAGGAAAACAAAAATCTGACTTTATCTTTTAACATAAAATCCAAACAGAAAGATGAACAACAAATCATACATCAGTCTACTTCCATGAATAAAAAGTATAGAAAATCATAGAACCATAGAACAAATCATAAAACATCAGCTTTTTATGCATAATAAAGCATTACAAGTAATAAAAAGAGAAATATAATAATTGGAGAACTCATTGGGATTAGTACTTCAGATTCATCAAAATTGCTGACTTGGTCGACTCCATAGCACGGTCAAGCTGCACCTCGCCAACTGTCAGTGAAAACCAAATATTTTAATAAATAAACATTGTAGAACAAGCACTTAGTTTAATACATAAACATTGTAGAACAAGCACTTAGGTATTCAAAAGTAAGAGAAAGAATGACCGATTTGAATTTGTTCAGTGATCAATAATAAATAGAAAGATATCATGATCCGAAGCTCCTACTCTCTTGCAGCTATATTATTTTCCATTCTCATTGGTGAAGATGTGAATCATGAAATAAAAAGGTACTTACGATGATTATCATTGACAAAAGGTGGTGCATTGCTTGCCATCTCAACAACATCACTGCAAAGACATCAAGCAAAACTATGAGTAGGGACTAACAGCACAAGCAAGAAAAAATAGCTTGAACACATCACACCAAAATTAAATAGAGTTTTTCATTTTTCTTTGCCAGGAGATTATAGAATAAGAAATGCAACTTCTAAGAGCATGATCCTGTCGACAAGCGAAGATCGATTTTCACTCGGATGACTCGGTCTAACCAAAATGACCCGGTCTGCTGTAGCTTGGAGGTCGGGGTCGGGCTCAAGTAGAGAGAGAATTTAAGTCACTCGGCTCGGACCGAAATGGGGCTCACAAAGAGGAGTTGAGGTTGCAAAATGGCAGCGATATTTTCTCTGAGGCTCAAATGGGGTTTATATAGGGGAAGGAAAACCCTCTGCCATGTCAGAGACGTCCCATCTCATTAAGGATGAGTCAGTTGTCAGATTGTATAATCGGCAGCTCTGGTAGCTTTATGAGGCTGACACAGCCGTCTGACAGTCTGTCCAGGTTGTCCCTTCAGACCTCCATTAATGCTGGCGGCTCTGTCAGGTCATGATTATGTCAGAAATACTCTTCGGACAATGGGGAGATTCGGATGATCTCTACTGCTGCTGCGACCCTTCAATCGCTCTGGGTCGGTCGCCCCGGAGCCTGTCACTCTGGATCGGCCACTCTGAGTCGGCCACCCTGTCACTCGGGGTTGGCCACTTTGGGTCGGCCACTCTGGGTCGGCCACTCTGTCACTCGGGGTCGGCCACTCTGGGTCGGCCACCCTGTCACTCGGGGTCGGCCACCCTGGGTCGGCCACTCTGGGTCGGCCACCCTGTCACTCGGGATCAGCCACCCTTTCACTCGGGGTCGGCCACCCTGGGTCGGCCACCCTGGGTCGGCCACTCTGGGTGGGCCACCCTGTCACTCGGGGTAGGCCACTCTGGGTCGGCCACCCTGGGTCGGCCACTCTGGGTCGGCCACCCTGTCACTCGGGGTCGGCCACTCGGGGTCGGCTACTCTGGGTCGGCCACCCTGTCACTCGGGGTCGGCCACTCTGGGTCGGCCACGCTGGGTGACCCCGACCGGGAGACCCCGCCTGGGAGGCCTATTACTTACCAAACACTCATGAAGAGATCTGACAAAACGCTTCTATTTTATCCCGACTAAACTTTCCCGACCGGTGCTCCCCGACCGCTAAAGTTCTCGGTCGGGTACGTCTGCTCCGGTGCCATTGATTGGGCCTCGTCTCAAGTTGCTTCGAATCCTGATCCTCTTAGCTAGATCAATATCTAGCGCACTAATCCGATGCTGAACCCGATTTACTTTGTCTGACCCAGACCCAATCCGACCGGGCCCCTACTCAAATCCAAAAACTTACCCGACCGGATCACGAGCCTCCCCTTCAAGTCTAGTCGAAGGAGGCGTCAAGTCCGACTGACTAGGCTGCTTGCCCGGTCGGATAAACCCTACCTTCGCACCCCTGACCCTCATTATGGCCTCAAGATTTTTATCCTTAAATGTCGAGTCCCCTGTCAAGTCAGCCATCAATGCATCTGCCATGCGTATATCTCCCCGGATCACATATCTCCCCCTTCAAGTCTAGTCGAAGGAGGTGCGAGTCTGCCTAACTAGACTGAATCTAGTGGTTTGACTTATTCCACCCGTACTTTCCATCCTGGAATTAGGTTGGAATGGATCTCCTTCGATAGAAGAGCAATCAATCAGAAGTCACGGGTTGGATTTTACCCAGTTAACCAGTATTTCATCCCTCGGAATGTCGCCGCTAGAGTAGTTAGTTATGTCAAGCGAGCAATTGGATCGTGTTGGATGGGTGATGAATCTGTGCATGGGAAACCACTAAGTATTTTTGCCGAACCAAACTAATGGTTGCGGGTGCCACGCATGTGGCATAGAGCCGAGTAAACGACTGAGCAATGGCTGAGTAGGCAAGCAACTGAGTAGAGTGACTATTTGTCTGGCAGGTGACAGAGCCGAATGACGGAGTGCCGAGCAGATGACATAGCAAAGTGGCTGAGTGCCAAGCTGAGTGGTGGAGTAGCTGAGTGCCGAGCTGAGTGGTAGAGTACCAAGCAGAGCGGCTGGGTGCCGAGCAGAGCGGCTGGGTGCCGAGCAGAGCGGCTGAGGCGTGTGAGCAATCACCTTCATAACTTACTGAAGAGCAAGTGTCTCAATGTCGCTCGGGAGACCTTAATGGAGCTTGGGCAGCCACGTCCGGTCTGCCGCGAGGTCGATGGTTGTAGGGGAGCATGCCCATTTATAACTTGCAAAGGCAGGAGTCTGGACACCTTCTGGCTTACCCTGACCGAGCGTGGAACGCCACGCCCGACCGGGCCCGACCGAACGTGGAACGCCACGCCCGATCGGCACCGAGTCCGGTGGGTGCGTGGGAGCATGCCCACTTATAACCTGCTGAGCTACCTTTTAGCTGCCTTGAGTTTCACTATCATATTCGCGTGATACAATTACAAGAGTCACTCAACTCAACTTTCCTCACAATACAATTTTAAGTGTGTTGCACTCCAAGGTCTTCCCAGCTTCTTTCCTTGGGTATCTTGCAAATAATAGGCTCCCGACCCTAATTTCTCGATTACCAGGAAGAGTTCTCCCCATGGGGGCTTCAGCTTACTCACCTCCCCGACTGGTTTGACTCTCTTCCATACACGATCGCCGACTTGGAAACTCTGAGGTATGACCTCTGGATTGTATCTTCGCTGCATCCTCTGCCAGTAAGCAGTCATTCAGACCGACGCCCGATCCTGAATCTCCTCAATCAGATCCAGCTCTAGACGCCTCATTGCCTGTCACAACAGCAGATTTGCCTTGTTCCTCTTCGATCAGCGAGGAACTCCGGCAACTCACGATCGCCGAGCCCACGAAGGAGCAGGCTCCTTCACTGGCGGTGTCTCCAGTCATCAGGCAAGGGCTTGAGGGGTCCCGGTCGGTCAGACTTCGGTAGTGTCGGAAGGAAGTGCTTCGTTAGAGCTAATCATTTCCTAGTCGAGGTTGTCGACAATACTTTTTTCCACTATGATGTGAGCATATCGCCGGAATCAGTATCCGGCTGATACTTCTCCCTTCGAGTCAGAGGAGTTCAGGTTTCGTTACCTCAAGAAGTCATTCAAACCCTTGATATTGTTCTCAGGGAGTCTCCTTATGTCAGGTATATTTCAGTAGGACGTTCTTTTGAAGTCGGCAAACTCTCGCACAGACCTCTCCGGGAGTCTGTCGAACCAGCACTGAGCGGGACCTACCAGGGTGGTCAGGAACGCTCGACACTTGATACTATCCATGTATTGATGCAGCAAGGCTTCATTCTCAGACTTCATCAGGTCTTCCTCTAGATCTGTAGCTCCTTCACATTTTGGAATGGACAAGAGCCGGAAATGCTTGGGGACTGGCTCTTGCAGAACTTGTCTGGAGAAAGGGAACCCGGAATGGTCAGCCAGGGCTTGGCTAATAGGGGTCTTCCCTTTGTTGATTCTTGCTTGGCTGGAAGAGACTTCCACTAGGTCGGACTGTCCTGCACCCTCAGACGGGTCGAACAGTGTTTGGTGAAAATGAGGGCTATCACCCTGGCGCGCTCCTCCCTCAGTGCCCCCTCGGGTAGCAGGCTCGGACGGGCCTTCCCGAGTGAGTTGGGCAGCTGCCTGTTGCGCGGCCGCCAGCTTCTTAGCTCTGGCTTCGACTAGCAGATCCAAGTCTTCTTGTGAAAGCATCACGGCCATCCGGTTAGAGTCGCTCGTCTTCAGCTTCCGATCAGGCGAGATTCCCACAGACGGCGCCAAATTTGATCCTGTCGACAAGCGAAGATCGGTTCTCACTCGGATGACTCGGTCTAACCAAGATGACCCAGTCTGCTGTAGCTTGGAGGTCGGGGTCGGGCTCAAGTAGAGAGAGAATTTAAGTCACTCGGCTCGGACCGAAATGGGGCTCACAAAGAGGAGTTGAGGTTGCAAAATGGCAGCGATATTTTCTCTGAGGCTCAAATGGGGTTTATATAGGGGAAGGAAAGCCCTCTGCCATGTCAGAGACGTCCCATCTCATTAAGGATGAGTCAGTTGTCAGACTGTATAACCGGCAGCTCTGGTAGCTTTATGAGGCTGACACAGCCGTCTGACAGTCTGTCCAGGTTGTCCCTTCAGACCTCCATTAATGCTGGCGGCTCTGTCAGGTCATGATTATGTCAGAAATACTCTTCGGACAATGGGGAAATTCGGATGATCTCTACTGCTGCTGTGACCCTTCAATCGCTCTGGGTCGGTCGCCCCGGGGCCTGTCACCCTGGATCGGCCACTCTGAGTCGGCCACCCTGTCACTCGGGGTCGGCCACTCTGGGTCGGCCACCCTGTCACTCGGGGTCGGCCACTCTGGGTCGGCCACCCTGTCACTCGGGGTCAGCCACCCTTTCACTCGGGGTCGGCCACCCTGGGTCGGCCACCCTGGGTCGGCCACTCTGGGTGGGCCACCCTGTCACTCGGGGTAGGCCACTCTGGGTCGGCCACCCTGGGTCGGCCACTCTGGGTCGGCCACCCTGTCACTCGGGGTCGGCCACTCGGGGTCGGCTACTCTGGGTCGGCCACCCTGTCACTCGGGGTCGGCCACTCTGGGTCGGCCATGCTGGGTGACCCCGACCGGGAGACCCCGCCTGGGAGGCCTATTACTTACCAAACACTCATGAAGAGATCTGACAAAACGCTTCTATTTTATCCCGACTAAACTTTCCCGACCGGTGCTCCCCGACCGCTAAAGTTCTCGGTCGGGTACGTCTGCTCCGGTGCCATTGATTGGGCCTCGTCTCAAGTTGCTTCGAATCCTGATCCTCTTAGCTAGATCAATATCTAGCGCACTAATCCGATGCTGAACCCGATTTACTTTGTCTGACCCAGACCCAATCCGACCGGGCCCCTACTCAAATCCAAAAACTTACCCGACCGGATCAGAGCAGATGCACAAACGTAGGATAAAATGAAAAAATACTGCTTATTGTTCGGGTTTGGCATATCCAAAAGCAGCATACAAAATCATGATTTGGTCACGGTGGTGGTACAAGTAAGTAGATGGAAATCAAAGATTATCTGTGAAAAATTGTTATCTTGATTTTCATAATTATTTGCCAAATATTACTACTGATGGTGGCTGGAATGGTAAAGAAAGAGGAAGAAGATCAGATTAGTTAAGGGTGGTCAATTGTTGTGGTAATGATACTGATCATATAGGCAAGTAGGTTAAAGCCGAATAAGTATATCCATATTTGCAAAAGATATGTCAAAGAATCATGTAAACCTGAGAGGGATGGTACTCAAAATAGGATGTTCTTCTAAATATCATCTACATGTGTAATCACAGTAAATGAATTTCGGTGCATCAGATAAGTTAAAATGAATGCAAATAAGGAACAAATACCTATTTCTCTCCAGTCGACTAGCATACAATTACTCGATAAGATAGAACAGCATTTCAAGTCAATAGCATATAGCAAACTGGGTGAAAAAGGACCAGAACAAACAATCTATTGGTCAGTGTAGAAGCTGCTACTTCAAAAGCTTACAGTCATCTACATACCAAAAACCAAGCGAATGCCAATAGCACTTCTCATTTTGCAAACCGACGCGATATCTCCCACCAAAAATAGCTTTTAGTTTCTCATCGCATATAATTACCTTCTTGTCATTTAGATCCTGCAAAACAAATTTTAACACAATATTTTAATCCAATATAAAAATAGGAACTGCTAGAAACTTGGCAGAACCTACAAAACCAGCAGAAGATAAACAACAAATGCATCAGAGAAAAAGGAACATAATAACAAGGAGCCCCTTTAGTATGATATTCCATAGTCATGATAAATTTCTATTTACACGATCAATTGTAGTAAACAAGGATCAATCCTAATTCCACAATATAACAAACGCATAGTTCCATGGGGCAGTAAAAAGATAACCAGATAACTGGTTTTAAATATATCTTAAACAAGAAAATACATTTTAAGACGCTGAAAGATACACGAAAGTGCAGAGTAAAAACTGGAACAATTACAATGAACTGCCAGAAGTCCATTTTATACAAAGCAATCCATCCGTAAATCAAAGCATGATTTAATTGAAATTACATACAAATTCATAATAATGCAAATGCTTCCAATCGGAATCCAAATTACCTGAATTGCATCACCATGTTCAAGATCTGTCAAAGCACGACTGGAGGATTCCTAAAATTTCATTAAGTAGGATCATTTAAGTCTAGCCAGGTCTAGGAAAATAGTTAAATCGTCCAGATGGCATTTTTTTTTTCTATATGACATTTAGATGGAACACTAACACTGGCAATGTTATATGATTTAGATAAAACAAATGTTATAGTTTAATATACCTTAAAAAAATTTACTCGTCATTGTCTGTTCGGTCTTGAGTCTCCTGTGACTCAAAATCATGTTGTGTTTGTGTTGAATGGGTGAAAGTAGCTATGACCGCCAAAAAATTGATTTTTTATGGCTCGCCTCTCTCCTCCGATCCTCCTCCGCTCTCCTCCGATCGTCCTCCCCCCTCTTCCTATCCTCCTCCCCTCTCCTCTGCTCCTCCTCCGCTCTCCTCTGATCCTCCTCCGCTCTCCTCTGCGCCTCAGTGGCTATCCACTGATCCATCTTATGATCCATGGAGGCAATTTGAGTGCGCAGTTCTTGATTTTCTGCACGTAAAGACTGCACCTCAAAAGAAGAAGCAGACGAAGTCGCACGACCACTTTGGCCTGTGAGCCAAGCCCATAGAGGGTGGAGTTTTTTGTCCGTCCACCAACAACATCATAATATATCTCGTTCAGCTGGTCGATGGATAAAGTCTGTGCCTCACCCCCCTCTATCGATGGCTGAGATGTCTCGATCACTCTATTTGTAATTTGATCATGTATGAAAAAGGATTATCAGAGTAATATTTAAATTGTATACGATTACTAACGTTAAAAAAGATAGAAACAATTAAATAGAATAAAGAAAATAATTATACGTGTATCGTCTGTGATCGAGAATCGACAAAGGTCCCATCTTTCTTCTTATGGGTCTTCAAAAAGACCTCCATACAAGTGGGTTGACGAGCAAGATCTCGTTCCCGTATACATAAATTTATTAGAGCAAAATTATATGAGTTTGGTAATTCATAAATGCAAAATTTACTTGCAATAAGGTAGCTTTGAATTATACTCACCAAGTTCATGGTATGCTCAACAATAGATTTAGATTCAGATGAATGCTTGGTTGTTCCGGTGCTCGGTCACCTGGCTCTATATTTCTGTTGGCTCGAGCCTTTTCAGCGTTTTCCTTCCATCTTTGTTCTGCCCAGGTGACCGTCCATACACCTCAGGTCTCGACATTAAAATACGGCAGACGCGTCGCATTCTTTCTTAAATAATACATGTGGTCACGGTACAACTTAGCACAATAAATATTCCAAGTTTGTTTAAATTCTGCCTCGTGTCCGTCCTCTCATGTATATTTTTTCTGCAATGCAAATTATTAAAATGAATTTATAAAATTTTAGAATTGTAAATATATTAAATAATTACTATAAATTCATTATAGTAAAATGTCTTGGTCTCCTCATCTACATGTCTCCATGTCAGACCATCAGCGCATATTCTTTCTTTAAATTTTCCAGTGATATACGATAACACTCGGTGGCCATCCGGAGTAAATCTGTATAAAAATTATTAAAAAATTCAAAATATATTATAACTAAAATTAGATATGAACATAATTACTATTAATAAAAAAAATATTTACGATTCTCCAATAATTTTTAAAACCTTGTAGCCACGGAGTGATGCCTGCTGCTGATCTGGCTGCTGCTCTTGTTGCTACTGTGCCATAATAATATCTAAAAAACAAAGTACAATAAATCATAATAAACTAATTGAAACTTAATCAAATGCTAAATTTAATCAAATGTTTAGTAATAAAGGACAGATGCAACTTTAAGTATAAAAAATTAAGATAGTAACCTGCTGGACATAATGATAAAAAAAACAAAGTACAATAAGTCATAATAAACTAATGGAAACATAATCAAATGCTAGTATTTAATCAAATGTTTAGCAATATAGGGCAGATGCAACTTTAAGTGTCAAAAATTAAGATAGTAACCTGCTGGACATAATGATAAACAAAAATTAAGATAAACAAAAATATATGATAAACTGCTGGACATAGACTGCACTTGTAAAAAAAATTAATCAATTGTAGAATGATAAACATAAATAATCAAAATTATAAGAAATAAAATTAATGCATAATTTATATGATAAATAAAATATATGATATCCTGTCGTCAATAAGATCACATTAATTAATAGAAACAACTTCTTAATTATAGAAATTATTAATCTAAATCATAAATTAATAACAAAAAGCAGCAACTGGTGTAAACAAGTAAAATAACTATCAAATAAAAATATATATCTGAAATGATTTACACGTCTCGAAAAAACAACAACTGGAGTATCCTACAAGAGTAAAAATTAAATCTAATTAATAACAAACGATTACAAACTTTGATTAACTAACAAATCTAATTAATTTGACCCCGGCAAGGCAAACGGGTCGCCGCCGTGCCAAACGGGCCGCCATCGTGCCCGCTGGCCCGCTAGCTTGCCAAAAGGGCCGCCGCGCGTGACCGGACGTGCCGGCTGGGCCGCCACCGAGGTTGCTGGCCCGCCAACGCCCACGGCCGAGGCAGCTGGCCCGCCTGAGGCCGCCAGCGGCCACGGCCGAGGCGATTGGCCCGCCTGCGGCCACCAGGGCCACAGGCGAGCCCGAGCCAGCTGCCTCGGCCAGACATATGCCGACGCCGCAGGCGACGGGACCCAGGAGACAAAGAAAGACAAACGTACCGGCGAGGGGAGGAGACCGCGCGCCGAGAATCGCCGAGAGAAGAGGATCTTGATCGCGTGGGGGAAAAAACAAGAAGTCGGTGCCCTAACTTATCCACACTTACCGACGGAATCTATATTCCGTCGATGTTATCCCCCACGTGGCCAATAAAAACCGCCAAACCCCAAATGTAGGGCGCCAATTCCTTCTATTATCGACGGAACTGCCGTTCCGTCGGTCGTTACCGACGGAATTGTCGTTCCATCGACCGTCACCGACGGAACGGACTTTCCGTCGGTGACTACTGAATAACGACAATTACCGACGGAACGGCAGTTCCGTCGGTAAATCTATAATTTACTAAAACCCAAGTTTTTAAAATGAACCCCTAAATATTCTGATGGAATATATTCTCCGTCAGTAAGTACCAACGAATTCACGATTCCGTCGGTAATTCAGAAATTGCCGACCAAAAGTTAGACCCCACACACCTATATATACCAACGGAAAATTTATTCTGTCGGTAATTTCCAACGGAATATCAATTCCGTCGGTATTTACCGACGGAATAAATATTTCATCGGTAATTCCGTCAGTAAAATTAGTTTTTTTTTGTAGTGGATGAGTTAAGTCAATTTGAGAGAAGCCGAGTTTGGGACTTAGTTCCTAGACCTAAGAAGACCACAATTATTGAAACTAAATGGATCTTCAAGAACAAATTGAACCATAGGGGAGAAATCGTAAGAAACAAGGCACGCTTAGTAGCCAAGGGCTATAGTCAAGTTGAAGGTCTTGATTATGATGAGACATATGCTCCCGTGGCACGATTGGAGTCCATTCGATTGATGCATGCATTTGCAGCACATAGAGGTTTCAAACTCTATCAAATGGATGTGAAATCGGCCTTCTTAAATGGTTTCATTAAAGAAGAGGTCTATGTTGAATAACCACCGGGGTTTGAAAATTCCGAATTTCCAAACCACGTGTTTAAGCTAAAGAATGCTCTTTATGGGCTAAAACAAGCACCTCGTGCTTCGTATGAGCGGTTGTCAATATTTTTTATTGAAAAAGGCTTCGTGAGAGGTCAAATAGACCCTACACTATTCCTACGTAGAGATGGTGAAAATATTTTTTAGCCCAAGTATATGTCGATGACATAATTTGTGGCTCCAACAACAAGGTCTATTTGAATGAGTTCATTGAGCACATGGAGAATGAGTTTGAGATGAGTCTAGTGGGAGAATTGACTTTCTTCCTTGGACTTGAAATCAAACAAACAAGAGAAGGAATTCATGTGCATCAATCCAAATACACTCAAGATATGCTCAAGAAATTCAATATGAGTGACTCAAAAGAGGTAACCACTCCCATGGCGACTAACACGCGATTAGATAATGATGAGAGTGGGAAGCCAGTTGTTTGACCCAATATAGAAGCATGATTGGTAGTTTGTTATACCTCACAGCGAGTCACCCGGACATTCTTTTTGCCGTGGGTATGTGCGCTAGGTACCAAGTATATGCTAAGGAATCTCATTTAGCTGTTGTTAAGAGCATTTTGAGATACCTTAAGGGCACTATTGGAGTTGGTCTATGGTACCCCCGTACAGAGTCTTTTGATTTGATAGGTTATACCGATTCCAACTATGCCGTGTGCAAGTTGGATGGAAAAACACAAGTGGGGGTTGTCAATTCTTAAGATCATCTTTGGTGAGTTGGTCAAGTCGGAAGCAACATTGTGTTGCTCTCTCCACGACCGAGGCTGAGTATATTGCCATGGGGGAGAGTGTGTCACAATTGTTGTGGATGATACACACCTTAGAGGACTATGGATTATCTTACAAGGGTGTGCAAGTGTTGTGTGACAACATAAGCACCATAAACCTTACAAAAAATCCAGTTCACCATTCAAGGACCAAACACATTAAAGTGCGTCATCACTTCATTAGAGATCATGTTGCTAGAGGAGATATTGTAATCTCACATGTTGAGTCAAAATCTAATCTAGCGGACATTTTCACTAAACCACTCCCCGAAAGTGAATTTAGCTTTTTAAGGAGGGAGTTAGGGATGTGTCGTGCACAATAGGATCATGGTAAAAACCCTTCATGGTCATTCCTAATTGCTGGGCAACTTGGGGACATCTCACACAAACTATAAGATCTAACAAAATATTTTTGTATTGCTAGAAATGGGGTGAGATGTTAGGATCAACCAAATTATTCAAAATGTATAATGCATCCATTGAATAATGAGGTTGAAGAAATAATGATCATTAATTTGACCAAGTATGGTGAAAACCAATGCATAATACATGTGTATTTGGTTCCAAGAACATACTTGGATATTCCAATCAAGTAAAATTGGTTGGAGCATTATTTTTTATACAAACTTGATACAAACTTGTTTTGGGATTTTAAATCCATAAGGAAATGACCTTCCACTTGATTCATGGTGTGGAGGAATAAATTTTGGTTAAGGGAACACCGTTAGGATAAAAGAAATTAAATTCTTAGTGTATTAGAATGGTTGTTGGAAAGAAAAAAATAAAAAGGGGTGTTTGAAACGATTTCAGGAGTTTATGGAACGTATTAGAGTTTCAGAAACTTATCTGAAATCTGATCGGTCCACCGACCTGTCCAACACATCTCTGTATGGCACAGAATCGCATGTGATCGGTCCATAGATCGATCAGGAATCGATTTGATCGGTCCACAGACCGATTAGAACTATTTTTGTATCGAACAGAAACGAATCTGATTGGTCCACATATCGATCAGGATACTCCCTGATCGGTCAAGATGACCGATCATGACTCTCTCTGATCAATCAGGATACTTCATGATCGGTTCGGATACTATTTGATCGGATACTTAGTGTCATATGATACATATACGTATTTTGCCATGATATATTTCTGTTATATGCCTTTTATATGTCATTCAAATATTACTCTTCGTTTCTTTTGGTTTTGGGGAGAGACCCTTGTTTTAAGGGGGAGATTTTGAACTTAATAACCAGTCTACACCCTTTTCGATGTTTGACAAAGGGGGAGAGGATGGTTAGTTAAGTTTAGGTTTTGTTTTCTTTACTTGTTAACGAACTTAACTATTGTAGGGGTAGGATTCTGATTCCCTTGCAATAATAAACTTGACTCTTATTTTCACCTAATACCTAAACTTAAATCGTGTTGTCAAACAACAAAAAGGGGGAAATTGTTGATGCAGTCTGACCTGATTGTTGTTTTGATGTTGACACCGATTTAAGTTCGGTTGAGTGAGGATTGAGATCAGATAGTTAAGTTCGGATTAAGTGTACTGGTCAGAGAGGGCTCGGTAGCTCGTTCTCTGGACCGGGATGAGTCGGAGAGGGCTCAGTAGCTCGTTCTCCGGACTCTGGTTAGAGAGGGCTCGGTAGCTCGTTCTCTGGACCGGGATGAGTCGGAGAGGGCTCGGTAGCTCGTTCTCCGGACTTTGGTCAGAGAGGGTTCAGTAGCTCGTTCTCTGGACCGGGATGAGTCGGAGAGGGCTCGGTAGCTCATTCTTCGGACTCTGGTCGGAGAGAGCTCGGTAGCTCGTTCTCCAGACCAGACTGAGTCAGAGAGAGCAAGTGAGCCTGTTCTCTGGACTCCGGGTCTAACTTGAGTTAGTCATGGTCAGAATTGGCCATGAATTAATCAAATGATCAAAGCAAAGTTGGCTGTATCGGTCTGAAATCCGATCAGGGAGTTGGCACAAACTCTCTAGATAGTAGATCGGTCACAAGACTGATCCAGGATGTCTGATCAATCTGTTGACCGATCCAGAAAGCTTCTGAGGAAACAGAAGATTTTCTGAACGGTCTGATGACCGATCAGAAAACATTCTGTGTGGTCACAGAAAGATTGTGATCGATTAATGGATCGATCACAAGCATCTCTGATCGGTCAGTGCGACCGATCAGAATAGGCCTGGACCGATCAGGATGGATCCTGATCGGTCAGGTTGACCGATCAGGAGCTTCCCTGATCGGTCAGTGAGACCGATCAGAATGCTTTGACTGAACTTCCAGTGAGTTTAGGGATCGGTCTGGTGACCGATCCCCTGGTCTCTGATCGGTTAGTGAGACCGATCAGAACATCATTGGAACAATCAGGATAGAGTCTGATTGGTCAGGAGGTTGCCTGATCGGTCAAGGTGACCGATCAACACCTCTGATCTTTAATTCAAATTGTTGTCAGCGCCGTTCTGATTTCTGATTTGCTTCTGATTTTCTTCGCTAATGAATCTGTAAGTGTGCAGACAACACAGAGCTTTGAAATTTAAATGAAGGATCAAGAAGAAGGGTCAAGGGTGACTTTCCATGGTGCTATTTTGTTTGATACACATTTGCAGGTTTAACGACATCTGACCTGAAGCTTCAGCTGAAGATGATGACTTCAGTATGCTGAGAGCTCAGAAGGGGTCAGTGAGTGACGACGCCTGTGTGTGTGCAGAAGAAAGGCTTAAGAAGAAGAGGTTGGTGAAGCAGAGGAGAATAACAAAGAACGGAGAACCGTGATTAGGGTTTTGCTGTTGAGTTGTTGGTGCTCTCTGCATTCTTCTTCGTGCTTGATCTTTCTTACTACTGGTCTGTGTGCATCTGTTATGTGAGCTTCCTTCTCTAGTCTTTTGTGCTTCACTTGATATACTTTTGAGACATTTGTGGAGAGGTTACTCCACCGAGAAGGAGAAAGTTCTTAGCCGGATTCATTCCGAGGCTTGATCTGCTAAAGATCAAGGGATCACCCACCTCACGGGCACGCCAAGGAGTAGGGGCAAGTTATCCCCGAACCTTGTAAACACTGTGTTAGTCTCTGTTTTAGTTTCTTTCTGTTGTGTTTGTTTTCCGCTGCTAATCTGAGTGTAGGAAGAAGCGAGTTTTGGTGGGTGGCTATTCACACCCCCCATCTCTAGCCATCTCAAGATCCTAACAATTACAATCTTGCCAAATTCGACGGTGAATCCGGCAAGATCGCAATTGTGGTAATCCCGATGGGTTCACCATACCGCCCGGGATATAGTTTTGTTCGGGGCGACTGTCGGAGGTCGCCGGTGGTGTTTGATCGCTGATCGGATGATTCATTGGTCATCATCAATGAGTAGGACAGGTGGAACAGAGGATAAAATGAGATAAAAAATCTGCCCTCATTTGAAAGTACAATACCTCGAAGGCAGCATAAATAGGTACTTAGCCCTCTCTATTTTAATGCCTATGTATTATTTAGATTGTTTATTAAATTTGATAATAAATTAATATTTTTAAATATATAAAGATTAAAAGTGATTCTGAATTAGTATTTAAAATATTAAAAATTTATTATATATATATATATAATTTTTAAATTATTTGTTCCTCCTAATTATTTTTTATTTAAAAATTAGTCTAAGTCTCCAATAGACTTCTAATTTTATGAATACGGCCTGATCTTATAATTATACATCTCATTTTTAAAAAAAAAAAATCTTATAAATATATAATTGTTAGAATTACATATGTTTAAGTGATAATTTAACATTTTTTAACTAGATCATAGTCTCCCGGATAAATTGATTTTTCTAAAGCACTTTAGTTTGATTAAAATTTTGAATTTGTTTTCTTTATTTTTCCCAACCATTTCTTAAAATTTTATAAAAAGTTTATTTGATTTGATTTGTTTTAAATTTAATTTCATTATGTTGCATGAAAAATCCGAATGAAAGAGGGAGTTGAATCAATAGATCCAACAACGACCGATTTAAAATCCTTGAATCGATGATAAATTGATCATTAATCTCAACCGCTTAAGAAATTATGATTCATAGTTTGAAATCGCCGGTTTATAGTTCAATTTACAATTTGCTCTAGTTAAAACTTATTATTATTTTTAAAAAATTAAAATATAAATTTATACTTATTTAAGTTGTTTAGATATCTCTTATTATTTCAAAAAATAATCTCAACCTTAAAAATATCGTCATTAATACTTTCTTATATTTTTAGTGTCAAAATTTATTTGGCTTCATCATCGATAAATGGAATATCGTGGTCATCATTTGGATTTCTCTTTGAAATTGAGATTATGAATCTCCTTTCATTATAATTAGATAATTAAAATCAAAATTGCTTGTGATTTTCAAATTGAAAGATGAGAGCATGTTCGGAGACCATTATTAATGTACATGAGAGTGCAGACTGGGGGCTAGTTAAGTTCGGCCTCCATCATTGGATAAGAATAGAAAATATAATGTGAAAATGATGAAATTTGAAAAATAATAAATACTATATGGTATTGGTAGCCATTATTAAAAATACGATCAAATAATTTTAATCATTAAAAAAATATAAGAAAACTATACTCCCTCCTCCAACGTTCAAAACTATTAATTATTAATCTAATTAACAGTTGGAATTATTTTTAATTCTCTCATTTATCTTTTAAATTGCATTGATATAAATGGTGGCAAAAACAGGTGGCTCATCTCATAAAGTTGAAAAAAATTTATTTATTTTTTATTTTTAGGTGTTGGTACTCGTCAAGTCCTAAATTTAATATTAAATTGATAATTCTAATACTAAATAATCTCAAAATTAAATGTTTATTTTTTTAATCTTAAATTTTAAAAATAACAATTTTAATATTATATGATAGGATGAATAGCCTGTGGCAGAATACATGGGCTGAAGAAGTTGGGCGGTAAGATGTGGTGAGTCCAAGCAACTCCCCTTTCAGAGCTCCCGGGATCCTCTCAGGAAGAGGAGCCTCCAGGGCTCCCCACGGTAAATACGCCCTGAAAAGCAGATCAAAAAACCCCTCCGGGATTACCTCGGGAAGTCGGGTCCCGAGACCACCTCGGAGAAGCGAAGCGCCCGAGACCTCCCGGGCCAGAAGACCTCGAGATCACCTCGGGCAAATGGAGCCTAAGCAGCATTCGACCTTAAGTAACGGTCCCCCCTTTTTTCTCGGATCTGCGGATAAGCATCCCCGCTATCGCGGAGCTATCATGACCCTTAAATGTCGCAACGGGTCGAACTTAGTGACGGCGTGGACCGTTTCAAAGGCTATCCGGTAACCGACAAAGGGGGGACGTGACATAGATCATGGGGACGCACCAAGGCAGCCACCGCAGGTATAAAAGGTATTCCCACCCCTTTGGTAAAGGGGTTACGCATTCTTCCTTACACACCTACTATCTTGTCTTTCCTTCATCTTCTCCATCGAGACACTGACTTGAGCGTCAGAGTGAGCTCCGTCAAACAACCTCCGGTGTGTTCCCCTAACACTCATGTTAATCTCGCAGGGTGTGACTTCTTCTTCAATCGTCAGCGTCCGCGTGGGCAGAACCCTGGTGACTGATCGTCGACATTGATTCCTTTCGGAACAAGTTTGGCGGCGTTTGTGGGAAACCAGTAAAGCACCCGAAGGAGCACCGATGGCATAGCCAGCGGGACAACCCATAATCTTGATGAAAGAGGAACTGGATCGGTTGGTAGCCAACGCCATCAAAGGGTGCTTGAACAGCACCAAATTGAGCAAGTCGCCTCGCAGCGAGGTGTTTCTAGACGAGAGGAGATCCCCAAGGTCTCTCTCTCACACCCCCAACCGCCAAGATCCATCACACCTCCGGGGTGACGCGCCGAAGCAGCCCCGGACCACCGACGAGACTCTCTTGGAGACATCGAGAAGGCCAACTCGGTAGCCTCCAGCGCGCAGAGGCACGAAGAGGAACAAGGGAAAAGGGAGGAACCTAAGACCTCCCATAAGGTTCCCTCTACTCCCTTTTTGTCTGAGATTGTGGAAGACCCCATGACGAAGCAGTTCCGCGGGCCTGGGATCGCTGATTATTATGAGAAGACAGATCCAGAGGATCATGTCTGTAAGTTTGAAAACGCGACACTCCTGCACCAGTATACTGACGATGTCAAGTGCCGGGTGTTCCTAAACACCCTGTCCGGAGCAGCGCAACGATGGTTCCAGAGGCTTTCATAAGGTTCTATCAACTCCTTCGCAGAGTTTAGAATCGGCTTCCTCCACCACTTCGCTAGTAGTCGTCGCTATCAGAAGACGACACTCAATCTATTCGCCCTTAGGCAGAAGCCAAAAGAGCCACTCAAGGAGTACATCCAGCAGTTCAACAGGGTGGCACAAGACGTGCCCAGTGCGACGTAAGAAATCCTTGTCAGTGCATGTACACAAAGGCTCACGGAAGGGGATTTTTTCCAATCCCTGGTGAAGAAGCTACCCATCAATTTCGATGATCTGCTGGGGCATTCTGCCAAGCACGTCAATATGGAGGAGGTGCAATACGCCCGTCGCAAGGAACCAGCCAGAGTCCTCCCTCAAGCTGTTCCTCGGTCTGAAAGGAGGAAGCCCCCAGCTCTAACTCGAGTAAAAGACCTTCACCTCGGGAAGGACCAGTGGGCTGGCAGGCGAAGGCTGGTCGAGACGGTGGATACTGAGCAGTCAAAGCCATTGACAAAGTATTGCGGTTTCCACGGCAGTACAACACACTCCACCGAGGAATGTCATGCCTTGAAGAGGAAATTGACTAAGGAGGCAGACACCAAACCTCGGAGGAAGTGGAATAAGGTGGGGTATCGCCGAAAATCTCCATGACAAAGCCTTTCTCCCCGGCAACAGCAGACCGGGGAAAACGAGACCCGACATCGATCCCGGTCAAGGTCGCGAGGAAGAAGTCGGGGGGCTGCACCCCGCAGATCTCCCTCCTTAGAAAGAGATCCCCGAAAGGGCAAGGCCCCTGTATGTGGTCCACCTTCAGGACATGTGGGAGTAATCTCCGAAGGACCCACCGGAGGAGATTTCCATCGGGCAAGAAAGTCTGATACTCGACGACTGGAAAACTATTTAATCGGGACGAGTCGGAGCCAGAATCACGACCCTACAATCTCTTTCAGTCCAGCAGACTTGGAAGAAGTGGAAGCCCCCCATGAAGACGCCCTAGTTATCATTGCCCGCATCGCCAACTACGAGGTTAAGCACATCTTCGTGAACACAGGAAGTTCTGTCAACATCCTGTACAAGGTGGCTCTGGATCAGATGCAGATCGACGAGGATGAGTTGCTCCCGGTCTCGACCCCACTGCTCGGCTTCACTGGGTATCGAATACAGCCGATAGGGCAAATCACCCTATCACTATCATTGGGCAGCGACATACTTGAAAGGACCCGGAGGACACCCTTCTTAATTGTGGACGCTCCCTCATCTTATAACGCCATCTTGGGCCGCCCGACGCTCAGTGTCTTCCAGGCGGTGGTCTCTGTCTACCACCAGAAGATAAAATTCCCTGTGGCGACCGAGTGGCTGATGTCAAAGGGGACCAGCTGGTGTCTTGGCGATGTTACAGTGGGGAGGTAAGATCAGAGTCCCGGAAACCCCCGAGGGCTCCAGAAAGCTAACTAGATTAAGGGGTCATGTGCAGGAGGACAGAAACAAAAGGCCCCGACCCTCTCGTTGCAGGTAAGAGTTACCTCGTATATTATGTACCTGCCTATGTACTCTTGCTGCCTTGCAGCGAATTCATGTAATAAAGGAAGGTGCCCTCTCCAAAGTGCCAATACATCACCAAGAATAAAAACCCTAATACCTCGCGGTGTTGTGGATGCCCGGGGTACTTAGGTTTGGTCTGGGTGCTATGGACTCTCAACCAAGAATAAAAATCCTATTACCTCGCGGTGTTGCGGATGCCCGAGGTACTTAGGCTTGGTCTGGGTGCTGTGGACTCCCAACCAAGAATAAAAACCCTAATACCTCGCGGTGCTGTGGATGCCTGAGGTACTTAGGCTTGGTCTGGGTGTTACGGACGCCCAACCAAGAATAAAAACACTAATACCTCGCGGTGTTACGGATGCCCGGGGTACTTAGGCTTGGTCTGAGTGCTACGGACACCCAGCCAAGAATAAAAACCCTAATACCTCGTGGTGCTACGGATGCTCGGGGTACTTAGGCTTAGTGTGGGTGCAACGGACTCTCAACCAAGAATAAAAACCCTAATATCTCGCGGTGCTGCGGATGCCCGGGGTACTTAGGCTTGGTCTGGGTGCTGCAGACTCCCAACCAAGAATAAAAACCCTAATACCTCGCGGTGCTGCGGATGCCCGGGGTACTTAGGCTTGGTCTGGGTGCTACGGACTCCCAACCAAGAATAAAAAGCCTAATACCTCACGGTGCTGCGGATGCCTAGGGTACTTAGGCTTGGTCTGGGTGCTGTGGACTGCCAACCAAGAATAAAAACCCTAATACCTCGCGGTGCTGCGGATGCCCGGGGTACTTGGGCTTGGTTTGGGTGCTGCGGACTCCCAACTAAGAATAAAAACCCTAATACCTCGCGGTGCTGCGGATGCCCGGGGAACTTGGGCTTGGTCTGGGTGCTGCGGACTCCCAACCAAGAATAAAAACCCTAATACCTCGCGGTGTTGCGGATGCCCGGGGTACTTAGGCTTGGTCTGGGTGCTGCGGACTCCCAACTAAGAATAAAAACCCTAATACCTCACGGTGATGCGGATGCCCGGGGTACTTGGGCTTGGTTTGGGTGTTACGGACTCCCAACCGAGAATAAAAACTAATACCTCGTGATGCTGCGGATGCCCGGGGTACTTAGGCTTGGTCTGAGTGCTACAGACTCACAACCAAGAATAAAAACCCTAATACCCAACGGTACTGTGAAGCCCGGGGTACTTAGGCTTAGTCGGGGTGCTACGGACGCCCGACCAAGTAGCCGAGACCCTGATACCTCACGGTGTTGCGAGTACCTAAGATACTTAGGTGCTACGGAAGGAAGGTTAACACAATCTACCAGACAAAAAGAGAACAAGCAATACATCGGAATATTAATACAAGCATTTGCACTACAAATGTGATAAATATTTTCTTTCATTCATATGGGAAATACATTAATGCCAACATCTCAGAGGAATACCATGGTGCAACCGGGAGATCCGGTAAAGGAGATCACTCCTCTACTCGGGCTTTTCGCTATCACTTCACCATTTCCGCAGAGTCGCTTGGCTCGAAACCATCTTCCAGAAGCAGATGAGAACAACTGGGGAACACATGGGCGTAACAATTCTGTTCAGAAACCCGGACTACTTCTTACCGAAAAGATGCATCTAACAACAAGGATAACTACAAAATTCAAAAGGAAGAGGAGGGGGAACAGCAGCTACAATCCTTCTCCTGGTGGCAGCTCTACCTTATACCCGGCAAACACCATCCAATGCCCAAAAATCGAGGAATCGAGCAATTCGGAAGGGGATGGCGTTTGAGGTGAACAAGGGGTGAACCGCCTGGAGACATTGGCCGCCCAGGGAGGGGCAAAAGATGAACCATCAGGAGATGTCATCTCCGCCATGCTCTCTGGCGGAACACATGATATCTCTTCTGGACTCCTCGGCCAAACCCGGGGTCCCATCTCCGTCAGGATCTCCAGCGAGACCCCGGACATCATCTCCGCTATGCTCCCTTGCGAACAGTGTGAAACATATGGTTCCACCTCTGCTAGGCCCTTCGGCGATAAACACTACTCCCTCTCCGTTATCCTCCTCGGCGGTGCCGACAATCCTTGTCGTAAAAAGCAGCTGGGGAGAGTGCACTTGCATCTCGCCATAAGGAGTCTATCAGGAGAAAGAAAGTGAAATGGATGGGAAAGACGGTTCACCCTTATCTCCCTTTTTTATAGTGGCCACCGTCTCTCTTCGCATTTAATGCAGGCTTGGCGCAGGAGTAGTAATGGGCGCAACCCTGAAGCGTCGCAGCGATTGGTATGCCTCCATCGCACCTGGGAACTTGTAACCCTTTATGGGTCAATTCAATGGATTGTTTGGGATTCGGAGACTACGGTTCGGAGGCTGCCAAATCCCTCTAGAGAGAAGGGTCGACAGGGGCCCCATAGGAGAATAACTACGGGCCTAGTAATTGGGCTTGCGGGGGTAGATTGAGGAGATCCGTACCTAGGATCAAACCCAAAAAATCTCTATCTTTCTACTCTCTGAGCCCTCGCTGCGAAGATAAATGACACATGGAGCCGAATGCAAAAGCATGCACGTGATAGTAAGGGCAAGAAATGCTATCATTTTAATTAAATTGGTTACAGCGGGGGCGAGCTCCCTGATAACACATAATCCTACAATTCTTGGTCTTCAGGGGGGAGCTCCTCCCAAATTCAGTCGACACTCATAAAACTCATATCAGCATCTAGAGGCAGAAGTTGAGCCTTCTTCAATTGGTCAATGGCCCCGTGGAAGCCTTGCCTCAAGCGCTTCATTACCTAGACAGCAAGGATATCGCCGAATTCATCCGATTCTAGGAACATGGCCTTGAAGTCTGCCTCAACCTCTCTAGTGCTGGAAGTCCCAGCAGCCTGAAAGTCACACAGCTCATCCTCAGCAGCCTCCTTGGCGCGGTTCAGCTGTTCCATCTTGGCAGACATTCTGTCTTGCTCTGACAGGGCCTCCCTAAGCCTGTCTGAAGCGGCCCATACCTTCGATCAAGCCTGGGCTAGATTATCCTCAAAGACAGGCAAGCAATCAGTCGCCATCATGAGGTCAAACTCCTTCTAGCCAAGCTGCTGCGCTTGGTTCTGAACGTGTGCATTCAACCTCTCGGTCGAGGCCTCCATAAGTCGGATATCTCCCGACAACTTTCTCTCTGTTCTTTGAAGTTGATCTTGCTCTTACGTCACCCGGAGCAGGTCATTAGTAAAGGTCATCGCCCTCTCGGAGGCCAAACGTTCCCGGTGTCGAGAACTTTGTAGGGCGAACTCCTTGGCCAGCAGGGTATCCAGCTGATGCTCCACCATCGCCCGTAGAGCCCTGCTGACCCCCGCTTGCATAAGTCTCTCCCGGTGCTCATGGTCAGCTATGGCCTCTGCTCTCAGGGCCCGGTGGATCAAGGATTCAATCTGGGGCCAGGTGTACAAGCCACGGCCGACTGTCAGGCAGTCCTCAGCCGCCTATCATTGCACCAAGGAATTATAAAACATACAAGAAAACATCCTATGTAACAGTAACATACACCTTCAGAAGGGTCTCGCGGAGAGTGGTTAGAGGTCCCGCAGAGACTCGTACGGCTGCTCCTCCTTGGGACCTTGAGGTGTCAGCCCGGCTCTCAGAAGGCCACAAGCCCCTGTGCGGAGGAAGTAGCTGGACAACAGGAGCTCCGAGGGGCAGTGTAGAAGGGCCGGAATCACCCTCCTCAGAGCTGGAAGTCCCCACGGGAAAGGGTCCCCCAATGGGAACCTCCTTCAATTGCACTAGGGGGAAAGATTGCATGGAAGCCTCCAATGCCGCATCTAGCCTCTTTTAAATGCGATCGAGTTGCATTCGGTATTGGGTGGGCAATACTTCCTTACCCTTAGGAGGCTCGGCAGGGTCGATTGAAGGAGAGCTTGAGGATTGGATACCTGCCTCCAGAACAGTGACTGGTGGAACGGGGGAAGATAGAGGAATGGATTCCCCACCCTCGGAAGGAGAAACATGCTCCTTAGGGACAGAGGGAAGGATGCTGGGGCCACCAGAGTGCGGCCTTTTCTGTCTGGGGCCCGAGACTTTCGGAGTCCGCTTTTTCTGCTGATCAGCAAACTGGATCATTGAGGGGGTAGTAGGAGGCAAAGACGCCTCGCCGACCTCCTCCGAATGGACAGCAGCCGGAGGCAAGTCACCCTCTGAAGGGATGTACGCCCGAGGGTCAACTGACGGACCGGAAGTCCCTTGGTTTGCAAAGGGCGGGGACGCGATAGTTGCCTCCGCCCTTCCTAGCAAAGCAGGCCCACGGGATGATTCGGCGGTCCCCTCTGGGGATTCGGTGGGCACAGAAGATGCATCGGGAGCGGCAGAAGGAGGAGCCAGCGCCTCCGTGTTGGCCTCCTCCCACTTGATAAGTCGGTGCATTGCCCGGGGGAACATGACTTCCTCTGCAATAGCCAGACAAGGAAACATCAGTTAGAACTAACGGGCATTGATGGAAAAGACGAACATACTGAGGCTGGGGCTGATCCGAGTCACTTTGGGGCTAAGGCCCGTTCGATACATGAGCTCCACACACTACACCAGTCCAGGGCCACTGAACTCCATGTCGGAGAGTACGTTCCTAGCGCGCTGGTACGCGGGACTCTGGAGAAACTCCCCTAGAGAGGGGGGAGTCGGTAGAGCCTCTGTCCAGCGAAAAGGACTGGTACAGGCAGTTGGATGAAGAAGAATCTCTCCTTCCACCCTTTGTGCGAAGAAGGGAACCCTCCTAAGAACCTATGGCCCGGACGCACCGAAAAGCTAAAGACCCCTCGGGAGCCTATCAGAACGAAGAAGGAATGAAAGAGACGAGGTGTCAGGGGGAGGTCAAAGAGCTTGAAGATAATATATGCCCCCCCCCCATCTGAGCAAAGGCATTGGGAGTCATCTGGTGGAGGGGGATATCGAAATAGGAAACCACATTCATGAAGAAAGGAGGAATGGGGAAGCGGAGCCCCGACTCTATTTACCCTAAGAAGAAAGTAAAAAAGCCTACAGGAGGCTCCACAGGCGTATGGTCTACCTAGGGATCACCACCGCCATCTCGGCCGGGATGTCGTAGGCCTCAATGGTCGTCTACAAAGCATCCGGCCTCACTCTCGAAGAGGCGGACTCGTACCACTCCTCCCGATAACCTTCCATTGTTCCTAAGGGAAAGGACGAGAAAGAGGCAAATAACTTACGTTAGAAGAATCCTTAGAGAAGAAGATGAAGACGAGGTGCACCCAGCCACGAAGCCAAAAGTTGGCTGAACGTCTTCGCCTTCCTTTCTTATATAGAGGAAGCCGCTTGCATGAATGCAATAGGGGCAAGGCACGTGGAAAGCAAGAAACCGCCACATCGGGGCAGCACCAGAGAACAGTTGTCTGACGTTAGCCAGCTACAGCTGCGCACGTCAGTAAGAGGTTGTGAAGAGAGTCGTTGAAGCACGTGGCGACGAGGCATTCGCGAAAGGACCTTGTCGCCATCAAAGAGAGTCATGCGCCTTTATAACGGATGGACAGGTATCATCGTGGTACCTCGAAAGTCATAGAAGCCTTTTGGGAAGGACAAAACCAAAAAGCGATTTCCTCGGGATCTCGTATAACTACGAAGGGAGCAGTAACGGGTGCAAAAACCCACTGGGACACATCTTCTTCATCACCACACTAGTCCGATCAGTCAGCAACACTTCCTTCGATCAGACTTGAAGGGAGGGACTTGTGATGGGGTGAATAGCTCGTGGCAGGACACGTGGGCTGAAGAAGCTGGGCAGCAAGATGTGGCGAGTCTGAGCGACTCCCCTTTCAGAACTCCCGGGATCATCTCGGGAAGAGGAGCCTCCAAGGCCCCCCGCGGTAAACACGCCCTGAAAAACATATCAGAAAACTCCCTCCCGGGATCACCCTGGAAAGTCTGGTCCCGAGACCACCTCGGGGAGGCGAAGCACCCGGAACCTCCCGGGCCAGAAGACCCCGAGATCACCTCGGGGAAGCGGAGCCTAAGCAGCATTCAACCTTAAGTAACAGTTCCCCTTTTTTCTCGGATTTGCGGATAAGCATCCCCGCTATCGTGGAGTTATCATAACCCTTAAATGTTGTAACGGGTCGAACATAGTGACGGTGTGGACCGTTTCAAAGGCTATGCGGTAACCGACGAAGGGGGGGACGTGGTATAGATCATGGGGGCGTACCAAGACAGCCGCCACAGGAATGAAAGGTATTCCCACCACTCTGGGACAGGAGTTACGCATTCTTCCTTATACTTACACACCTACTATCTTGCATATCCTTCATCTTCTCTATTGAGACACTGACTTGAGCGTCAGAGTGGGTTTCGCCAGACAACCTCCGACGTGTTCTCTTAACGCTCGTGTTAATCTCGCAGGGTGTGACTTCTTCTTCAATCGTCAGCGTCCGCGTGGGCAGAACCCTGGTGATTGGTTGTCGACGTTGATTCCTTCCGGAACAATCAAGTTCTTTTTTAAAATATATATATATATATATAATTGAACACTATAATCCAATTGGAAAGGAGAACCCTATGGATTTTCAATTTTTAATTTTTTTTTCTTAAATAATATAGCCCAATTGGGAAGGTAAATCTTAGGAATTTTTAAATTTTTTTAATTTTAACACTATAATTTAATTGAGAAGGCCAACCCTAAACTAAAATAAAAATAAAATGTTAACTTTAAAATTAAAAAGTCTTTTCAAAAATTTAAAATATCTTTTTCTCTAATTTTTAGATAAGAATAAAATATATTGATTAATTATAAACTTAACAACTATATACGTCTAGTTTAGATGAATAGGACATTTAGCTCTCATCCAAAGATCCATTCTTTTTAATAAGTTTTCATCAATAAAAAAAACACTATTTATATTTAAAAACAATATCATTTATAATAAATAAAAAAATCAGTTGAACAGCTGATTCGTTGGAACCGACGATTCTAATTATTTATTTATTTGGGTTTTGAATCATAACCGATCTGATTGAGAGCCGAGCCGATTACAATTCAAGCTTGTTAACCGGATCAATAGATAAGCGCCTCGTTGACCCAATCACGGGCCCGAGTTGAGTCTGATGTAAGCAGGTCTAGTTGAATGAAGAACGTCACAAGGGCATCGGCTCTTCAACCGTTCTCCATATGATATTTCAGTAAAGGAAATATATGCGTTATTATTATTATTATTTCTTTTTATTTTATTTTTAATACTAATGCCATAAGAAAAATAAATGCCTCTTCGACTTGGATCATACTTGCAAATAAATCTCTAAAAAATATCCTTAGATCCAAGATTGACTTAACTGATAATTACATGGAATAATGATTATAAAATAGAATTTTTCACCACCATGGATCTATGCCCATGCACCTACTAATTTGGGTTTATGTTTGGACACTATCCATGGGGAACAATCATACGGGATCACTATTCGATACTATATTTTTGAAAAAGATATCTTTAACCTTCCTACTTATTTTGATAAATCCTTGAATGATGTATGATTGGGGATATATTGCGGAGATACCACGTGACGACGTGACAACTGAGAGATTATCACATGACAGCCCGTTATCATAGAAGAATAAAACCGAGGGTAGAGGAGCAAGGCTCATTAATCTAGGTAGGACTCGCTCGGGAACATTAAGGTCTTATTAAATGCCCGATTGGGATGGCTCAGCAGAGTCCAAATAACTCAGTCAAGATCCCATCTGCGGGAGGTATAGTGAGTGCTGACTCGCTCGGAAGCCTCAAGGTCTTATTGAATGTTTGTTCAGGATAGATCAATCAGGTCAACTCGATAGGGCCTAAATAACTCAATCAGGCTCTCATTTGCTAGAGGTATTGTGAGGGCTGCTTGAGTAGGGAAGCCAACATAGCCCGATCGGTCGGACTTGACCTCTGAGGTACTCGGAGATATTCCTTCACGGTCAAAATTAAAAGGGTATCGAGCTTTTAAGGCATCGTAGGGATATGAAAAGGTTACATAAATAAGAAAAGTTGAAAACGTAAATAAATAAAAGACAGGAATAATGAGAGCTATAAAGGAGATATCATTAATCTTCAATAATTGACAATAATGAGTGTCATGAAGAGGATGCAATTAATATTAAAGAAAATAAAAAGTCATGATAAGTTGTATATATAAAAGGGGGGAGGAGCCTTTGAGAAGAGATTTGAAATCTAAAACTCTTTTATTTCCATTGATCAACTTCTCAATCACTTTTGACTTAAGCGTTCGAGTGATATTATCGAGACATCTTTCAACGTCATTCTAACATTCTTTTCTCCATCTCAAACGATAATTTCTATGTAGCCACCAATCACATCATCGGGAGTCCATTGTCTCAGTTATCAACTTCCAGAACAATGTACTTTTATAAATAAAAATAAAAGAGAAATGGAACAAAATTATCTATCTATTTATGTGTGACGTCTATGACATTCGTAATCAAGAAAAACGTGCCTCACTAACATCTGGATTTGTTTATGTGATTATGTCTATGATTAGAACATCCAATATTATATTTTCTTTTCTTTTCTTTTTAATCTATAATATCACTCTCCATCGCTTGCCGCCACCGCGAACAGGTTCCTAATTAGGCCGGAACCTGTAACGCCAAGTCAATGGTGTATAGATACGGAAATTAAGATTATAAAACTCGAACAACCCCATCATTCTTTATATATATATATATATATATATATATATATATATATATATATATCATTGTCCACTTGATAATGGAGATCAAGATTGGCATTGCGATATATACAAATTGACTTCTTGCTCTTCTCCTCGCACCTTGATTTCTCTTCATTGATCAGAGCTCATGAGCCAAGCAGGCCCAAGCGGGTCGGTTCCGGCCACATCGCCGCCCAGCTGGTTCAGCCACGTCGGGCACGGCCGCCTCCTCTACCCTCTCTTCGCGGTTCTCAACGTCGGCCTCATTCTCCTCGTCTACTACTACCTTTGGCGGCTCTTCTTCTGGCGGTCGGACCGGCCGAACGAGTCGGTCACCGTGGCGACTGCCCCGTCGTCTTCGGCTGCCAGCTCTCCCTCCGCCTCCACGCGCATCGAGGCCAGCCTCCACCCCGAGGCGCTCTCCGCGCTGCAGGTCTTCGACTACGCCGGTACCGCGGCCGGGGGCGAGAAGTTGGAGTGCGTGGTGTGCTTGTTGGAGTTCAGGGACGGGGACAAGGGCAGGCTGCTGCCGAGGTGCGGCCACCGGTTCCACGTGGACTGCGTGGACATTTGGTTTCAGTCGCACTCCACCTGCCCCATCTGCCGGTCGACGGTCGAACCGAAAGCTCCAGGGTCTGATGAAGCAGTATGATCAATACTATATAATTTGATTGAAGGTGTTTACGGTAAAATAATTTAAACGCAGTGTAAATTTTTGTCCAAGTGAAAGTTCTCTGTTTGTAAGTTGATCTTCTTAACCTGTTGGAAATTGAAGTTAATAAATACCAAAAAGAAAAGAAAAAGGGAAAAAAAGGGTAAAGAATCAACTTTTTAATACAATTTCTGCAAAGTCAACTCGTAGATTGAAATCTTTAAATAAAGAAAGATCTGAACTGATTGACTTATTCATAATATTTTTTAAAAAAAATTAAAGACGTGATCGATTAACTAAAGAAGTTTTATTTTTTCTTCTAATTTCTATTCTATCCCGCTTTACATGCCCGTTGAATTTGAGATAAATAAAAACTGTCAGACTTCACATATTCTAATTATTATTTTAATCTCATCATTATTCCATTCAGAACCCTTCCAAGCATAATTATTATTGTTCTAAACAGCAAAATGAAATTATTAAGAAAATGAATTTCATCCCATTCTACTTCGCAAGCACAATTTCATCCCATTTCCACAATTTTTCTAGTCAGTCACATAAACCACAGATGGTGCAAGTGATGAAACTTGATCGAAACAACAATAAGTTCAGCTGCAGCAAATTAAGGTGACGTAGAATGCATGAAATGGCAGCCGAACTGCCAAGAACTTCTCAACCTGATTTGAACAGTAACACTGCCTTGGAATCCACGTAGAGATAGATGAAATGCTTTGACTCGTGTGTCACAAATGATCCTAGACAAGCACAAGATGAATTAGAGGGACAATCACAAATTTTGCCGAACATGAATAGAAGACTCAAGCAAATCTTAAGAAAGTCAAGCACAATTACGAGATTAAAAAAGACATCTAAAATCAAGGCCTACCAATTTCACAATAAGGTAGCATGTGAAATCAATTAAGAGTTGAGCAACTAAAACCTGAACTATAGAAGTGAAAGACAAAGCTAGTGTTATTTATTTTCTCACTATAGATTATTAAGATTGTAAAACCACAAATTTGAAAAGCAAAAAAAAACTACAAACTAAAAGAAACAATATGGTAGATATATCATGATTTCCTCAAGGAAAATTGGATAAGAATACACACTATCATAACTGACACCTACTATTGATAGTACTTCCAACTTAATGACCCATAAAAGAAAACAACTTTGTCCAACTAAGCTTGATCAAATGCAACATATTAGCAGGAAAAACAATACTTAACCAGTTTCTGGGATTCTACTTAACTGATTGCAAAGTCATCAAGCCAAGCTGCCCATCGTAATATAATAGATTTTAAGTCACATCAACTAGAGGTCTTGGTTGCTTGGATGACGTGACAATAGTATCATCAATGCAGTTCTGGAATATAAGTGACCTTGTCACAATTTTCTCTAAAATACAGAATTTTTCTTACCTATTGCTTTCTTAAACATTTGATGCTTCTGCTTCTGGAAACTCAGTTTATGTTAATTTATTCAGCACCAGAAGCAAACAAAAAAAAAAGTTTCAGAGATACTCAAATATGGATGACATATACAAGGAACTCGTAGCTAAGTAAGGAATATATATGACATCTCAAGCATATTAAAAACAGAGTAAAAGTAACATTTTCTTATCAATAGAGAAGATACAAAAACTAGAGATGATATGCGTTCTAGCACAAAAGTAGAATAAATTTCCAGGTTGAATTGGAATGATCTGATCAGTAAAGTTCAGAGTGGTTGTTCTTATTAGAAGATTGGTCTCCTTGCAACTAGGGAGATGAGTTATTTTGAATAACATGATCATAACTGATAGTCACATACCCATTAATGCACTATTTGAACCCTATTTAGTCTCCAATAAGATTAACCTATCAGAGACTTTCTTAGGAATTCCATTGAGGATAGCAGATAATTTCCACCTGATCAAATGGGATAATGGCTTGTGTTAACAAAGAAGGAAGCTTAGAAATTATCAGGTTTGAGAACCCATAAACTAGTCCACTTCTGCAAAGTGTGGTTCAAGCAGGTTATCCTATCCCATTCTCACGTATCCAAACATCAAACTGTTATTTCATTAGGTTATCCTGGAGTTATGCTCACAAATGTCCAACTCTCAGAGAGCCAACACAGGATCACAATATCAAACTTTCTCACCTTATTTTACAAAGTCCTAATTAGAAAATTTATGAACATAAATCTGTTAGGATGGGATTCGCTACAGTCGCTCAAATATTGTGTCTAATCTCTCATGCTTGGTGCTGTGATATACTTCAGTGGCCTTGGAGTAATGACAGTTAATTCCTCTATAATTCAGTTTATCTACCTTCTCCCAAAGTTCTTTCTTGCAATTTTACAGTTGTTTGGACATCCAAAATACAAAATCATTGTTTGAATAGCACTACAATGCAAACTAAAGAATAGATAAAATTTGTTGAAGAAAAGCGTTCTTATTGGTATCATTTGCTCTTTAGGCTGCTCTTCACCCCAAGTTCTGTCATGTGAAATTGCTGATGGATGCAATTTTATTTCTCTTTGTTCCTTCCCAATCTTCTCTGAAAACTGTTTCTTTATTCATTAATTGACACAATGTATTGGCTATATGAGGGAGAATAAAGTTTTCATGTTGGGGCATCAATTTCTCCTTTTTGATAGGTTTAACTATTGTGTTGTGTTATTAAATTAGGTGTTTATATTTGATCATGTGTATGAAATGTAGAAGTTTATTCACATAACATAACAAATAATACATGTTGGCCACTTGATCTTCACATACATAAAAAAAAATAATATATGTATAATGTACCCCAGTGCAACAGAATATCACACAAAACATCATTATGAAGCTCTATAATTGGAAGAATGTGTAAAAGATCAAGAAACTTGTCTAAAATCAAATGATAAATTACAGTCGAAATGAAGAGAAAGTTCAACTTCCAATGAACAACAAAAAGGAGATGCCTTTCTAAATGCGCATGTGTTCTTCCATCTTTGCAAGTTTGTATCATTCATTGCTTCACTTTCAAATTAGAATTTCAGACTCCCATAAAATCCAGTGGGAAACACTATTTTTTGGCATGAAACAAAATGGTCAGACAAGGGAATCAAAGATACTTTACTTGCTATTTTGCTAAGGGAAGTTCACAGAACAACAGCAGATCAACCATACCAGGATAAAGATCTTAAGACTACCCCAGAACAATGGCTTCTAAGGCCATGGGCTTAATCGAAACAAATAGGGTGAGCTGCCACATCTCAGTCACTTGTAAGGGATATACGTGGCTGGGACTTATACAACAAATTAGTATATCTATTAACACCACATCATTCTAAATTTCCAGCGAAATCGAATACATTGGGTGAAATATATGAGTGTGAAAGCCCGGGCGAGGTTAAAACCATCATTTCAATCATCATGGAGTCCAACTCCACACAAGAGTTTTTACATAAACTTGTTATAGTCGTGATGGTACATGCACAGAATATGGATCTTCTTTTGAAACAACTGAACAGCTGCCTTCATGTTGGATCCTTGCTAGGCAGCAACTTTCGCCATTGCTGGCTCCATGTTGACATCTTGGAAATATCTATAAATGCAATTCAATAATGCAAGGGTATCCAAGATCATACATGGTGTGAACACGGTTGACTCTGGTCAATATTCAGGAAACAAAATAACAGGATTTTCCATGGAAGGCAAAAGACTTCAGGAACAGCCTGCCCTATGATCTCAGATTTTTTGGTAGACTAAAGTTTCTTTTTAATCTCACTCCAATACAACTCGACGGTTATCAAGACATTCAGTATTCCGTTAGGGATTTCGCATTCGATTCAGTAAACAAAAAGTCCATCCATAAAGCTATTCGAAGCAGAACTCACCCGAAAAAAAGGAACACTTTGCATTGCCCAGCGACGGACCAAATAGCACTTGTGACGACGGCAAGAAATAAGAACGAAGATGGAAGGAAACAAGAACAAGGAACGCACCAAAGTTACGACCCACAATGCAGTGCCAACTCTGTCCATATCTAGAATCGAACTCTTTCTTGATGTGCTCCGCGATGTTCTTCTCCAGTGCATGCTCCTGGAACGCCTAGATTCCAACCGAAATCCACAAAACGATGATCACAAGAAGCAGCCGAACGCCAGTGGAACATGAATAAAAAAAATATGTTTTTCTAACAAAAAGTAGGAGAAGAAAGAAGGGAAAGATTAGGGAGAAAGGCTTCTCTTCGTCATACAGCGCGGGCACAGGCGACCGCGTGGCCGCGCATCTCGTCGTCCATGTCTACCGCTTTCAAGATTACATTCGGCTTCTGCGCCGTCGCTCCCTCATTGCCAATCTCGCCGCACTTGCTATCGTCTGCCATCGCCTGCCTTCGGCGGTGCCCCGAGAGGCTCCGTTGCCCTCGCCACTCACAGCAGGAGGATCGATGGGCGACTGCTTCGGTGTCAGAGCCATTTTTCAAAATACATAAATTTAAAATTACATTTTTCTACTAATATTTTTAAAATATATATATATATATATATATATATATATATATTCTTTAAAATACTCTTAAAATTTATTAGTGTGAAACAAATTTAATATTTTTACAATAAAAAATATACTTTCATTCTCTTTATTAGAAAGATAAAATTAACATTAAAATGCTTAACCCTTTTAACATTAATAAAAATTTAAGGCATAAGCATTTTATTAACTCTGAACCACACCAAATTCTTTAGCACTGAATTAGTTTTTTTTTATTATTATTATTATTATAAATGACCAAAAAAAATAGACTTACACCAAAATAAAATTTGTTTTAGTAGTAAGAGGCCCCTCAAGGTTCTCGTCAATACATCTCCGAATTAATACAAGGAAAACTACTATATTAGATGTTGTAGCTAATTGATCCAGAGGAAAACTACTAGCCTAGATACTGTAACTAATACGTAGGGAGGACGACATAGTGTGTTGGGAGGACGGGGAGTTATATATAGAGAGAGAAAAAAAAGATTAATGAGGTTTTTTTAATCTTGGGCGATCGATCCGGTCTCATGAAAATTTTCCATCGACTTCAGGGTAAAACGAAAAGCGCTCGTGATGGACAATCTAGAAGCCTAACGTCTCCGGTCCTTAATATAGAGAGAGAGAGAGAAATTTGTGATTTGGGCAAATATTGAAGTGACATGAGGGAATAAATTAAAGATTTACTTGCAAAACATGCTGTTGTTAGGGTGATATTAATGGCGCCAGCCGGGCCGCATGGCACCGTGACGCTGACGATGACGTTGCCATCAATCAGTCGTTGGGAAACCGCTGGCGGCGCAACGGATGCAGCCATCAGCAGCGGCGTTACGAGTGCAATCTTCAGAGCCATTTCAGTTATGGTGGTGAGCTAGCTGCAGGTTAATTGCTTAGCTTGTTGATGAATTTGCGTCCCGGCCGATTGGTTGGAATTTATAGGCATGCAACGACGACTGATTCATGCACGCTGCTTAATTTATGGATCATTAAGCTCATTGCCATTCGGGCGTGTTGAGTGATCGATACACTCATGGAGTACTGGGCGATATGGACGGGGCAAGCAGAAGCATACTGCACGCCATGGAGAATATCGATCATGTTTTGATATGCTCGAACATTATTTTCTTTATTTATTTGTAGGTCTCTTAATTCATTCTTTTTATTCATGCATGTAATTGGAGCATATCAATTTGTTTAGGCAAGTTGGTCGACTTATAAGGTAAGACAATGAAATTAAGCGGGCACATGAGTAATTAAAGTGGGAATTGGCAAGGAGATGACTGCGTGGGCCAGGTAAAATTGCATGATCTAATTAGGTTAAACAAATTAGTCAATCGACAAGGAGACAACTGAGACCTTTAGATTAATAATTTTGAATATCAAATGCAACTGTGACACACCACATATGATATTATTAATATGCTAGAATGTATTAAATTACTAGTTAATTTAAACTTGTACAAATAATATTTAATACATTAATATTTAATGATATTTATATTTTCATATCATATAAAATCTAATATTTTAAGATTTGTGGCCAAGGAAAAAAAAATTACAAGATAGCCCAATTTAAAAGCCAATAAAAATTCTCTAATAAAAATACATAAAATTATTTGTAAATTGTACTGATTCTATCGATGTAGGAATGAAGACCATGCAATCCTATGATCCAAATCGTGATTCTGCAAATCATGACACTATCTAATTAGGTTTAATGAGTTAGATTAAGACAATAAATATGAACTAGTTAATTGATTTAGGAGTACATAAGATTTTTAAAACTGAAAAATATTTTGTTTTTATACATCAATTATATAAAATAAAATAAAATTTAATATTATTTAAATAATAAAAATATTTTTATCACTTTTTCATAAAAATATTTTCAAAGAAGTTTTTTTAATAAATTATTTTCTAACGAACAGCTTTAGTGCAAGACTATTTTCTACAAACGAAATGAACATAAACAAATTTAAAAAAAAGTACAAACAATAATGGAGATAAAGAAAAGAAGAATTATCATTTTATTTACTTTCAATTTTTTCGGCTTTCCATCCTTTCTAGTAAAGGGAGTTTAAATTTCAACCTACCAACCCATGCACAAAGTAATGGCCTTAAGATGACTCCATCAAAATCACAGTGGTGATGGATCATGTGATCAACACATAGATAATAATAGATTGAACTAAATTCTATATATTAAACTCATATTCAATAATCTGAAACTCAATAAATATAAATTATATCAATTTAAAGAGTTCAGATTATTTTTACAATTGTAACTTACAAATAAACTCACTTAATAGGGATAATAAAATTCAACAATCTTCCACTTAAGCTATATGTAAGTTGTATATTAAATACAAATAAAACTTTAGCTGATATCAACTATAATTACAATACCAATATCATTAACGACATAGATCAAGATACGAAAGTATAGAGTGGAAATTAAATAAAATGTGATCAGTATATGCTAATTTTTAACTGGTCCAAAGTGACCTAAAAGAGTCTGATCATATTTCTAATACCTTATCCTAAACTGTAATAGTAAATTATGATCCAAACTTTATGATTACAAAAGGAATCTATATCATATTTACAATCATTAAATACTAAACAGCAGCAGTAAATCATGATATTATATTCAGAGTGTCAAACAAACATATAAATTTTCATTGATATTTTGAACAATAAGGCTGCGTTTGGTAGGGTGTAATTCACCCTGTAATGTAATCGAGATTACATCACAAGTTGGATTCCTTTGTTTGAAATCACTTAATATTGTAATGTAATGTAATCTCGATTACAAAAGAGGTTTATGATTTGTAATCTGGATTACAAACCAAAACCTCCGTAATCTGGATTACATTATAGCTGGTAAAGTCGTCGGTCGAGGGGCGACAGTCGTTGGTCGGGCGGTGACAGTCGTTGGTCGCCGCCGGCCGGTTGTCGGCGACCGCCGCCGGCCGCGGGCGACCGCCGCCGGCCGCGGGCGACCGCCGCCGCCGCCGGCGGCGGCCGGTCAATGGTCACCGGCCGCCCGGCGACAGTCGACGGTCGTTGGTCGCCGCCGGCCGGTTGTCGGCGACCACCGCCGGCCGCCGGCGACCACCGCCGGCCAACGACGACCACCGCCGCCGGCCGGCGACTGCCGGCGGCGACCGCTGGTGACCGCCGCCGCCGCCGGCCGGTTAATGGTCACCGGCCGCCCGGCGACGGTCGTCGGTCGTCAATCTTGATTACATTACAGGATGGATTGTCCCTCACCAAACAAAAGAATCCAACTTGTAATGGTTATCAAAGATTACATACAACTTATTACCAAACATAACAATGTAATCAAGATTACATTACATTACATTACAAACTTGATTACATTACAGACCGGATTATATTACCCCCTACCAAACGTAGCCTAAGTACGTACAATAATTAAAACAAAATGTTTATTTTTTATTAACATATATCAATAAAATAAATATAAACTTCCACTAGATAAGTTTTTCTCCCATAAGAAAAACTCTCATATCCACAGCATGGACATGAAATACCTTAGGCACCAAGCCATTAGTGAGTGGATCGGCCAACATGGAATCTGTGTTAATGTGCTCTACCATGATTTGACGACTCTGAACTCTCTCTTTAACTGCTAGAAACTTGATGTTGACGTGCTTTAACTTTGAAGAACTGCAGTTATTCTTGGCATAAAGTTCTGTAACTTTATTATCACAATAGACTCTCAGTGTCTGTAAATGCCATCAACGGTCTGCAAGGTTATGATGAGATTTCGTAGCCAAATTCCCTGATTAGATGTTTCGTAATATGCTACCAACTCTACTTTCATAGTAGATATAGGTACTAGCATATGCTTGACGCTCTTCCAAGATATAGTCCCTCAAACAAGCATGAAGATATAGTCCGAAGTGGGCCTCCTGCTATCCAAGCATCCGGTAAAATCGGAGTCTGAATAACCAATCACCTCTAGATGATCTGATCTCCGATACGTGAGCATGTGCCTATTAGTTCTTTGCAAATACCGTGTCACTTTTTTAACTACTTTCCAATGTGATGGCCCTAGGTTACTAACATATCTGCCTAACATCCCCGACTATAAATGATATATCTGGTCAAGTATAAACTTGTGCATACATAAAACTTCTCACTACTGATGAATATGGGAATTGTTCCATCTCCTTGATTTCAAGTTCAAGTCATGGACACTGCTGTAAGCTGAACTTGTCACCACTTGACACAAGTGTGTCACTAGGTGTACAATTCTACATGTCATATCTTATAAGCACCTTCTCAATATAGGCTTATTGTGAAAGTCCAAGAATGTCACTCGAACGATCACTACAGGTTTGAATGTCTAGAACAAAAGATGCTTTACCAAGATCTTTTATTTCAAATTTATCATATAGAAATGACTTCGTTTCATGTAGCAGACTCTTATTATTGTTGGCAAGCAATATATCATCCATGTATAGAATAAGTATAACAAACTTGCTCCCATTAAACTTGACATATATTCACTGAACAACGGAAATCCAAATGAGGTAACCACTTGATCAAATTTCTGGTACTAATGATGGGATGCTTGTTTTAAACCATAAATAGACTTTTTTAATCTACATGCTAGGTGTTTTGAGTCTGAAGACTCAAAGTTCTCCAGTTGCATCATATATATAGACTCCGTTATGTCTCCATTAAGGAATACAATCTTTACGTCCATTTGATGTAGCTTCAAATCAAAATGAGTTACACGTACCATGATTACCCTAAGAGAGTCTTTCGTCGATATAGGTGAGAAAGTCTCGTTATAATCAACGTCTTCTGTTGGTGATCGTGCGGTCAGCAAGAGGGGGTGAATTGCCCCTGCAAAGATAAACTTATCTTTTATCCTTGCTTAATAAAGATGTCGATTAGTTCACAAGCAAGATAAACATAAGAATGAATTAAACAAAAAGAGAAAAAAGACACAGACAGTTACTTGGTTTGCAACTAGGAAGGTTGCTAATCCAAGTTAAAAATATAGTTTGATTCTCCTAATTAACTCCTTGGGACGGAGAAGCCTTTTACACAATGAAGAACTCAGAAGCAGAGGAAAACAGAAATGAAATTCGTGTACCAGTGAATGAATGAATGTAACTGAGCTCTGGAGGTATATTTATAGCCCAAGTCAAGTCTATCCGATCGCTGACCTGGCCCTACATGGGCGCCCGAGTAATTACGGGCGCCAGACACTTGGCTTAGGGGTTATCCACATCGCAACATTCACGAACAGCTAGCTGTGGATTCTGGGGCACTTGTATGCATTGCGATGACCGGGAACAAGCACCTGGGAACAGCGGCACCCGAGTGCATAGGGACGCCCAAGTTGACTCGGGCGCCTGAGTGAGTTTTGGTCAACTTTATATTGACTAGTCTCCAACGAGTCTTCTTAAGTAATCTTAGGCCTACCAGAGTTGAGCTCACCCGAACCTTCCTTCGATCTTCTCCTCGATCGTGATCCCCACGACTTCTCGACCCTTGGGCATCGCGCGCGTCCTTCTGCTCCATCGGTGTACTCTTCCACAGACCTCCGTGTCCCTCGGATGCACCGAGTCCATTGACTTCCTTCCCGTGCCATCATTCTCGTTCGCTGCATCTTCCGCTCGACTTCCTGCACTCCTAAGCTCCTACACATTTAGACACAGGGATCAAATACAACAAGACCTAACTTAACTCGGTTGACCACATCAAAACTCTCCTAAGGTACTTACAATCTCCCCTTTTGATATTCATTAACCCGAGTTAAGTCAGGGTAAAAGAACATATTGCATTTCAAGAATAAATATGTGACAATATAAAAAATATATGTAATTAAGCCTCCCCCTTAACTTAATCTTATTTCTCCCCCTTTGATCATATAAAAATTCAAATATGTTAAGGGTAAATATAACACTAATGATAAAGATATACAAAAATTTATAAAATATTATTTGAACATCCAAAATTTTCAAAAAAATTTCAATACATGTCAAATCTGATAGTTAGTTTCTAGAAAATCCAATTTTTTTAAATTTTAGTCGAAAATTATTTTTAAAATTTAAAGTCCAATTTTCAATAAACAGTTTACAATAATTTATTTTTACTTGAAAATTATTCAAATTTTTATCCAAGTTAGAATTTTAGCAAACTCATCACCATAAAAATTATCAAAGTGAAATCAATTTTATAACTTTATGAAAATAATTTTGAATTCTGAGTTGATAAATTTTAAAATAGATAATTTTAAATTTTGATTTTAAATTCAAATAAATTTAAAAATTTTTCTCAAAGGCTTGAAAGATAATCCATAAATCCTGAAAAATCAAATTCGATGAAATTAATTTTTAAAGTATTTTTAAAATTTAAAAATATGGTTTAAATGAAAAATCATAATAAATCTGTTTAATTGTTAAAAATTTAGAAAAAAAATGTGGATAGCTTACAACAGACTCTCTCATTAAAAAATATTAAACTAATTTTCCTGCAACAAGTATATCTTCCAAAATTTTTTTAAAAAGATTACAAATAAAACATTAATTATAAAAAAAATATTGACAAACAAGTAATACATAAAATCTAATAGTTTAATACAGATTTTGAGACCCAATATAAGTTCTTTCTAACATGATTAATCAAAAACTTAAGTGGAATATATGTTTTGGAAATTTTTATAATTTTGCTCCTGTGAAACCGTAAATACCAATTAGTCCTCCATAATATCTAACTTTTGAATTTTAATACAATTTGAATATGCATGGTTGTTTTTTAATTTTTAAACTTGAGGCTTTTAATTTTTATTTTCTAATTTCAATTTATCGTACATATCTATTGGGCATGCAAATACTAATTTCTTTTTCAAATCTATATTCTTGAATTTTAATTTGTAAAACGATTTGGTCATTTTCTTAATATCGAAATAGAGTTAATCGGGAGGAAGTAAATGTTGGATATGGTGTGAATGGAAAGGGAGGTGTGGAGGAAAGAAGCTCCTTGATGAGTGGGACTTTAGTCCTACATTGGGAGTTTCTAGTGAATGGAAAGGGAGGTGAAGAATAAAGATGCTCCATTGTGAATGAGACTTTAGTCCCACATTGGGAGTCTCATAGCATAATTATTGGTTTATATTGTTTCACAAACATGATAGTTGTGAACAAATGCTAAGGGAGAGACTCTCTCTCACGCGTGGGTGCACAGGGGGGTGCAAATCCAGGGCCCGGATTTGTACTGAACCAAGTGAACTCGTGTGCGTGCACGATTTGCGCGCGTCGAATATCCGACCGGTCGGGGCAAAATTTATCCAAGCAGATGAACCAACGTTTTGCTCAAATGTAACTGAAGCATTAACTATTGATTGGCATTAATTCGGTCATTGATTACTATGGGGGTGTGAGCCTATATAAAAAGGTTGTGACCGAGAGCAAAATATAGATAGAGAAGAAATTATCTTCCACCTCCTTCCCGACTTCCCATGATAGCTTTCGGGTACTTCCTCAGTTCGCCACGAACAACGAGTGCTCCATTGTACCCGTGGCCTCGCTGTTGTATCCTGAGAGACAGACGACCATCGGAACCTCGAAGCACCGTTGGAGGAGGGCAAATCTGTTTCAAGGAAACTGCGCTGCGCAGGCCTCAGCAACTTCCTGGTCGGGAGACGTCGGACTACTGCTCGGGAGCTCGGGAAACTTGGTCGGGAGATACTGCTCGGGAGACTTGGTCGGGAGATTATGCTCAGGAATTCCAGCTTAGGAATTCTGCTCGGGAGACTGCAGTCCGCATAAAAGGCAGCTTGGGCAACTCAACAGATAAGTTAAAAATTGTGTATTTCAATTTATTTCTTGTTCACTCTCAGAAAAGAGAGCATTTCCTCCAACAGTAAACATACCTCACTTACCAAGTCGTTTTCGAATTCGGAGGCTCCCCCTTTATTGTTGCTTCCTTCTGACATGGCTCCCCTTTCATCGATATTTTCTTCTTGGTGAGTGGCCATCAATGCTAATTCGGCATGTTCCTCAAGATCTGATTCTTTTGTTCAGGACTCGTCCCATGTTACCTTTAGGTTGTGGGTATTTGACTTTGTTGACCTCTTTCTTTTGTTCTTCAACTTGGGATAGTTTTCCTTGGCATGTCCCTATTCGTCACGATGATAGCATTTTATCTTCATTTTACTCCGAGGGTATCTTTTGGCCTGCATTTTATTAAACTTATTAGATTTAAAAATTTTCTTAAATTTTCTTGCCATGTATGTTGCTTCCTTTTCATTGGCTGAGGGCACTTCATCATTTTGAATCTTCCTTCAGTGTAGGGCAATGTTATCCATCTTTCTACCATTTCTTGCGCAACAAGATGTTGGTGCTGGAAACACCAGATCGAACCTTATTTTGATAAGTGGCAAAGGGTTCAAGTTAAGCTGGTATGGTGTACTAATAGATTTGTGGTGTTTGCAGGAAAGTCCTAGGTAAGCTAGACAAGAAGTCTTGACCTGCAGGGTTGAGCATGAAGTCCTAGTCGGGGATCTGGCAACGAAGACTTGGTGAGTGAAGCCGAGTATGAAGACTTGGTATGGGGGATCGAGCAGAAGACTCTGCCGAGTGGAGATCGCGGACAAGAGTCGAGACGGGTCGAGGTCGAACGTAGTCGAGTTCCGGGTTCTCGGAGGCCGAGCAAAAGTCCAACCGGAAGTTCCGGGTGGCAATAAGTAAACTCTCCTGAGAGGAGTAGGTGAGAATGCGTTCCCCGGTGAGGGAACAGTAGGCGTCAGTCCGACCTATGGTTTCGAGTGAAACCTGAAAGTCAGGACCAAGACAGCACTAGCTGTGTTTCATATATGCTTCATTTATATATTATTGGATGTTTGGAACTAACCCTTGTTGCAGTTGAAAAAGTTGACGTAGCTTAACTAGGGCACCTGAATGGGACTCAGGCGCCTGAAAGCTGGCAGTTGGAGACTGAGCTAGCGCAACGGTCAGATTGACCAGGCGAATGCTGAGAGGAGGATCCACGTCAGCACTCTGGCGCCTGAAAGGGACTCAAGCGCTTGACCAGGATAGAGTTTGACTGCGCAACAAATAATGTTTCCGCCTGATTCGCTACGACTAGGGTGCCTGAATGACCTTTCAAGTGCCTGAATGAGTAGTATAAAAAGGAGTCAAGTGCAGCAGTCCAAAACATCGACACAATCATTGCGATTACTTTATTCTTCTGTGTGTTACACGACTGAAGATCAGACAACGCTGAAACGTCGTCCGACTCTCCCTGTTCTCACACTTCAAGAGTCGGTATTGTTGTTAATTTTTTTATTGCACACATTAATTTGTAACTTGTAAAACATCTACGCGATTTTTAGTGATGCCCAAAGAAAATAATCAAGGATCGTGGGTCTTGTAGTAGGAGTCGGTTAAGACTCCAAACCAAGTAAAACTAACTCGTGTTAGCGATCTTGACTTGTTGTTTATTTCCGCTGCTCTATCTCTCTAATTCTTACACTTATTATCAAAGCTTCCGCTGTGCACTTTAATTTCTTAGTAATTAAATTTGAAATTTTTGTGAAGTGATGTTCACCCCCCTCTATCGCTCATCTCGATCCTACAATTGGTATCAGAGCGGGGGCTGCTTAATTTTGGTGAAACCATCACTTGAGCACTTTTTAGATTTTTTTTTATTTTTTTGGGTAATTTTACTTACTTTTCGAAACTCTCTTCAGTTGTATTTTTTTATTATTATTTTATCTCACACTGCAAATCCAAGATAAAAGTCTTGGTACATTTTGCTGTTTTTTTTTATTTTTGCAAGGAAATTCTCTCTAATATCCTTATGGCATTGCAAGAGGGCTACAGTACTGCTCGCCCCCCTCTCTTCTCTAAGGAAGACTTTGGGTATTGGAAAAGCCGAATGGATGTCCACCTGAAAACTTAGGTGGACATGTGGATAATCATCTAAACCGGATTCGACCTTCCGAGAGGCGATCAAGGGGTGATTCTGAGCTATGAGAAATAGGATGTCGCTGCTAAAAAGAAAATCAAAGTTGACGCAAAAACGAGACAAACCCTCCAATGCGGACTTACGAAGGAGGAGCTTAATCACGTTGATCCCTTCAACAGCGCAAAAGAACTCTGGAGTAAACTCATAGAACTCCACGAAGGAATCTCCGATACTAAGGTAAGTCGTCGCGATCTCTTGTTGAATAAACTTTATAACCTAAAAATGCAGGACGGAGAAACGGCTTCCCAGCTACACGCCCGAATTCAGGAAATTATGAATGGACTCTACATTGTTAGATCGTTGACGCTTGCGAGAGGGGGGGTGAATAGCAATTTTCGGTTTGTTCTTCCTACAAGGTTAGTTGCACAAGCAGAATATACTAAAATAAAACTAAACAATGCTAACAAACATATTTACATGGTTCGAAGATGAAGACTCCTACTCCACGACAGTCCGTGAGGTGGACGATCCCTCAATCCTTCGGCGGATGACTCCTCGGATGCCCTCCGGCTAGCTCGTGTAGCTCCTTGTGGGTGGAGAAACCTCACCACAACCTTGAACACACTATTTGAACACTAAGACTACTAATGAGCTCTAACCAAGCTCATTTCGTCAGAGGTTTCTAGCCAAACCCGAGCCTCTTTAAATAGGGCTCAAGGCTGGAAAACACCCTACCAGTCGACTGCTCCCAGGACAGTCGACTGCCCCCACTCAGATTCGACCATTGCAGCTCAACGTTCGAATTCTAGCTACTTACCAGTCGACTGCTCCTGGGGCAGTCGACTGGTCCAGGGTCAAAAACCTTCTGTGAGTTTCTGTTTATGCTGGCAGTCAACTGTTATATTCTCAGTCGACTACCCAGCTTATACAAACCCTTTTCCTCACTACAACGACCCTCCTCCACGTGTGCCTTCAGGTACACTCCCTTGGCTTGCCCCTTGAAGTCTTCTTCCACCGGCTATCGTCCCTCAGATGCGCACATAAGTCTTCCCTTGGCTTGCCTCTATGCCACCCTTCACGTGTGCCCTTTGAAGTCCACTTCCCGGCTTGCCCTTGGAGTCCTCCTCCCTCAGCTCTCGTCCCTTCATGACTTAGCTGGCTCTTCACCGGTAGCCTTGACTGTTGCCTTCGCGTTCTCTTCGTCTTCGGCTCCCGTCCCTCGGATGCACACAAGCCTCCAACTTGTCTCCATGCCATCCTTCACGCATGCCACGAAGTCCGCTCCCCTCGGCTCATCTTCTCTGCTATCCATGGTCCCTCGGGTGCACACAAGCCTCCAGCTTGTCTCTATGCCACCCTTCACCGTACCGAAGCTGTCCAGCTTAGTCAATATGTGTAACCTGCACAACATGCTCACTCACATACACATATCAAATATACAAGGGTAAACCTAACTAAAACTCTTTGCCCAAACATCAAAACACATGGTCACTCCGGACCATAGATTGCCTCAACATACATCATCAAACACTCAATTGTGAATAGAGATCTGATCAGGTACACATTAAATTCGTTCCCTAGAAACTCACTGTGGGCATCTATGGTTGATGCCTACAAAGTTTCTAAGGACCTTTCAAAAATAAAACTAGATGAGTTATTTTTTGAATTTGAGTTGCATGAGAAGATTAATGGTTCGCTTGTAGAGAAAAGTGTAGCTTTGATTGTAGGAAAAATCAAGAAGAAGACACCGGAACCATAACCGGGTTCTGACTCGGAATCCGAAGAGGAAGAGCTGGTGGAGCTTGTGAACGTTGTTCGAAATTGTTCAGTGCTCAAAAAGCCCAAAAGAAGAAGAAAATGGGATAGCCAAAGGACGATCCGGCTGAACCAAAAAACAATGCGGGCCTCACCTGTTATAGGTGTGGAAAGAAGGGGTACTTCAAATCCAAGTGTCCAAACGCAAAGGATACAAAGAAGCAACGGAGGAAGAAGGTGTTGCAAGCTACCTTGGACGAGTCATCTTCGAAATCGAACGAGGATGAACCAACGCACTCCAACCTCCTCACCTTAACGGCTAAAGACAAGATCAACATCGACTCTGAATAGACGAAGAAACGGAGCACGGAACCATCTCACTGTCGAAAACGAGTCGACTTAAGGTAATTGGTTTTTCCGAACCGGATCTTTACGAATTAATTCCATACTTATCTTGCAAACTGGCTAAGTCCAATGGTCGGGTCAGGTCTCTCCGAGAGGAGGTAAAACTCCTTAAGGAAGAGACCAGCTCGAGTCCTTTGACTGAGCAAGTTCAAGAAGAAATCTCTACTCAAGTCCAAAGACTTGAGGAAGAGAATTTCGCCCTGAAAGCCCAAGTCAAAGAACTCAGAGCAAATTTGGAACAATTTACCCTGGGTTACAAGAATCTTAATATGATTCTTGGAAAACAGAAATCTGTTCTAAATCGATATGGAATTGAATTTAAAATCAATTCACGAGTTAGGTCTTACTACTCAGTAATTAACCGCCCTAGCACCCGAGTCCAAGCTTGGGTCCCCAAACTGAGCTTGACCAATCAAGCTAGACCAAATCAATATTGGATTTCCAAGGATCATATCTATTACTTAGATAGACCATATCGGGGATATAAGAACTATTCATGTGGTTAGATAGTTTTTGTTTAAATACCTTTCTTGATGCTTGCTTATTTATTTTTTTCACAAATTATCATGATAAGGATTAGAAATGGTTAGTTAAGGATTAGATCTGATTGAAACTTACATAACCTAGTATTAGGATGGGGCAAGCTGATAGTACATTAGGAAAGTCATCTAGGGAGTCAAGTAGGGGAGGGCGTCTCCTATTTGGTCTTCTTAGTTCGGTGGAACTAGACGAAGCTACCTCGCCACATCCTCGACTAATTAGACCAAGGTTTCTGAACGAGGAATTTAAAAATAATATTTCTTTATCCAGCTTTGTCTAAGAACGGGTTGTTGATTCAATAAGGCTAAGGCCAAAGAAGTCTCCTGTGTCTCGTCAAAACCTAGAAGCCAAATATTAAAGTTTATTTTTAAATTACTAATTCTTAAATCTGAATCTAACCCAAGGTTCAATCATATCTTAGACTTAATCTAATTTTTAAGATAAAATTGAAAGCATCTCACAAAACAAATAAGAATCCTTGTTTTGTCACTTAGAAATGGATGAGATGTTCAGGATAAAACAATAAATCTAGCCCAACTAATTAAAGCAGCTAAATCAACTTGTCACTAAGTTGGTTAGCCCAAATCTATGTAGATGATATAATCTTTGGATCAACTAATACTAATTTATTAAAAGAATTTATTAAGATTATGGAAAGTGAATTTGAAATGAGTTTAGTAGGTGAACTAACTTTCTTTTTAGGACTCCAAATTAAATAAGCTAGGGATAGAAATTGTGTTCACCAATCGAAATATGCAAAAGAATTGGTTAAGAAATTCAAAATGAAAAATTCAAAAGACTTAAGTACCCCTATGACCACAAATACTAAAATAGACAATGATCCTGAGAGTAAGCCAGTTGACTTAAAGTATTATAGAAGTGTTATAGGGAGATTATTTTACCTAACTACTAGTAGATCTGATATTCTTTTTGCAGTAGGTATTTGTGCCAGGAGTCTCACTTAACTGCAGTTAAAAGAATTCTTAGATATATTAAAGGCACTCTAAATTTAGGTATTTGGTACCCTAGGACTCCAAATTTTGAATTATCAGGTTTTTCTGACTCAGACTATGTAGGCTGTAAACTTGATAGAAAAGTACAAGTGGCAGCTGCCAATTGCTGGGTCAGTCTAGTTAGTTGGTGTAGTAAAAAATAACATTGTGTTGCCTTATCTACAACTGAAGCAGAGTATGTTGTATTCGGGGAATGTGTAGCTCAACTCTTATGGATGATGCATACCCTTAAGGATTTTAACCTAGACTATACCCGAACTAAGGTCTTTATTGATAATATCAGTTCAATAAACCTTACAAAAAACTCAGTCCACCACTCTAGGACTAAACATATAGAAGTGAAACATCACTTTGTTAGAAACCATGTAGCTAAGGGTGAAATTGTCCTTCAACATATAAAGTCCAAATCTAACTTAGCAGACATTTTCACTAAACCCTTACCTTAGTCCGAGTTCAGTTCATTAAAAAGGCAACTTAGTATGTGCATAATAGAGTATGATTTCAAATAGTTATTTTGATTTGAAGTCGAACATCGAAACCTTTTTCTTTAAAATTGTTTCAAAAACTTTTTTGCAAATTTCAAAACTTTGCTTTCAAAATTTATTACATTGAATTTTCGTTACTTAGTTTTAGTTTAACTTTAAAACTACTCCCCTTCAAAACTAAGATATTTCTTCGACATGGACTTAGCTTAGGTTTAACCCTAGTTTGCATGCTCCTATAGATTTAAAAATCAGCATCTCACAAGCACATTAGGATTAATTTGTTTGACAACCTAGATTGGGTTGAGACGCTTAGGACTGTTGCCCTAGACTTAGATGCTTCAAAATCAATGCATCAACGCAAGTTGTGGCGTTATAAATATAATTCAAATTAATCAAGTATTCTAGCTAACTGAGCTGATTTATGAAATACACTTGACTTGACTAACCCAAGTAAAAATTACTATTTATTACAATCGGTAAGTAACTAAAAAGTTAGACAAGTATCTAAAAGGAATTAACTTTATTTTTAAATATTTAAAATTATTTTTCATTCTTTTTTCATGTTTGGACTCAAAATAAAGGTGTCTAGACTTAAACTTAGACTTAGCCTAGACTTTACCTTTGTTATTGCTTAAAATTACTCACTCTGATTCTATGAATTTTAACCGAATAGATAATTTTTTAATCAGTCTTAATACCTTCAAATTAAATTTATTAATCAATTGATACGAAAAGATAATCAATTGGCATAATCTAACCAATTATTTTAATTAATTTAAAAGCCTATTATATACTATTAGAGGATCACATGTATAAAAGTCTTAAGAAGCTAAAGCTTCCTTGGATTGTATATTTAATACTAATTAAAAGTTGTGTATTTGAATTATTATCTAATACCAATTTATCTTTTCTCGTTGTTTTTGTCTCAGAAGAAATTATTAATTGATGGGTTTAGTAATTAATCCTTCCAACTTTTTAAACGATTAAAATAAAAAAAATTAATCCGTAATTGATCCTGTAAGAGTTTAAGACCGTCTATCCACATGAGAAAAATTCCCAATCGATTTAAAATCGATTGATTTCAATCACTGTTCATTATTTTAGACTTGTTGATTGATTAATCGACTAAGTCAATCGTTTAAACCATCATTTTCGTTCGCTATTTTAAACATGATAATTGATTAGTCGACCAAGTCAATCGTTTAAATCATCACGATTCGACTTAAAAATTAAATTAAATATGGTAATTCTTTCGTCATTTTCATGTTCTTCAAAAAATACAAAAACTTAAAAATCAAGTCTATCTTAAAGTTTTCTCTATGATTTTCAACGATCAAAACTTATATTAAACTAAGAAAACTTAATCTAGTATATAAACAATAAATCAACAAAGAAACTTAAACTTTATTGTAATAAAAATGATGAAACAAAGCCAAGATTCTAATATCAATTGATAGAAATTATATTTTCTCCTAACCGCATAGATTCTAAAAATAAAATAAAAACTCAAAAAGTGAAAATACAAGACATATTAATGTGGATATATTGTTTCTTCGAATTATGATTTAACAAAAATAAAAAATATAAATCGATAAATAAGAAAACTGATTGAAGAATCATCGTCCTTGTCGTAACGTCGTCGACTTGATTCTTGTGGAAGAAGATGCAGCGAAAAAAAATCTTCCAGAGACTTAGGATTAACAGCGCCTTAAAATTTCTTATCAATGGGAAACAAAAAACTAAGTCAAGATAATACCCTAAACTCTTAAGGACCTCCCTTTTATATAAGAATTCAATTTGTTATCAACCCATAAATAATAACAGATTGGGCTAAAAAAATTTATACATTGAATCCACATTTAATAATCCGAAACCTAATAAATATAAATTAAATCACTTTAAAAAATTTAGATTATATTTATATGTGTAACTCATGAATAAGTCCATCTAATACGACTAATAATATCCAAAAACAGACATGTTTTTTACAGCTCCAATTGTAAACATCTCACGGAGCATATGGATGAAATTCCAGGTGCAAATAATTATTGCATGCGACACCGTTTGAAATTACAAGCACCAATCAACCTTAACAAGACTAGAATTTTAACCTAGAGTTGAAACAATTCAAACTCTCATGCAGAATTGACATAAGAATATTGATTTAAACCTACAAAGCCGGAACAGCTGCTTATTATTTAGTGGCACAGAAAAGTTAAAAATCGATATCTGAGACAATACAAGGGTACAAGTAAATTGTGGGAAACTAATGGAGAACTTGGCGTCTCAAAAAACCTTTGGTCAAGGTTTCATTTGAATCTCAGATGGAAGGCAGAGTTATGCTAGAGCAACAGTGCTAGAACTATTAGGCACAGCGTCCGCCATTTTATTTGCAGAGCCGCACTTCAGGGTGGTGAACCTGGCAATGAATTCAAACAGTGTCTCATTCCACAAGATAACTTCCAACAGGATATAAGATGCGTTTCAGAGTTCCAGAGACAAAGATACCTTTTTCCAGATCTCTAAAATATTGCTACTTTGAGTCATTTATGAGTAACATGTTTATACAATTTGAAACCAGAAACTTGGAGGAATAAATAGGAGGTAAGGAGGGAGAAGGGAATGGAATAAAAAGAAACACATGGATAACCAATTTTCCCCTCCTCTATCCTGTTCTAACACTACCCAACTAAACAAATCAGTAAGCTTGAAGAAAATTTTGTATCGCCACGTTTAATAAATATCATAAATCAATTATAAGAATTAAAAACAAAATGAAAGCAAATCGATTATTAAACAGAAAAAATTATGCTAATACACCTGATACAGATATGGCATGTTCAAAGACGGATGAATTCTATAGTTGAATTGATTATAATCACTAGCACAAAGGGTAGAGGAGACCAAGCAAAATCATCATTTAATATAACTAAAGATGATTTAAATGATTATAATCACTAATGATTTAGACTTGCATAGTGCCCAATAAAGAAATAAAATTTGTATAACCAATTTCAAATAGTAAATGAAAGGAAGCTTTCAGCTGTGTGCTACCTGAAGAAATCCCTCCATAACAGTTCAAACATCAACCAGTTTGCACCTCCATCTGCTGAATCAGGACTACAAGTCGATGATGAAGCAGCAGAAACATTCCTGTAAACCAAACAAGCATCACATCACTTACACAAAGTGCAGAAGAACTAGTCATTACAAAAATCTACGTCTTTATTCTTTAATTTGTCTGCTTAACATATTATAGCAAAGAGACACATATTTTGTCAAATACAATATTACCTAGTAGTATTCTTCAACTCCTCAAACAAAAAGCGAGGAGAAATGCATCCTGTTGATAGCCACGGTGAGATTTTGCATGAGAAAGTAGCACCATATATGCTATCTGTGGTGGAAGTCCTTGCTTTGTTCGGATGTGCTTGCCATTCAGCAGCAAACTTCTTCAATCTGTCTAATGCTTCAGTCTCCCCGCCAACAGGAGTGTTGAAGAAAGGTTTGCAATCCTGTATTACACAAAAAGTAAAATTAGATAGCCTGCTACAAAAAAAAGTAGAAACATGATTTCGCCACCAATTGCTTCATACAATATCAGAGTGCACAGAACACTATCTAAAGTCCAAACAATACCATTATGAAAAGTAATTATATCCAAATAGAAGATTTTAATCTCAAATTTCTTAGTTCTATCTCAACTTTAGTTCTAAGATTCTTTTTATGAATGCAGCTGGTCTAACCATGGATGGTTTCTTATCAGAACTATAATAAATAACCAAATAAAGAGGGGCTATTTTAATCCTATGATACTCTGATCACAATCCCAAAAAGCTTCCTAGTTGATCATAATCACCCAAAAAAAAACGCCTGTAGGAATTTGCCTATTGATCAGCTACATCTATGCAGTAGTCAATCAAACTTCTTAACAAGTTGTAAAGAGATCTACATAAGGCGTCTAAGAACTAAGTATGGAAAGATAAAAGGAAAAGAGGATGTAGTGCCATAACTTGCTCAGATTACATGCACACTAGACTATACTTAGTAGGAAAAAGACTAGATTGAGCATAATGGTTACAAAACCATCTGATTTGCCAGAGTATCAAAAAAAAAAAAATCTTGATCATAATGGAAATAATATAATAAGCTTGAGTGAGCATTTGGTAACAGTTTGGACAACATGCCAACTCAATTACCACACCCAGCTAAGATGTGTAAAATAAGAGCATAGTTTCACTTTTAATCAATTTATTGGATCTTACTTTACAAAAGAATTAGATCAGTAATTTGGAAGAAAAACAAAACTTGCTGGGACTCTATTGTTAACACATTAATCATTATCTGAAAGCTCTTAATTTTTTTCATGTTTTTTATATTTCTTTATTTGTTTTTAAAAATTGAACCAAAAAGCCATGTAACCTTAGAGGTTATGCAGCATTTGTTCACTAGCTTGGTCCATTCACAAGATAGATGCCCAGAATGATAAAAAACAAGTAGCTAAGAAAGAAGAATATACTTTGGGTACAAGAACAAGGAACAAGAGAAAGCATGGTTAATATTGTTGTTGTTGCTAATCTTTGTACCAAAATGCAAAATGAATGCTTTCTGTAAAAAATAAGAGTCAAATATCCAAAGTCTTAAGGCAAGTAAGGCATCTTTCATCAACCAATCTCTTTCTTTATGACTACAATATTCTTTTATATGTCAGAAGGCGTGCACACAAAGAAAATTGAAGCTTTCTCAACTGTAAATAAATGTAAAGTAAATATCATATAAATCTATAATTTGATAGGATCTGTTATGTAGCACAAACTTTTCACTTTTGCAAGAGCAAGAACCATCTCAATGAGTAAAAAACTGGAAAAAAAAACCCAACTGAGTTATAGACAACATGTCTTCTTTTTCCACAAGGTCTATGGTGTCAAGTTAATATAACTTAAAATGGCTATTGAATTTTGTGAAGGTAGTCTTCATCAGGGAAGGACATTTGATGCTCACAGGAAAACTTTTGTAACAATTTATCAGAAACAAAATACAAATTGTTCCAGTAGAAAATAATTGATTCAAACATTTAGCACCAATTAACATCAGTGACGTGAATGCCATCTTATGAAGGTAAAAAACAAAATACCAAATATGATTTTTTCCAAAGAACCAAAATCTTCCTTACTGAACGCACTAAGCACAGACATTTATGCTTACAACCTAGTAGTAGTTGTTCGTTTTGGATGACAAAGCCAGATAAATCAGCCAAGGTGAAATTACCCCTATTAGCATTTTTATCTACTGTGGACTCGGGAAATCCCTGTTCTCTTTGCAATTACCCTTTCCCTTGTTTAAGGCTTGTAAAATTTCCTTTAGTAATCAAAAGATTAATAGATTATTGATTTATTTGGTAAAATTAAAAAAGCTATGATCTTTGAGTATATGGAAGACCATAGAAAAGTTAAGATTTAGAGAAGACCTGCGACATGGTTGGCGCCGGATTGAACCCCAGATCTTGCATGCTAGGGATCTCCCCAGGCTCGACACCCCCTCTTGATGGCATTCTTCTAAGTTCCTCCGGTGCCTCGATCGTTTTTCTCACCTTCACACTCTTCATCTTCTCCCTAAACCCTCCATAATTGGTGGGCATTTGCTCCAGCTCGAACGGAAAATCGTCAATGTGGTGCAACGTGCTCCCCCAGAAGTACTTCACCTCAGCCCCCTCATCTTCCATCGCCTTCCCAACTCGCTCCTCCGCGCGCACCTCATCGCGGGAAATCTCCCGGTGAGCATACACCGCATCGGCGCCAACTGCGCGCGCGAGCTCCGGCAGCACCACCTCAGGGCGGCCGACCCGCACCACGAGATCTGATCCGCGGCGGCGCAACCCGGCGCGGAGGTCGGCCACCGAGTCGAGGAGGAGGCGAGCGCGGCGGTGGCCGGTCCGGTCGAATCCGCCGGCGGAGCGCCCGAAGTCCCGGGGGTCGAAGAGGAAGACGGGGAGGAGGGAGAGGGAGTCGGCGTTTGCAGCGGAGAGGGCTTCGTGGTCGTGGAGGCGGAGATCGGCGCGGAACCAGACGATGGCGCAGCGGCGGGAGCCGGCGGCGACGGAGGGGTCGGCGGGGCGGCGGTGGAAGAAGTATAAGGGGGAGAGGAATATGGAGTTGGATAATCTAGAAGGAGTGAAACGGGAGGAGGAGGAGGAGGAGAGCTCGGAGGGTAAGGGAGAGAGGGAGAGGGAGAGGGAGGTAATCTGAGTGGGGATCTTAAGGCGGAAGGGAACGGATGAGAGTAGATTGGAGGAGGAGGAGGACAGATGAGGGTACAAGAGAGAAAGAGAGAGGGAGGCAAATCGGAGTCGATTTTGGTTGTCTTCTTCTTCGGATTCGGAAGAGGGAGGGTAGTGGCGGCAATCCATTGGGTGCAGGGCAGGTGAGGACTGAGGAGAGGAGAGTAGAGGAGAGGACAGAGGAGATGGTGGAGAGATGGCAAGGCAAAAAGGGGAGGGAATGAAATTGCAGAAACCTTGTGTTTGTTTGTTAGGTGGATTGATTTTTTTTTATTATTTATTTTTGACAAGCTTCTGATTTTAAGTTAATTCTTAATATTTCTTCCGTTGTAAAAAATACCCTTTTTTCCCCTTTTTCCTACCATGTTTTTTGAATTTTGTGATTATTTTATGATTATATATATATATATATATATATACTGCAACACTATTACTGGATGGGTGTTAGATCCACCTACTACTACAATTCACCACCAACCCCTTCCTCAGTTATTAAATATATTTTATTTTAAAAATATCAAAGAAATAATTTTTATTATTCATTTATTCTAAAACGTCTAAATCATCAACTTAACTATAAGAAAACAAATACAGATTTAATTCATTTATATATCAATTTATAATTTAATAATTCGATTTTCCGTGATCAAATTTTTAATTCATATGACAGAATAAGTTTCGATCTTTCCACTTAGCTGAAAACATAGAAAGACCAAATTCACTGTGACCGAGGGATTTACTAAGAACAAATGTAATCAAAATCATGTCATCGGTGGCTTAATTTAATTTGTAGTTACATGTGAATTTGAAAATAAATTCTCTAAACAAATCGTGAATGACCAAATTAATATGTAAAAAATAAATAAATTGAAGAACGGTATTTTATCATGTCGTGAAGGGAAGTGAAAGTCCCAAAGACTGGATGGTCTTCCGAGTGACACGAGCGGCTGAGGTGGTGTCGACCTGATTCTGACCTGGCTTCGGCCTGCAAGACAGTGACCGTTAGCAAACCCGTCGGGGAGTTTCCCCGGCAAGGCACTCCGACGATCAAGTCAGTATCCACAGAAAATATAGTAGACCAAATGGAAATGCAGTAGAAGGGAGAGCTCGCGCGCATACCTGCGGAATGAGGAGTAGAGGGCTTATATAGTCGGGGGAGCTGACAATCCCTGTCCGTGTCGACGAGACAGGGGTGTGGTACCTGTCAGCTCGTATGAGAGCACCTGAAAGTACCGCGGCATGACGCGGGGTGCTTGGGTAATACGACGATACTGAATCAGCGAGATAACCGCGGAGAGTGTCATAAATGGACAAGGCGTGTATTACCCCGATATTACCCCGGATGTAATGACATAAGACGGCGTATGGACGATCTAGTCCGAAGCCTGAGCGCCGACCGGCGGGTCAGAGTGTCAAGGATCGGGTCGGGTAATGGCCAGGGAGTGTGGGTCGCCACGCGTCCGACTGGGAGAGTTGAGGCGCGGGGTACGCCCTGAGTCGGGGGTCTGTTGGGCTATCTCTGTCTGGCTCTGTCTCTGTTCTGTGGGTTGTTAGATCCATGGAATACTAAGGGAGTGTGAGCCATCGCGCGTTCGACTGGATTGTCCGACCCAAATCCGGATCGGGGTACAGGTATAGTCGACAGAGTGAGGAGACGCTCGGAGTCGACCCGACCGACCCCACCCCGGGGTCGGTCGGATAGCGCATCGAGAGGTTTCCTGACTCATGGAATCTCCTGGTGAGGTCTTCGTTGACCCTTCTGCTGGGCCTTCGTGGCGCCAAGCTAGCTGGCTGAGCGGGACGAGCTATCCGTAAGCAAAGTCGGGATCATAAGTGTCCCCCTCGAGTCTAGTCGAAGGAGGCGTCAAGTCCGACTGACTGGACGACCATCTATTGAAGCGAGCCTTATTTTGAATGCAAACTTTTTCCATTACCATGTTGGCATGTTTGTGCTTAAGTATTGGGAGCTCGGGCGAGGCCTCAACTCCGTATTTCCCGTTATAAGGTCAGCTTGAGTAAGCTATGGATGAAGTGGGTCCGTGGGCCCTGACCTTGTTTTGATTTTATGCTAAGGCATGGTCCTTGAGCGGGGTAGTAGCTCGGGTGCCTTATTTGTCTGGGATCGGCTTCTAGGTGGGGGATATCGATCACCCGGCCGCTTGATGAAATCTGAGGTTACGTGCTCAGCTATTTTGGGATTGGTATGCTCGGCCAGGTCTCACCCAGAGAGTGTGGGTCGTCACGCGTCCAACTGAGAGCCGAGCCGAGGGACTCGGTGGATCATGCTCACTTAGAACTCGCGAGAGCGAGAGTCTGACTTCTCGGTCGGGGACATCCCTGGGAGTGTGGGCCGCCACGCACCCGACTAAGAGCCGAGCCGAGGGCCATGGGAGCATGCCCACTTATAACTCGCGAGAGCGAGAGTCTGGCTTCTCGGTCGGGGACATCCTAGGGAGCGTGGGCCGCCACGCGCCCGACTGGGAGCCGAGCCGAGGGTCGTGGGAGCATGCCCACTTATAACTCGCGAGAGCGAGAGTCTGGCTTCTCGGTCAGGGATATCCCAGGGAGCGTGGGTCACCAAGCATCCGACTGGGAGCCGAGCCGAGGGTCGTGGGAGCATGCCCATTTATAACTCGCGAGAGCGAGAGTCTGGCTTCTCGGTCGGGGACATCCTAGGGAGCGTGGGCCGCCACGCGTCCGACTGGGAGCCGAGCCGAGGGTGGTGGGAGCATGCCCACTTATAACTCGCGAGAGCGAGAGTCAGACTTCTCGGTCGGGGACAGCCCAGGGAGCGTGGGCTGCCACGCGTTCGTTTGGGAGCCGAGCCAAGGGTCATGGGAGCATGCCCACTTATAACTCACGAGAGCGAGAGTCTGGCTTCTCGGTCGGGGGCATCCCAGGGAGCGTGGGTTGCCACGCGTCCGACTGGGAGCCGAGACGAGGGTCGTGGGAGCATGCCCACTTATAACTCGCGAGAGCGAGAGTCTGACTTCTCGGTTGAAGATAGCCCAGGGAGCGTGGGTCGCCACGCATCCGACTGGGAGTCGAGCCGAGGGTCGTGGGAGCATGCTCATTTATAACTCGCAAGAGCGAGAGTCTGGCTTCTCGGTCGGGGGCATCTCAGGGAGCGTGGGCCACCACGCGTCCGACTGAGAGTCGAGTCAAGGGTCGTGGGAGCATACCCACTTATAACTCACGAGTGCGAGAGTCTGGCTTCTTGGTCAGGGACATCCCAGGGAGCGTGGGTCGTCACGCGTCCGACTGAGAGTCGAGCCGAGGGTCATGGGAGCATGCTCACTTATAACTCGCGAGCGCGAGAGTCTGGCTTCTTGGTCGGGGACAGCCCAGGGAGCATGGGCCGCCACGCGTACGACTGGGAGCCGAGCAGAGGGTTGTGAGAGCATGCCCACTTATAACTTGCTAGAGCGAGAGTCTGGCTTCTTGATCGGGGACATCCCAGGGAGCGTGGGGCGCCACGTGTCCGACTGGGAGCCGAACCGAGGGTCGCGGGAGCATGCCCACTTATAACTCGCGAGAGCGAGAGTCTGGCTTCTCGGTCAGGGGCATCCCAGGGAGCGTGGGTCACCATGCGTCCGACTGAGATCCGAGCCGAGGGTCGTGGGAGCATGCCCACTTATAACTCGCGAGTGCGAGAGTCTCGCTTCTCGGTCAGGGACAACCCAGGGAGCGTGGGCTGCCACACGTCCGACTAAGAGCTGATCCGAGGGTCGTGGGAGCATGCCCACTTATAACTTGCGAGTGCGAGAGTCTGGCTTCTCAGTCGGGGACAGCCCAGGGAGTGTGGGTCGCCACGCGTCCGACTAGGAGCCGAGCCGAGGGTCGTGGGAGCATGCCCACTTATAACTCGCGAGAGCGAGAGTCTGGTTTCTCGGTCGGGGGCATCCCAAGGAGCGTGGGCCACCACGCGTCCGACTGGGAGCCGAGCCGAGGGTCGTGGGAGCATGTCCACTTATAACTCGCGAGAGCGAAAGTCTGGCTTCTCGGTCGATGACATCCCAGGGAGCGTGGGCGGCCACGCGTCCGACTGAGAGCCGAGCCGAGGGTCGTGGGAGCATGCCCACTTATAACTCATGAGTGCGTGTTAAAATACAGAAACTTAAAGGCCTTAAATGCTAAAACCCTTATCCTAAGGGTAGGATTTGAAATTTTGGGAAAATTTAAGACTTTTCTGTAAAAACCCCTCCCACTAATAAAAATCCCAAATCATCGCAACCCACAGCGGTTCTTTTCTTTTCCTTCGCGAGCCTAGGTCAACCAAATCGCCCGATTCCTTTCTCCACCCTCGCCGCCTCTCCTTCCTCCTCTTCTTCTTCCTTTCTTCTCCTTTGCGATCGAGGAGGCGCTGAGGGGTTCTTCTTCTTCTTCTCGTGCTCACACCTGGCCTCACTTTTCCAGCCAAGCCGCGGCAATCTAGGGCACAACTTCGATCGAGGGCACGACAATCTCTTCGCGGTGGTCTGTTATTCTTCGCTATTGAGCAAGGGAAGGTGTTCGAAGGGGTCTCCTCTACTGGTGGTAGCCGATTCTGCCTCGGGTTGGAATCAGATCGGGCTAGTTTTGGAATTTCTCTCTGCGTTGCTGCTGGGTCACCGGATCTGGGACAGGGCGCCGGTAGTCATTTGAGGTAAGGTTTAGTATGGTATAACATTAGGATAAATTGAGAGTTGGTTGTGGATTCCTAATAGATCTGTTTCTTGTGAGTTAGAGATGTTTCTCTGCTCTGTGTTGAGATCAAAATTGGGTTTCTGTTTCTGCCGAGAGTTTTTGGAAGGTTTCGGGTGTTGCTTCTACTGGTTTTCGATCTGTATAGATTGATTTTTTGATCTATGTGGTGTAATTCGATTAAGGGGATAATTAGATTGGTTTTATTTGCCGTGAGGATCCTTAATGGATTTTTGAGTGTGTTGTTCTTGGGTTTGAAATGCTTTGACCGAGAGCTTTGATTGGTGTTAGGTCAGTTTTGGAGTTGAAGTGTGCTTTGTTAAGATTGCATAGTTGTTTTTTGGAATCTCCTTGCCGTGTGCTTTGTGTATGTGGATTTTGATCCAGTTCTTGGAAGGTGGATTGATCCGTGGCCGAGAGATCACGTTGTAGCTTCGTACCTGTGTTGGGTGTTGATTGGAGATTTAGGTTTTAGTTCCCTGTTCATATCCATCTTTATGAGCTTGGATACTAGGGATGGATATTAGGATAATCTACTGTGTGTTTTATGCTTTTCTGATTGAGTCATAGCTTGAGATAATCTATCCTGCTTGGGATTTGAAGATCTGTACTTATTTGGGGTTAGGTATTGCAGTTGTGATTCTTTGGGAATCTGTATATTGGATTTGGTGGTGCGGTGATAAGTGGAGGTTAATCCCTAATTATGGCTAATTCTAATTGAATTTAGGGTTAGCCTAATATTATAGTTCAGTGTTATCATGAACCTCCCTTAGGATCAGTTCGGGTTAATTCGGATATGTGTAGGTATCCGATCTAGTTTGTATCCTTTGCGATGTTAGCTTATATCATATTCTTTGGTGCAGAGCTTTGACTTGGTGCACGCGACGCAGATATATACATTCTGGATGGGAGGATCTTATTTGATACAGACTTCTACTTGAGGCGGGTACCTCTTTTAAGCATAGTTAGACATAGTTAGCAGTAGGGATATCTGATATCTGTATCCCTGTGATCTTGCTTCAGTAGTTGTATTCGTTAGTTTTACTGCTTACTGTTTCTGTATGGATTGATGCTGCACAGTTTACCTTATACCTTACGCTAGGATTTAGGTATTGGTGCATACCGGTTATATGGACTACTGCATATCATGTAGATGACAGCAGGGTTAGATAGTGGATGATGCATGGGATAGTGACACGCATCATTATTGCACGTAGCATAGGGGATGACCTTTGACTCCCTGGAGGTTGAGATGGTCGTCGTACTTGCTACTCGTGTAGGGGCATATGTAGGCGACCCTTGACTCCCCTAGTGGTTGAGATGGGCCGTCAGACCTGCCACATGACCTGTCGTGCAGCCCCGTTGGCGGACCCGGGCACTGCAGCAGGTCCCCTACCTATCCGATGATAGCAGGGACGTTTAGAGCGTTACTTCACCCGATGGTGGGGTACGTCCATGGTCTCCGACCCTACCCATTCGGTCCCGCGTGTGCATTATTGACCGTCTGTTCGTGCAGGGAAGACCAGGTCAGAGCCCTACCCATATGGTCTCGCGTGTGCATTATTAACCGAGACGTCAGGGGTGACCCATGCTGCATCATGAGCATACTGTGCATTGATGCATATGATTGTGATTGTTGCACTTGATTGACATGCATACTATCGGGTTTGGATCGACGCAGGTAGGTACGTAGTTCCTTTACTGTTTATAGTTCAGTTCTGCATTTCTTTTTACTGCAGTTATCTTCAGTATTATGGTAGATAGATAGACGGTGACTTACTGCTATTATTTTCTTCCTGTGAATATCAGACTGTATTCGCTGAGTTCTTAGGACTCACCCCGTTGGCTATGTTTTTTTTTCTCTTATCAGGATGATCGTCTGGATTGTTCAGCAGCCTGTCCCAGTTCATGTGTCTCCGAGACGATTTTCGCCTGTCTTTTGGTCGGGGTACATGTTGGTACCCGTTTCTTTTATTCATTGTATTTCTTTTCATTTCCGTTGTTGGTATGTTATACTCTTTTGTGACGTCTATGTTACGGCAGGATAGTTGTACTTTTATGTGCCATGAAGGCCTCGATTTCGTTTTGATTTTTGTCGTAAGTCGTACCGGTACGCAGCTTTGTCGTCGTTTTCGTTTCTGTTAATTGCAGACGATTGTTCCAGCCCTATAGGCTGAGGTACAATCATCTGGGATGGTCGTAGAGGTTAGGTTTCCGAATTGTCCGTCGGTCGAGGGAGTGGCAGTCCGGTCGGTATCGGACGAGCGGCTTCTCGGGGCGTGACAATTTTTGGTATCAGAGCGAGGTTCTCAAGATACTTGGTGGTCTTGTGGGTGTCCTTCGGATTTTATGTCGGAGTCGTTTCTCGATGGGCATGATTGGGACATGGCGGCGACCGGACCTCTCCAGACGATCCATATGTAACGGTAAGATCTTGTTGATAGTTATAGGAATAACGGTAATAATGATTGGGTCATATCTGTGCAGGTATGCCCCGTCGTATCGAGCTGACCCTGCCTCAGCCCCGGAGTGGCCCTCGGTGACCACATCGGTTGACTCGGGAGCCTACGGGAGATGCGACTATCGGAGCATAGGCGGAGTCTCCAGAGAGACGACCTGTGGTTGGTACTGGACGCCGTAGACAGACGTCTCCGGGCCAGAGGCTTCTATCACCGAGGACCCCTTCGCCGTTTCTGACAGCTGTCCCAGTCGCACCCCCGACAGTGCCATCTGTTGCACCCTCGGTGATTCCTGCCGTAGCACCCCAGGTGGTTCCTGCTAGTACTACAGACGCTACAGCAGTTGATTCAGACTTTGCAGCCGGTGTTAGCTTCTACTCATCCGACACCTCTGCCGGCTCAGACAGTACCTCTGGAGGGGCAGACATTCGGAGCGTCGGGACAATCATCTGGGATGGTCGTAGAGGTTAGGTTTCCGAATTGTCCGTCGGTCGAGGGAGTGGCAGTCCGGTCGGTATCGGACGAGCGGCTTCTCGGGGCGTGACAGTGCGAGAGTCTGGCTTCTCGATCGGGGACAGCCCAGGGAGTGTGGGTCGCCACACGTCCGACTGGGTGGCAAGCCGAGGGTCGTGGGAGCATGCCCACTTAGAACTCGCGAGAGCGAGAGTCTGACTTCTCGGTCGGGGACATCCTAGGGAGCGCGGGTCGTCACGCGTCTGACTGGGAGCCGAGCCGAGGGTCGTGGGAGCATGCCCACTTATAACTCGTGAGTGCGAGAGTCTGGGACACTTTGTCATTTATCCGAGAAGGTGGATCTTCCACTATTCCCATGAGATTACAGAGTACAACTTTTTTAACTACCCGCTTGGCGAGCGTTGCCCCGGGCTAGCCCCCCTGAAATCATGTGCACTCCTCCTCGAATGGCGTTTTGCCGGTTGGCCTGCTGCTTCTCCATCTCGCCCGTCTCGACTTGCTCTTCGGCTGGGAACAAGCCATGAGCGAGCGAGGGCCCGCGTTTGAGTCCTCTGTCAGTTGTGGGGAGGTTTCGACCTCCTCGACCCGGGTCCTGCCCGGAGGAGGTTTGCCTTCTTCGTTCTGGGGTGGCTGTCCGAGGAGCGTGACCCCGTCTGAACTGACGACACTCTTCCGTGTCGTGGGTGTGGCTGTGATGGAACGTGTAGTAGGGCCTCCAGTGGGTTGGCAAAGACCCCTGAGCCACTTGTTGTACTTGTCGATGTTCTACCCCAGCTAGGTCAACGAACCCCTGTGGGTTGCGAATGGGCCCGTCCGGCGGTCGGTTAGACTGCACGGGAGTCGGGAGTGGCGACTCATTCTTTCGAGCGGCCTGTGCTTCTTCCGCATTGATGTATTTGACGGTCTTTCCTAGTAGGCTGTCAAAGTCTTTGAGGGCCTTTAGGTTGAGCAAGCGAAAGAAATCTCCCTCTTGCAGTCCTTGGGAGAAAGCGCTGATCTAAACTTCTGGAGCGGCAGTTGACACGTCCAGTGCTACCCCATTGAATCTCTTAATGTAGGCTCGGAGTGATTTCTTCGAGCCCTGCTTCAAGGCAAACAAGTTGATACTTGTCTTGTGATGCCTTCGGCTATTAGCGAAGTGCTGGAGGAATATCCTCCTAAGCTCCCTGAAGCTGGAGACCGACCCGTTGGGGATCTGGCCGAACCACCGTTGAGCAGGTCGTCGGGTCAAGAGAGTGTTGTCAGGAACGCCCAACACTTTACACCCTCCGGGTACTGGTGCAGTAGGGCGGCACTGTCGAACTTCATGAGATGCTCTTCGGGGTCGGTGGCCCCAGCGTACTCGGGTATGGTGAAGAATATGAGGTGCCTGCGTAGGGATGGCAATGGGGCGGGTCGGGGACGGGTTTGTCGTCCTCATACCCGTCCCCGAAGTAAATCTCCATCCTCGAACCCATCCCCATCCCCGCCTCTACTTAATCGGGGAATCCCCATCCCCGAACCCACGGAGAGTAAATCTCCATCCCCGTCCTCATCCCCATCCCCACTTGAAATATCCATTTTTTTCCAAGTTAAAAAAAAAATGAGATTTCCCAAGCATGGTTGTAAAAACAATGGGATTGCCAACTTATGGGATGCAACGAGTGACTAGTGAGCGATACTCATTAAGATTTTCACACATCTTTAATATTAATATTATTGAATTATTTTAATAATTATTAATATTTTATTATTATTAAAAATATCGGGGGCGGGTTCGGGGATGGAGATAGCATCCCCATACCCGCCCCAATCTATTTCAGAGATTTTTTAAAAATCCCCGAACCCGAATCCAAACCCGATAATACCTCCCCAAATCTGCCCCGTTTCGGATTTTCCCAGCGGATATTCAAATCCGCGGGGAAAATTGCCATCCCTATGCCTGGGAACCGGGTCCTCCAAGATCCATGAAGTAAAGGGGTTGTGCGTCCGAGCGACCAGCAGCGCGCCGACTGGGGCCTTTCCCTTATCGAGATGCGGCTTGTGCATTCGGCTGGCTGCGGACGCTTCGATCGGCGCGGACTCTACCGCGTCGACCCGGCTGTTGTGCACAGGTGATAGGGAAGGGGTCGAGTCTCTTCCTAGCGGAGCGTCCTTTCCCCGATTTCCTGAGGGATTAGGCGCCGCGGGCTCCTGGGGCTGAGTCGCTGGGCCATTAGCACGTGACAGCCTCAGCGGAGTTCCCCGAGCCCGAGCGACTGAGAGGAGCTCGTACTCCTCAGGAGTGACGGTCATCACGACCCGGTTGGGCGCTTCCATCGTACACTTCCGATCAGGCTGGATGCCCTTCTTCTAGCGCCAAATTTGATCATGTCGCGAAGCAAGGTGGAAGTCCCAAGGGTTGGATGGTACACCAACTGCATTCTCCGTATCACCAACTGCATTCTGCCGATCACCTCCAAGCCCTTGTCTGAGATTCGTCCGTATCACTGTTTGATGCTCTATGACATGCATCGTCATATGGACTTTGACATCATGGAGAGCATCTTTCAGTCGATCATATCTTATAGAGAGCCCAGCCGCCGCACTGTCTATATGCCTTTCGATCACGTCATCACCGCCTGGCTTCAGTCAGTTGATGTTGATGTGACCAAGGGTAGGACAATGCCCATGTTTAGACAGGATTGCAGATTGGGCAGACGCGCATTTGCAAAATCTGGCATCGTGGTTGGACCTGACGACCAGAGTCTTATCTGGAAGGACGGGCGGGGGTTAGGCGAGCTTCCTCGGGGTGCACATTTACAGGTACCAGCCGCACCGGCTGTCCATCAGGAGGCGTCCGACGCCGGAGCTGATTATGACTATGAGCCAGATCCGGACCTGCGCTGGCAGATTTTGGAGCTTGATCGGACCATCCAGCATGATCTTCATTTGAGAGAGCTCTGGCGAGAGGAGGTCCGGTCTGGGTTTCAGGCTGTCGACCGCAAACTGCTAGCGATCGAGTCTGACGTCTCTGGGGTCCGCTCCAGGCAGGAGACATGGCATGAGGAGTGGCGCAGTTGGGCAGCTGGTCATCCATACCAGCCTTCATCTACCGGAGTTGCACCCTCCAGCAGGACTGCCTTGGGGTCCCTCGTACCTGATGATGACACGATTGATGACCCTATGCAGGCTGACCCCCCGGCCGACGATTGATTATGGATGTACTCTGTCTCTGCTCGTGACTTGCATTTGACTATTTGATTGCTCTGACTTTATGGTTGTACGTCTATACTCTGACTATCATGTTTTGGTGTTGTACTTGACTATATTTTTGATGCTGTGATATGCATCTGACTCTATGACTGATCTCCTTGTATGCTTTGTCATATTATGCTTATTGCTAGTTCATATATTTGTTCATATGATAGATATCTTCATGTTTGCCTTGCTATATTATGCATTACTATGCTTATTCTTACTCCATGTTCATATGATACATATGATTATTTTGACATGCTTTATATTTGTCATATGGTTTCATATGCTTCCAAAATTCAAACATATCCTTGATGTTTTGGGAGAACCCCTAGGTTTGAGGGGGAGAGATTTTTAAACTTAACAACCGTCTACACCCTTTTCGGTGTTTAATAAAAGGGGAGAGTGTGGTTGGCTAAGTTTAGGATGATTACAAGCTTAATTATTGTAGGGGAGGATTCTGATTCCCCTATGAGTGTGAAATTTGCAATTATTGAATTTAAATCTCTAAACTTAAAATCGGGTTGTCAAACAACAAAAAGGGGGAGATTGTTGATGCAGTCTGACCCTGATTGTTGTTTTGGTGTTGACACCGATTTTAGTTTAGGTTAATGAGATGATTATGATTAAGTCGTGGTCGGGGACTGTTCATACCTAGTGGGACTAGGTTGGATGAAAGCATGACTTGGAGGATCAGGTCCTAGCTTGAGAAACTAGGTTGGATGAAAGCCTGACTTGGAAGGTCAGGTCCTAGCTTGACAAACTAGGTTGGATGAAACCCTGGCTTGGAGAGCTAGGTTGTGTGAAAAGTCCTAGCTTGGAGGGCTAGGTGTGAAAAGTCCTAACTTGGAGGGTTAGGTGTGGAAAAGTCCTAGCTTGGAGGGTTAGGTGATTGGAAATCCCGGTGAGTAAAGCCGGGTCCTGGTGAGTGAAGTCGGGTCCTGGTGAGTGAAGTCAGGTTGACTGAAATCCCGGTGAGTGAAGTCGGGTCCTGGTGAGTGAAGTCAGGTTGACTGAAATCCCGGTCAGTGAAGTCGAGTCCTGGTGAGTCAAGTCAGGTTGACTGAAATCAAGGTGAGTGAAGCTGGGCACGGAGTCTTGATCCGAGGGACTGAGCACGAGTTAGGGGGCGTTGGGAGCCAGTTCTCTTGACTTAGAGTGAGTTTAGCCTTGCCTGGATCGGTCTGGTGACCGATCAGGGAAGTTGGCACGGAATTCTCTCGTATATCGGTCTGGTGACCGATCCATCTGTATCTGATCGGTCTGATGACCGATCAGGGAGCACACAGTGAGTTCGGAAGCCTACTGATCGGCTCCTGATCGGTCTAATGACCAATCAGGGAGCATACAATGAGGTTGGGAACCCTACTGATCGGCTCCTGATCGGTCTGGTGAACGATCAGGGAAGAGGCAGTTGGTTTAGGGAGAAACCATTGATCGATCTTCGTGATCGATCAAACGCCTCCTAGACCGATCAGGCTGTGTCCTGATCGGTCCAGGAGTGGCCTGATCGATCACCGTGACCGATCAAGGAACACTCTGATCGGTCTGGCCCTTTGTGGCTGCGAAAGCTGGGAATCCCAGCAAAGCTGTGGATCGGTTCGGTGACCGATCACTTTAATTCAAACGCACTGTCAGACGCTCTGATCACGTCTGACCGCGTCTGCTTTCTCTGATCTTAACTTCTGATTGTTTGATTCTCTGTTGATTTGTTGCCCTAATGAGCTGCTAAGTGTGTAGGTGACTCAGGGATCATCCAAGGGGAGTCAAACGAAGGCTTTCGCTACAGCAGGTTTGACCGTTTGCTTCCGCAGGTTGTAGCGTCCTCTGGCGTGATCTGCAACGGCTGAGGAGCTGATGACCTGGGGATTCGATTGGAGAGGATTCAGTGAGTCCAGAGGAGGTCAGGGGTAGCTGGTTGTTGCAGGTGAGCAGCTGGGAGCTGTTGCAGAGGAGCGTGTGACCTGGCGATGGAAGCAGGATAAGCCGTGGAGTGGAGAAGGAGCTAAAAAACTTCTACACATCAAAAGCTTTGCTCCATCATCTGTGTGCATTACTGTGAATCACTTGAAGCGATCTCTTGCGAAGCTGTAACCTTGAGTCTGTGGAGGGAGTCGCGAGTGGATCAGCAAGCAAACGAAGAGCTGGGAGCTCTTGCGTTGGTGGCGCTGTGCTGTACTCGGTGATCTGCTCTCTCATTTCTCATCCTTGTGCTTTACTAGCGATCTGTAAGATCTTCCTTGTTGTCTCCATGTTTAATTTCTGATACATTTGAGACCATTTATGTGGAGAGGTTTCTCCACCAAGAAGGAGGATTTGATATCCGGATTTCTGGGGCTTGATCTGCCGACGATCAAGGGATCGCCCACCTCACAGGCACACTAAGGAGTAGGGACAAGTTATCCCTGAACCTTGTATATCCTTGCGTTAGAATTCTTGCTTGTTACTTAGTTTCTGCATTTGTTTTGCTTCCGCTGTCTAACCTCTGAAGTATAGAGAAAATTTAAAAACTGTTAAGTTTCAAGTGTCTGACTACATTCACCCTCCCCATCCAAGCACCAACAGAAGAGACTAAGGTATATGAAAATCTGCTTATAATTCACTTTGAAGGTGATGATCCTCATGAGCATGCCACAACTAAGGGTGAAGTGCCAACTTAAGCTCAATGTCAGACAAAGTGCCATCAGGAGATTTAAGAGTTGCCGGAGTAGAAAAATATAGCATGAAACAGTATCCGAACTCCTTTTAATTAGAATAATCAAGTAAAAAAAAAGGAGATCAAACTAAAGAAAAATATCTGAAAATTAAGACGACTTTTTTCCTTTCGGCATAAGACGTTCTGGAAACTAGGAAAATGGCAGCAGCTTCTTTACCTCTCTTCACTATGAAAATAACATGACTTGCTACCACAATTATCATCTACAGATAACAGGCAATCGCTTGTATCGCAGATAAAAAATAATAATCATCATAAGAATAAAGTAGACCAACAAAAATAGCTCGAATTTTAAATCTCTGAATAAACAGCAACTACAAAAAATATGCTTCAACACCATGATTAAGCCTCGTTTATCCTAATAATTAGAACCAACATTGTTCCGATTCCTTTAGTTGAGGTTTCAACAAAAAAAGTGCAAAAAAAGTGCGTTTATTCAAGTTGAATAAATACAGAAGTTTCAGACAAAAGAAAATTTGGCCAAACTACTATTAAAAACAAACACCAATGATGATCAACACGTTGAATATCTCAAGTTTTAAATATCTGAAAACAGTAGGTACAAAAATGATGTTTCATCATCATGATTAAGCCTTGTTTATCCTAAGAATTAGAACCAACATTTTTCCAATCCATTACTCGAGGTTTCAACAAAATAAGAGCAAAAAATGCATTTATTCAAAGTTGAGCAAAACCAGAAGTTTCAGATAAAATTTGACCAAACAAAACTATGATGAGCTTCGAGAATTCAAAATTTGCAAGAAACTAGATACGGAACAACCACTAGCAAATAGAAGTTAGTGAGCCAAAAATGACTCACCAGCCCAGAAACTCCTGAATAGTGAAACTGCAGTTGGAACTAGAGCAATTAGTGCTATCTGAAGCTGCTCTGAGGTGCTTGTCTTGACTGTAATTTGCCCGCTGAGCTTGTTGTTAAGCCCCACACGGACAGCCATCTTTGAGTTTCTTTCAATGGAAAACTGAGATTGCAGATTTGCTCCCAATGCCAGGTCACCATGCCACTTCATCAGGGATAAGCCCAAAGTAGTAAGAGCTTGGCCAATTGGATAATCTTTGTCTCTGAGCCGTGCCTCAAGGTTGGCCCCAAAGGCCACATCACCTTGAGAACGGATAGCGCCTGTGCTTGCAACCAGATTCACCCTCTTTCCAATTGTAATCTGGTCTTCAACTTTTAAACCAGTAGCTATAGTTTCCCCTAAGAAAGTTATAGATATTCCACCAGCAGTTTTATTCTTCTTGAAGTTTTTAAATTTGGTTTCACCTCTGAGAATGTAAGCAAGTTGTCTTCCAACAGATTGGATGTCAAAGCCAGCAAGAGTCGAACCATTTTCTCCGTGCTTGGCACAAATGGAGGAATCTAACTGAATGCTGAATTCTTTCTTGTCCTTAGTGACCTGAATAGCAACGGCTGCAGGAAAGCAATTAGCAAGAGCAAGAGACTGTTCAATGCTGACACCATCATATCCACAATCATGATCCCAGCCATGTGTGTCTAAAACAGGCCTAGTCAAAAGCTGCGATGTCGCCTCCAGGAAACGGTAACGATGTACTGGGTTTTCACAGTCAAACGAAGGTGGCAAAGACATATCTGGTAAAGATACTGGCACAGCTGCAGGTGAACCCTCCTGATCACCTTCACCCATATCGCCATAACCATAACCAAGATCATCTTGCTTATTTTTTCCTCTCTTCTTCATCTCTTTGATTCTTCTTAGTTCTTCCTTCAATTGCTTTTTCTGAAGAAGTTTAACCCGGTAATCATATTCATCAAAGTAGGCATTGCGTTGCTCCTTAGTAAGTATGGCAAGCTGAGCCTTTTTAAGGGGTTTAAAGGGTGGAAGTTGATCGTATAAATCTTCCTCTTCATTTATATCTGATAAATCATCCAAATCAATATCCGAATCATCATTTTCACCACCCTGATCAGCAGATAACTTTGGGTGTGTTCTGGATTGCAGAAGCGATGACAACAAATATGGAAGAGGTGGAGACCGAAACCTGAAATTAAAGAGCCTCCCAGAAGAAGCATCTTGAAGCTTCAGAAGGGAATTAGCTTCAGATAATATCTTTGAAGAGTAACACAAAAGAAGCATCTCTGTTCTCCAACTTTTGCCATTAGGTAGTACCCTTTCGCCCTCTTTGTTTCTTCTACAAGAAGGATGGTTCTCAACAAGGGCAACTGGATTCATCAAACGCATGTCTCCAGCTGCTTGACGAATACATTGTTGAACAACATGTGACCTCTGAGCTACAACAATCTCATAGCTAAGAGCAGAACCATTTGGCCCTTCTGGCGGAGCAGAAGCGGCATGTGTGAGTGCAACAATAGCATTGAACCAGATGGATGAACCCAATATACTGGTAATAGAGCGTAACAGAGGCAAATCATTGAGATTGCGTGTCTGAGTATCCAGGCGGTCTACATAGAGAACAATATCAGGAGGGCATCTTTTGATAAACTTCTTTATTGAGATGAGCACCTTCCTGTTTGATGATTGCTCTATTGCAGACATACTGAGTCCTGGAGTATCAACAACTCGAATATTAATCCCTTCTAAAGTTCCTGAAATCTGTCTCAAATAAGTTGTGGCTGGTTGAAATGCATTGGCGTTAGTCTTCTGATCGCCAAAAATAGAATTAATAGTAGCACTTTTGCCCACCCCAGTCTTTCCGAGGACAAGAATATTACAGGAGAAGTCCAAATCCTCCTTGCCATCAGCCTCTAGCTGCATTGCCTTCCTCTTTGCACTTTCAGCACTAAAAGAATGACCATTTTGCCTTGCTCGCTTGATCCCCTCTGCAAGACCAAGACGATGGAGGACTTGAGCGGCAACAATATCATCAGGAGAATGCCCCAACCTCAGAACAAGGCGAAGGAATTTCACCCTTATCTGCTCAACCTTATCATGAAGTTTCCTTTCTTCCTCATCCATTATCTCATCATCTCCAACTACAGACAAATCCGACGGAGTAAATAAACTTGAACGTAGAGAACGTGGTGCTGTTGATTTCAATGATGAAACTGATGAACCCAGTCCTGCAGGGGTTTCAGATGAGAAGATCCTACTGGCACCTTGGGAGCTTAGAGTAATATTGCCATCAGGAGACACACCAGCAGCTGCTTTAAGTAGGGCAGTAAGTGCAGCAGAATCAAATATCTGCTCACCGTTGCCATCCTCGTCAGTGTCCACCTCTTCATCAGATTCAACAACAATCTCACCATCTGCATCATGCATAAATACTGAGTTATCATTGTGGCTGGAAGAATCTTTCTCCATGTCATGTATAATCTGCTTGGCTGTTTCAGAGCTTTCTATGATTGCCACTCTAGGAAGCACATCAGAAACAAAATCTTCCTCTTGTTCACCGTCCTCTACCTCATAAACCCCCACGATACCATCAGCAGAAGCCACTTGAGTGGCATCAGCAGATTCCTCTGCTGCATCAGAAACGAGTACTGGCTCACCACTTTCTCCCACAATTGATGGATCAAGGGTATTACCATCCAGGTAGCTACTCTTCAAGTTTTCACAGGCATTGCATGATATCACATCCTCAGAAATTTGACTGATATGATTAGAATCAGCAACCTGAATTTTTTCAGCTGCAGCACAAGCAGCCGGAGCCTTCTCAGCCATGTCGAGGCTTCTTACTGCCTCAGTTTCTTCACCATCTTCAGTCTTCTCAACATTCGCATCAGTATATTCTAACTCTTCAGGTTCAGCATTAGTGGCCAGAGGTTCCTTAACAACGAGACTTCTTTCTGTGTCAATTTCTTCACTAGCTTCCATTTTCTCATCCTTTGCATCAGCAGTCTGAATCATTTCAGTTTCAGCAGCAGTATCCCGAGGCTTTTCAACCAAGCTGAGGCCACTCACCAAATGAATTTCTCCATCAGCTTCAATCTTCTGATTGTTTGCATCAGCGGATCGAGTATTTACAGCTTCAATACCAGTAGCCGGACGCTTTTCAACCTCGTTGAGGTTTAGCACAATGTCAATTTCTTCACCAGATTCAATTTTCTGGCCCTTTCCATCCGCAGATTGAATAGCCGCGGGTTTAGAATTTCCCTCTAATGCAGAAAATGGTGCCTCCATCTTGTTAGAAGCATCATAATTTTCATTTGGAGAACTCAGAATCCCATTATCCTGGACTCGCTCAACAACAAAACCTTCGATCGACTGACCTTCAATAGCCTTCTTCTCCGTCCTGTCCTCCGATATGGTACCAGGTACATCTTCAGACAAGCCGCCTTCTGGAATCTCCTCTTTCTCCGCGTTTTGAACAGAACCCGAGGATGAAGACTCCTCCAGTTGAACTATTCCTCCATCGGCGGAATTCTCTTCCAATTCGAGGCTCTTGCTCGAATCCTGCACCACCCCGTCATCCGCCTGGGACAAGCTCGCTCCTTCATCAGCCGAGATAGAATTCCCCTCTCGCTCGAAGGCATAAGAAACTAAGTAACCGGGAGAGGTTTGCGCTACCTCACCATCAGGAAATGGAGTGCCGGCCACGGCATCGTCCGGAGTAACAATCTTATCTTGCAAACCGAGGGAGGTCCCGTATGCAGCATCTTGGAGGGTGGATTCGGCTTGAGGAAGCTCGTCGCCGCCCTTCGGGGTTGTCACCTCGGTCACTCCGTCGCGGCTTTCCTCCGGGATGGAGACAGTTGATTCGTTCGGAACCGGAGAAGACGGATGAGAGACTACATCCGCAGCCTGATCCACCCCAGAATCGGAGTAGGAGGCCATGGCAGACGGAGAGGAAGAAAGGGCAAGGTAGAGGGTTTATCCTCGTCAAGATATGAGAATGGGTGCGGCCGCGAAACGGAAGATAAGGTTCCTAATTCATCTATTTATGTCAAGGGTAAAAAAATATTCCTCCATCAGCTGATAATAAAATATATTTTAAAAATCGTGTATTTTAAATATAAATAAAGATACTCATATTTAATAAAAAAATATTATTTTTATTTTAAAATTATAATAATAAATAATAAATTGATAAAAAAATTAACATATATATATTCCTGAATCTATGAGCCAGTTGCGGGCTAACCTATATGGGTCGTAGGCCTAAATGAGTTGGTCTATTGACCGTTCAACTTAATTTATTTAAATTGTTTGATAGATGGATAATTTCAACCGACTCAATTGAAATGGGACTAAGTGTAAGATCAGAATGGATGGAATGGAAGAATAGCCTCTGGACTCTTTTAACTGGTTTCCCGTTTTGAGCGATATACATATATGTTTAATTAAGAAGAATTATCATTCGAAGTGTACTTATGATATCTTAATATAAGAAATCCAACCAAACTAATTAAGGAGTGAGATATATTATACGCATCAACTCGATGGAATCAGATCGATCAGCGTCTTTAGGGCCCACGTATAATCTCATGTCCACCGTCCTTTTCTCTGTTTCTGGAAATCATATGTGCTGTCACGGGCCCACGATTTCGTCCCATTGAAACGGCCTAAGAATGATAATTTTTCACCGATTTATAAGATTCACGGGAAAAATCTAAAATGAGGATGGATTTATAGAGTTTTTCGAGTATAAATCAGAATTTAGAGAAGATCTATGATAGGGAGAGTGAAAATGGGAGAGTGAAAAGTATAGTGAATGATGTGGCATGATGTGATACTTTACATGCATACGTCTGATTATCGCTTGCCCACCATCGACGGCCTTCGACCGTCGTCCTGAATCAAACTATACCTTGGGAGGCACGGTAAATCCGTCGGAGATCATTGCATGTAAGATGTCACATCATTCACTATACTTTTCACTCTCCCATTTTCACACTCTCTATCATTTTTCTTTAGAAAATTTTCAAATCTCTATAGTTAAACGGGAAAAAATATAGGATGTTATCGATCCATTTTGAATCCGTCCCATTAATGATAATAATAATAACAATAAAAAGTTGAATCATTTTTATATATTAAATCATGAATATTATTATATAACATATATATATATATATTATTTAATTAATATTAATATTTATATATTATTGGATTCTTTATGTTAATAGTATATGACAAATATTGAAAATTGGAAAAAAAAAATTATCAGATAAATAGAGGAAGTGGGGACAGAGAAAATGACGAAGATTCGAAAATTGAGATTCCCTAGATTGACAGAAATGGATACGAGGATGAAAATAAAAATGGGGATATAATTTAGGGGCAAAAATGAAAATGATAATATTTCATCCCATTATCATATCCTCTGCGCCGAAAACTCCCTGCGCCTCTGTGCCGAGCAGAAAACGACAAAAAAAAGTCACGTGCATTGCGCATGACTTCGCCCAAAAATCACACACATCCTAAGACTTCGTCCACTCGACATTTCCGAACCCTCCGTGCCCTAATCCCTCGCGTTTTCCTGCTCCCTGCTCGCCGGGACGCGTTTTCCTGCTCCCTGCTCGCCCTGCTCGCCGCTGCTCCCTGCTCGCCCTGCTCGCCGCTGCTCGCCGTCGCGAAGTCTCCTGCTCTCCCAGCGTCGGCGTCGCCGTCGTCTCACGCGTGCAAGCTCCGCCCCCCCCCCCCCCCCCTTCTCCCCTTTCCCCTTCGCCGTCGTCTTTGCACCATTTCTTGTAGGTTGGTTTTTTTAATCTGGTCAAGCGAGCAAGAGACCAATCAAATCATCTTTGGGTTGCAGAGGCAACTGAAAACTCTACCTTTTTTGCATGTTATAATCTTCCCAGTAATTGTCATCTGAAGGCAGATGCAACATTTGCTCAGGGCTGGGCAAACTTATCTTCCTCAGTATGTTTGGGAAAGATGATTAAGTTTTGCATTCTTTTATGATCTCAAGAAAAATTCCTGATGCTTTGACTTTGAGCAGATCGTTCAAGGGCTGAAGGAGAGAATTCAAAATCCCTCAACGAAATTAATTTTTATTTTTATGTTCTGTTTTTTTTTAATTTGCAGTAGAATTTAACGTTAGAATTTTATTGTAAAATAGAATTTGCAGTAGTGATTTTTGATGTTCTAATTCTGTTGCAAATTAGAATTTTTATGTTCTGTTTTTTTTTGTTATTTTAGCAAGGTATCATTATTCTGAAACATGTTCTAAAAGATTGGGATGATACATTAGTAATAGTATGGTTGAAATATATTGTGTGAATTATTCAGCTATTATTGTTTTCGAACTACATATGCACCTTAATTTTTATTCATGCCTGTTTTCTTTTGGAATTGTTGTAGCTTCATTCTTGTGCTGAAATAAAAATGTCTAAAGCTCATTTGAAATTCTCTGTACCTCTGTATTTGTGATCTAGTGTATGAAAAAAAAGTAAAGGTGTTAGTATGGTAAAGTGTCTGTCTAGTATTTACCAGTTATGTAAATATTCATATTTAAGATTTAGCTCTTCCTTTTTTGTATATACTTATAACTGTTCTTTTCATGTTTACATTACAGTGTTCATTGATTATTACTTTACTTGCTTGTGTTTTTTTCTTTAATCTTACCAATGGATTTCTTCACTCCTGCAGTCTGCTTCTCAAGTTCAGGGGGGTCAATTTGCAGCTGGCTTTGTTGCAAGGGGTCAATTTGCAGCTGGCTTTGGTGTTTTCCCATATAATATTGTGCCCATTTTAGTTGACCCTATTATCTAGAAACAATTTATGCAGAAATTTGCAGTTGTGACTGTATCTTAAATTTTGTTGTAATAAAAGATTACAGGCTGAGAAGAGTGCGTGAGTATAGTATCTTTGTTTTTGTGTCGTCATTCTTGACAGCATCCATGGCCAGTGTGCCATCCTCATGTTTGATGTCACTGCCAGGCTAACATACAAAAATGTTCCATTTCAGACCTTCAATTGTCCTATCTGTTATGTTTCCAAGGTCTGTGAAAACATTCCAATTGTTCTCTGTGGCAATAAGGTTGATGTGAAGAGCAGGCAGGTCAAGGCAAAAGCAAGTTACATTCCACAGAAAGAAGAACCTCCAATACTATGAGATTTCTGCAAAGAGCAATTACAACTTTGAGAAGCTCTTCCTTCATCTTGCTCGGAAACTGGCAGGGTAAGATGAACACAAATTGTAGATTTAAAAATATTATTGCTTTTGTCTTTACAAGGTAAATATGTTGATTGCAATCTCAGGGATTCCAATCTTCACTTTGTTGAATCACCTGCTCTTGCACCTCCTGAAGTCCATATTGATCTGATTTCACAGTAACAGTAAGCTAATCTTAACACTTTACGTATTTGTACATAAAATATCGTAGGATTAAGGCATGCTCTGTTAATAAATCTGTTCCTCCTTAGTAGTCGTCTGGGCAATGCGTGGATGGCTTTGCCTGGCTGTCGCCTTCCTACTGTCATTCAATCTGTAGCTCAACTGCCTTAGTGCCATTTACATACGACTTGCGATTTTCACTTTTCAGGCACGAAGCAGAGTTGGCTCAAGCTGCTGCTCAACCCCTTCCAGATGACGATGATGATGTTTTTGACTAAACTGCCGTTCGTTCAAGTCTGTATTCTGCAAGATGTTGAAAAGTGTCATGTTTCGCTTGTATCTGCCTTGTGTTTTTGAACAACTTGAGTTTGATCTCTCTTCTAGATGAGATTATGATATCTTTTCAGAAATTAATTTCGTTTGGCCAGTTTATGGATTTTGCCTGTGTATCAAATATGTAGATGGAACTTGCTTACTAGACTGGATGCATGTATCGACATTTCACTTAAGGCCTTAATTGATTTATATAAAGGCTTGATATATTTTTTCTGCTACATAGTAAAACAACACAATGATAAAACATACAAGGCACCAGAATTTCAACTCTAATGAAGCATTATTGTCAGGTTTAGAACATCAAATACTGCACTGAAATAACTACAAGGAAACTACCTTTCAGGCATTCCTCAAAGGGAATTACAAAAATAAGTCTATTTTGAACTTTGAAAATCAATCTAAAAAAATTGATCAGAATATGCAATAATAGTCTAGTAAAAGTCTTGTCTTGCTGCAGATAAAATAAAAAGATTTAGTTTTGAAGCCATGAAGGACTACCGCGGAATACATCACTTTAACTGGCAGGACATAATCTACACGCACCAAACTTTAACATACTGCCGTTTGAGTTTTGCCAATAAGAGTTGCATTTTCAACTATACATTTAAAATGTCAACAAACTTTGGAAGGTCTATAAAATATAATATATAAAATAAAAATCGATCAGTTCAATGTTCAAAAGGATCCAGAGAGAATATATAAAACAAACTTCGGAACGTCTACAATCGATCAGAGATCCAGAGAGAATCTATTATAAAATAACTTACAAAATATAATCATAGTCTTCAAACTATTCCAACTGATTCAACTTCCAAGTAGACGTGCTTGACATATTACCCAACGAGTGATGCAGCAAGACAACCAACCAGTATTACAGCTAGAAAGGAAAACAAAGCAAACCCAAAATCAGGAACAGACTAATTTATAAACTCCAGAGCATCTAAAAGCACTTCCGATGAACAATAGCAGGACCAGATTCTTCATACTCTGCCTTCGAAATCCACATCTGCGACAAAGAACAAATATCATTTGGCTAAAGATGATGATGTGGAAAAAGGTGCAAACATAAGTTGGCTAGAGCTTACCTGCTGGAATGTACTCAGTGAGGCCAAGATAGAGCCACCAATCCAGACACTGTACTTCCTCTCGGGTGGAGCCACAACCTTTATTTTCATGCTGCTTGGGGCCAATGCAGTGATCTTGCAATTAAGTGAATCAACACGCAAAGTAAAAGTAAAGTATAATATGATGACAAACATTAATAACAGTAGGAAAAAATTAAGTGAATCAACACGCAAAGCAGTTGTAATAGAAATTAGCACAATGTAGCTTGCAATTAAGGTCAAACTTAGAATTACTTCTGCACATAAGACTGCATTCAAATTACTCATCTCTGAATCTGAATTCTCTCCTTCAGCCCCTGAACGATCTGCTCAAAGTCAAAGCGTCAGGAATTTTTCTTGAGATCATAAAAGAATGCAAAACTTAATCATCTTTCCCAAACATACTGAGGAAGATAAGTTTGCCCAGCCCTGAGCAAATGTTGCATCTGCCTTCAGATGACAATTACTGGGAAGATTATAACATGCAAAAAAGGTAGAGTTTTCAGTTGCCTCTGCAACCCAAAGATGATTTGATTGGTCTCTTGCTCGCTTGACCAGATTAAAAAAACCAACCTACAAGAAATGGTGCAAAGACGACGGCGACGGGGAAAGGGGAGAAGGGGGGGGGGGGGGGGGGCGGAGCTTGCACGCGTGAGACGACGGCGACGCCGACGCTGGGAGAGCAGGAGACTTCGCGACGGCGAGCAAGGCGAGCAAGGCGAGCAGGGAGCAGCGGCGAGCAGGGAGCAGCGGCGAGCAGGGCGAGCAGGGAGCAGGTAAACGCGTCCCGGCGAGCAGGGAGCAGGAAAACGCGAGGGATTAGGGCACGGAGGGTTCGGAAATGTCGAGTGGACGAAGTCTTAGGATGTGTGTGATTTTTGGGCGAAGTCACGCGCAATGCACGCGACTTTTTTTTGTCGTTTTCTGCTCGGCGCAGAGGCGCAGGGAGTTTTCGGCGCAGAGGATCCGAACTGCTAAACTATGACGATGGATAAACTTCCAAAAGAAATTTTTTATATCTCAATATGTTATATGATGTCACATCAAAAATGTTAAAATGTATTAGGATATCTTTAATGATTAAAACTATCAATAAATTTTTTATAATTTTTAAGATGTCATATCAATACTACATCACAAATATAAAAATATACAATTATTTTCGTGAGTCCTACATTGCAAATAATATATATAATTTTCATTTAATATCTCTATATAATTTTTATTTAATATTTTAAATAATTATAATCTTTAATTAAATTTATTTATATTTTTAATTAATATATTAATCACTTATAATTTTTAATTTACTATTTAATTAATTTATAAATTTTAATTTAATTATAGTCATTTATATATTTTTAATTTATCAAATATATTCATTTTCAAAAAAATAAATATGATTTTAATCATTACTATTTATTCATGAAATAAAATATTATAATTAATTTCTTAAAATTCAATTTTTAATTATTTTGAAAGGTTAAATATATATAATATTATTGTATTATTTATTATGAAAAAATTTTAAATTTATTTTTAAATTAAAAATCTCAAATCTAATGCTCCTAATGATTTGATTTTTTTTTCAATTATTTTTTAAAATTTTGTATTGGAGATGCCTCGTGGATATGCCCTAAATTAGTCAGAGGCCAAAGCACTACTTGCTCCGGCTCTATTCACGAAGAGGCGTGAGATCCGACGCTGCTCAGTTGATTTGTGATTTTATCTCAATCAATATTTATTATTGAAATGCGAAATTATAATTTCATTTTCTCTCATTTTTCTTCATTCACATCTTATATTTCATTTTAATTAGATTTTCCTACATTGAAATGCCATTATAAAATATGTAAATATTTGTTTAAAAAATATCATTAAATATTTAATTATTAAAACTCAAAAGTATTTATATATATATATATATGGACAAGTAAGAGGAATATTACAAATCAAAATTATTTTGTGTTTTGTAATAATACATTGATCAAATTTTCTCTATTTTAAAAATATTTGTTTTTTTTTCCATTTTATTTAGAAGTTCAATTGTCATGGCTTCCTCGAGAGCAAGCATTCACATTGAGAAGAAGGACGCTTCAACTCACACCATTCTATAAAAACAAAAAAGAAGGTATCTTTTAATTTTTGCACAAAAATTTCATTTATAATAAAAATAAATGTAATTTAAAATTTAAAAAGAAGACCGCTTCAACTCAAAAGTATTCATTTATCACGGTCAAGATTATTATATATATTAAAAAAATTTAAAATTTAAAATTTATTTTAAAAAAAGCTTACATTTATTTAAGTTGTCTATGTATCCCCTTAGGATATAGATATAGGGGAATGAAAGCTCATATAATTTTTTAATATTTTTATCTTTTTACATTAGAAAGTGATGTTGTTACTTACTTTCATTTTCTGTTCTCGTTGTATTCATTCCTTCTATATTAAAATCTTCAACTTCGTCATCTAAAATTAAGTTACAATCCATTGATTTTTTTTCGGCTTTGGTCCAATCGTTAAATAATATTTGGGCTTCCAATGTGTCATGAGACAAAGTCAATCATCATTAATCTAATATGTTATCGCCGGTACTGAACTTCTATTCTACAATAATAGTTAACATTGGGCAAGTTAAAATTTCTTTAACAATCAAGGAGAGGACGGGAAAACTTTAAGCCTTCTGTAACCACCACTTTAGGATATCAAAATTTTCGTAATTTGCTTTACTAAAATCAAAAGAAGTTGTAAAATAATTCTCAACTTCTATGTAGAACTTGAGAATCCTCATAGACGTTTTATCCATTTTTTTAATAAAAATTATGTTTTGTAAGTTTTAAATTACTACTAATAGTTTATTGTGTTTCAGAAATATTAGTTTCTATTTCATATTTTACAAAATATTGATTATAAATATCATATAAATAAATTTTGATGTTATAATACAAAGTTAACATTTCTAGTAAAACTTCTAATTTAAATCTAAGATCTAAAGCAAATGTAATTAAATAAATTTCAGGAATAACATAAAAATATTTTTCTAGTTTAGTTTTTATAGCTAATATGGAAGAAGATAAAGATTCAATATTAATATTTCCATTTAAAACTAATACTATACTAGAAAAATTTTCTAAAATTAAATAAGTAGTAGGATAATTATTGAAAAGTTATTCGATTGTATCATTAAATACTTTTAAAATTTCATAAATATTACTATAAATATTCTATTCTTGTGAAAATATATATATTAGTATTAATATTTTGTATAAAAAATAAACACAATAATTTATTATATTGAAATGAATCTTGTAATAATTGATAGGTTGAATTCTAACATGTTGGTACATCATGTAAAATGTTTTTAGATCTTATTCCATTAGCTTTACAAAACCTACCTCATTGTTTAATTATAGATAGATGTGACCATAAATATAAAATTGCAATGTTAATTGGTTTAATATGATTTTCTAAAATTTTTAATTCATCTTGAACACATAAATTTAAAGCATAACATACACAACAAATGTGAAAAAATAAACCATCAATAACAGATTGACAAACAAATTTTAGTTCTTGTATACAAACGGTATTAGAATTAGCATTATCAATTTTTTGATATTGAAAATATTTTATAAGTTTATCCATAATATTCTAAAATCAAACATAATAATTATGCGATGTTATGAGCAGTATGTGATTTATCAAACACTCTATGGGTGTGTTTGGTTCAGGGTGATCAGTGATAACCTTGGTTATTTGTCCAAGGTTTTCGTTGATAACCTTGTTTGGTTTAGATTATCATCAATTCCCAAGTAATACAGTATTACCGCCACATCAGCAAAACGTCATCAAATGGGGCATGTAACCCGGAATTGGATAACCAAGGAAAACGGAGGTTTTTCTTGATTCCGGGGTTAAGGAACTTTTCTTTCCTAAATTATCCCTTAATATTTACATTTTAAGATAAAAATATCCCTAATAATTAACTAAATTACAACTCGTTACCGACTCACCGATCGACGACCGCAGCCCCTCCGCCGATCGGCGACCGCCGCCGGCCGACGACCGGCGACCGCCGCCGGCCGGCGACCGCCGCCGGCCGACGACCGGCGACCGCCGCCGGCCGACGACCGGCGACCGCCGCCGGCCGGCGACCGACCGGCGACTGCCACCGGCCGGCGACCGCCGCCGGCCGGCGATCGGCGACCGCCGCCGACCGACGACCGGCGACCGCCGCCGGCCGGCGACCGCCTGCCGGCGAACGATCGGTGGCGGTCGGGCGATAAATAATTTTTTTAAAAAAAATTACTATTTTAATTAAAATTTTATTAAATTAAATAAATTATAATTAGGATAAACTAAATAAATTTAATACAAAATATTACCTTACTTTTTAATTTTTAGTATAAATAAACATATATTATCTTAATCTTTAATTTTAAACTAATGGGCAATATGGTAAAATATTACATTAGGTTATATACTATTACCTCCAAATAAACAAGATTTTCTTTGATCATCTAAATTTAACCAAACAACATTAGGTTATGTTTCATTCCCCATAACCTTGGTTATGTAATTACCAAGTAATCACATAACCAAGGTCATGTATGATAACTTAAACCAAACGGACCCTATAAGTTAACCATCTTTTTTTTTAGATTCCAAGAGTTATCAATCCAATAACAAGTCACACTCATATACGAATGTATTTACTAATGATTACTTCAAATATCGAAACATAAAGAAACTTTATTATTTAATTTACTAAATTCTTCAATTAATTTTTTTTTCTTGTTTTACTAATTTTTTAATTATACAAGTAAGTGTAGTCTTAGGAATACATTTAACACATGGATTAAGAAATTCTTTATAAAATTTTTTAAATGTGCAAGATCCAAAACTAAAAGAAAGATATTTTACGGAAATAAATTTAGCTAATAATTATCTTAATTTATTATCAGAATATAAAAATAAACCAGAATTAGTACTACTGCTAGTTGAAGAAAATCTAGATGATTGTATTTGAGAATAGTGGAGTTTATATTCCATTGAGTGCTTCATTTCTATGTGTCATTTCAATGACCCCATAGCAACCACTGCCAACTTCGAATTTATAGGAAACATTGCAATACTTACATTTAACAGACGATTCTCCTGATGGAAAAATAGTCCTCTCAAAATGTTTAGTGAAAATAGAAGATTTTAGAATAGGAATTTCCCCAACCTTAGAAGTAATTACATCAACACTTCCTTGTGTTTCGGGTGTCGAAAGGTGCTCGATTTCATCATCGGTAGATTAAATTTGAATGTTGAGATCCTTGTGCAGATTCACTATTTCCTTTCCCTCCAAGATCGAAACGATGAACCTCCGTGACCTCCTTCAATTGTAGTTGAAAGTTGGAAATGAAAGTAGACAAAAATGGAGGCTTGCAGTCGAAAACGTGTAGAGAATGCAAAATTGAGAATGAGAGTAGAGAAGATATGTGCGAAAATTATGAAATTAATTCTTTATTTATAGAGTTTGGATAGTAACAGACACTAAATCATAATCATTGATCAAAATACGGTCAAATAATCCTAACAGTTGAAAAAATACTAAAAAATCTCATTCCCAATCCCTCCAACGACTACTAACCAACGATTCCAATGACTAATGAAAAAAATTGAATCGGCGGGCCAAATCAACGGTTAACTGCCGGTTCACCGATTTTTAAGAGCCTTGGACCGTAACTAACCCACAATCCTGCTGAGCTAGTAACGGTTCGACCCAGTGACCCGGGTCAATGGACAACCAACCTGTTTGATAGGACCGATAGAGCTAGGAGGGAGGGGTGAATAGCTCTCTTCAATTTAATTTGTTCTTCTTCGCAGCGGAAACTTGAAACTAAAAATCTTAAACACAATGCTAATACCTTGATTTACTTGGTTTTCACCTACTTGAGATGACTAATCCAAAGGTCCACACCAACGATCACATTCCACTATAAAATCTCCTTTCCGAAACAACATCGAAAGTGGAGAACCCTTTTACAACGAACTTGAAAGTCCTCAAAGAAAACAACAAAAAGAAGAAGACGAAAGGAAGTATTACAAGATTTTGCTTTGATCTCCTTCTCTTGGTTGCTTGAGAAATGATGTTTGAGAGCTTAAGTAGAGATCTTGAGCACATGGATGAAGCAGTTTCTTTCTTTTCACTTCAAACCTCCATTTAAACGGCTCAAAAAATAGTTTTTTCTCTATTTTTCTACATCACCAATCGATTATCGAAAGTCTCAATCAATTGTCATACAATCGTTGAACAGTACGAATCTTAGATCAACGGTTGGAATTATTTTATTTTGAACTTTAATCGATTAAGAGCATGCATTGATTGATTGGCACTTTAATTGATCAAGCAATCGATTCGGAAGCATTCTGTTCTCGCGATCAGTAATGCATCCAATCGATTATTTAATCGATTAAGAAGTGTCCTAATCGATTAGCCAATCAATTGGGGAGCATTCTGTTGTCGTACAAAATAACTCATAATTGATTAGCTAATTGATTACTGAGCGCTCTATTATCGCACAGAACGTCTCTCAATCGATCGGCCAATCGATTGATAACTTCCCAATTGATTAGCCAATCGAACAGAATGTCTCCCAATCGATTAGCCAATTGATTGGTACATTTCCAATCAATTGGCTAATCGATTGACTCGCCTAGGTTTAGGATTGTCATCCTAAAACTTCAAGTATGTTCTTAATTGATCCCAATTATCTGATGCCAGCAAAACTTTTTATTTCCTGGACTTCATGCTTGAAAATTCCTCATCTCCGGGTTTCCATGCCAAGAATTTGGTCCCCGACTAGACCCGACCACGGTTCGGAACCGACGGTTCGGAACCGCCGGTTCGACGGTTCGTGAGAGGTCGACCCTTAACCTTAACCGCCTAAGACGGTTACGGTTCACGGTTCGAAACCGCCGGTTCACGGTCCGGTTCATGGTTCGGCACGGTTCGGCACGGTTCAAGATTATTATATTAAAAAAAATAAAAAATTAAAATTAAATTAAAAAAAATAAATTTTATTAAAAAAGGACTTGCACTTATATAAGTTGTCTACGTATCCCCTTAGGGTATAGGGGAATCAAAGCCCACGTAGTTCTTTTACATTTTTATCCTTTTACATTTTTACATTTCTCACTCACTTGCATTTCCTCCCGTTCCCGTTGTATTTGTTCCTTCGGTATCAAATTCTTCGGCTTCGTCTTCTGAAAGTTGCATTCCTTGGATTCGCTTCTCGGCTCTGGTCCAATCATCAAGTAATGCTTGAGCTTCCAATGAGTCGGGAGACATGGTTGATCGTCGTTCATCTAATATGTTGCTGCCGGCACTGAACGTCTGCTCCACAGCAATAGTCGACACTGGAGAAGCTAAAATTTCTTTTGCGATCACGGAGAGAACGGGAAAGCTTTGAGCCTTCTGTGACCACCACTTCAAGATGTCGAAGTCTTCGCTATCTGCTTCATTAAAATCAAAAGAAGTCGTAAAATAATTCTAAAGTTCCTGTGTGGAACTTGAGGATCCTCGTGGACGTTTCGTCCGTTCTTTTAATAAAAGTTAGGCTTTTGTAAGTTTTAAATTAGTAGTAGTAGGTTGTTGTGTTTCAGAAATATTAGTTTGTGTTTCATATTTAACATAATATTGATTATAAAGATCATATAAATAATTTTTAATATTATATACAATATTAGCTGGATCCGGAGAGGAAGAATCCTTAATAGGAATTAATGTGTCATAATATAAAGTTAACATTTCTTGTAAAACTTCTAATTTAAATCTAGGATCTAAAGCAAATGCAATTAAATAAATTTCAGGAATTAAATAAAAATATTTTTCCCATTTAGTTTTCATAGCTATTATACATAAAGTTAAAGCTTTATCATTTACATGTTCATTTAATATTAATACTATACTACAAAAATTTACTAAAATTAAATGAGCAGTAGGATAATAAACACCAGAAAATTGTTCAGTTGCATCGTTAAAAACATTTAAAATTTCACAAATACTACTACAAATATTCCATTGTTGTGAAAATAAATATATATTAGTATTACTATTTTGTGCAAAAAATAAACATAATAAATCTTTATATTGAAAAGAATCTTGTAATAATTGATATGTTGAATTCCAACGTGTTGGAACATCACGTGAAAATTTTTTTGGTCGCATTCCATTAACTTTACAAAATCTACCCCATTGTTTCATCATAGATGGATGGGATCATAAGTATGAAATTGCGGTTCTAATTGGTTGAATATAATTTTGTAAAAGTTTTGAATCCATCTTGAACTCATAAATTTAAAATATGGCATACACAACGAATATGAAAAAATAAACCACCAATGTCAGGTTGACAAATAAATTTCAATTCATCTATTGAAGCGGTATTAGAACTAGCATTGTCTAATGATATTGAAAATATTTGATGAGTCAATCCATATTCTTCTAAAACTATGTGTAATAATTGTGCAATATTATGAGCAGTGTGTGATTCATCAAAAACTCTATAAGCTAATAATCTCTTTTGAAGGATCCAAGAGTTATCAATCCAATGGCATGTTATACCCATATAAAAATGAGTTTGCCAATGATCACTCCAAATATCGGAACATAAAGAAACTTTATTATTTAATTTACTAAATTCTTCAATTAAATTCTTTTTTCCTTGTTTTACTAATCTTTTAATTGTACGAGTTAGTGTAGTCCTAGGTACACGTTTAGCAGCAGGATTAAGAGATTCTTTACACAAATCTTCAAATGTGCATTTAGCTCCAAAACTAAAAGAAAGATGTTCTACAGAAACAAATTTAGCTAATGATTCTCTTAATTTATTATCTGAATATAAAAATATACCAGAATCAGTATTACTACCGCTAGAAAATCTAGATAATTGTGTTTGAGAGCGGTCAAGCCCATATTTCGTCGGGTGCTTCGTTTCTACATGTCGTTTCAACGACCCATAGCCGCCGCCGGCTTGGAATTTATAGGAAGCATTACAATTCTTGCATTTTGTACGCATTTCTCCCGACGGAAGTGTGACCTTCTCAAAATGTTTAGTGAAAATAGACGATTTTAAAGAAGGATCATCCCGAACCTTAGAAGTAATCGCATCGGTATTTCCTTGCGTTTTGGGGATCGGAGGGCGTTGGGGCTGAGCCTCGGTCTCATCATCGGTAGATTGAATTTGAAGGTTGGGATCCTCGTATGCAATTTCTTTTCCCCTCCGAGATCGAGATGATGAAGCTCCGTGACCTCCTTCCATTATCGTCGATGAAGAACGCGGAAAGAAGATGAGAGTTAGAGAGTTGAGAATGAGAGATTGAGAGAAAAGAAGTTGTTTTATGAGTGAAAATGATGAAATGAGCTCCCTATTTATAGAGTTCGGATCATAACGGTCACTAAATCGTAGCCATTGATCAAAAAATGGTCAAATGATCTTATCCGTCCAAAAAAAAAATCAAAAACTGCCCAACGGCACTGAACCGGCTGGAACTGGCGGTTCGCGGTTCTAGGGCCCTGGAACCGGAACCGGCCCGGCATCCTGCCGGGCCGATTCTGTTCGGCTCGGCGAACCGAGTCAACGGGCCACCCGGCCCGTTGACCCGGGCCGGTTCCGGGCTGGACTCGGCCCGGGGTCGGGTCTATCCCCGACTATTCCTTAGCTTCTTGCCTAGAGCTTCCTCATCTCTGGATTTTCGTGTCAAGTATCCAGTCCTCAATCATTCCTTGGACTTCTTGCCAGGAGCTTTCTCATCTCCGGAGTTTCATACCAAATATCCGGTCCTCAACTTTTCCTTGGATTTCTTTCATACTGCACACTTGAAATCCAATGTTGAATCCAACGTATTAACTTAAATTTAAATAATTATTAATCATTGAAACTTCTCATCTAAGGTATGATTATACCAACACTTTAACTCAGTTACGGGCCCGAGCAAGGTTCGATCCGAGGTCAGGTCTACCATTTATGCCTTGAAGATAGGGTGTCGTAGTTAAGCCCATCAATGATAGATAAGATATCTGAAGTTCAAAACTCAGCTGTGACATATTATTGGAAAATTTTCTCTTTAATTAATAGCAGACTTGAGAATGCTGACTATTAGGATGAGCCTCCATGTGTGCTTTGATAGGCCTCCATGTCTATTCTCGATTTACCCCGATGACTAGTAGAAATCTTTCGTGAGACTAGGCCAGATCTGAATATACAAAATATATATTTAAAATTTTCAAAGACTTATTTGTTTTTAAATATATAGGGTGTGTAAATCTTTATTTTATATAAAGAACCCAGAGAAAAATAATTATTTTATTTTCTCTCTTAAAAATAAGATTTATACAATGAAAAAGAGTGATATGGTACGGACTATGCGTGCGATTGTCCGTTCGAAAGTGATTGAATTGTCTAAATTTGATTTAGGCATCTTAATTTTTTATATTTTTTTTAAATTAATTTTTTGTTAAATTTTAAATCGGTAAATTATAGAAAACTCCTCAATTGCCATTTGGTCTTTGTATGCACTTCCCATTTGAAATTGTCTTTGCATTCACTCTCTAATGGATTGAGTATAAAAGAGTGAAAATTAAGTATACATCAGTGAAAATTGAATATAAAAGAGTGAAACTTGAGTATAAATGAGTAAAAATTGAGTACATAGTTTCTTAATATTATGGATACAATCTTACATACTTAAATTTAACTTTTATACTCAACTTTCTTCAAATAATACTTACCAAATTATCTTATCAATCCCATCAGGGACTGCATGCAAAGAAAAACTTGAATGGGGATTGTATGCAAAGATGAGTTTGAGAGTGGGGAGTTTATGAAAATTTTCCCTTTTAAAATCCTAAATATATATATTATACCTACTAAAAAATTTTATTTTAAAATTATTTAACTTTAATAATATAACATAATCCTTAAATATTAAAAATAAATTCTAATTAATTTAACCGTGAAATAAAATAAATAAATAAATAAAATATAATTAAGTATCTTAAATATATATATATCATGAACACTTAAATTTTTTTAGTTTTAAATGTTTTTAAATTTGAATATTATAATTTAATTTCTAAATCTTAAATATAAAATCTATTGAATTTAATCCTAATTTTTAAAAAAAAACTAGATATCTAAAATTAAAACGTCTGCATCAATTTCAACACTTCGAATAACAGTATGGACCGTTTCAATTTCAATTTCATTTTTCTTCAATTACATATTTTTTGTTGTAATAAATTTTTCCTACAATGAAATGCCACTATAATATGTAAATATATATTTTTAAAATATTAAACCCCAAAGATATTTTTACAGATTGACAAGTGAATATATTATAAATCAAAATTATTTTGTGTTTTGTAATAATAAATTTAACAAATTCCCTCTATTTTTTGAAATATTTTTTGTTCCATTTTATTTATCAGCAAGTACCGGAGGAGCACCGCCATACTCTCGACGCCTCATTCCCGGGCGACGGCGGAAGATCACCGACAGAATCATTCTCTATTTGATGGCAAGATTTTGTCGAACTCTCTATTAGGAATTCGAACGGATTAGTGCTTTAAGATTTTAAAAATCATCAACAAGTTTAAAGGGCATGCAAAGTTACAATTTTGCAGTTACAAATCAAAAGAAGGCGAAAAAAAATATCCAGTTTGCTTGCATACGGCTCTTGTAGTGTCTATCTTAATGCTTCTGAGAAACCTTGACGCTGCATTGACTTCTTTTGTTAAAAAAACTATATCTAAATCTTTCATCTTCATTTTATTGGTAAGGGTTAATTCAATTCCCCATTTTGGTTTACGGTAGTTTTACTTTTATCTATATATTATTTCAACTTCCATGGTGTCCGAACGATAATCGGACATGTACATATAAAGTATCACGTTATTTGATCCGGATCGATGATTTTTAGAAAGATTGGGGGCTCGGTCAGGTTCGATTTCTGTTCTGAGCCGGAAAGGGGCTAGCTCGGGACCGGTCACCCGAGGTCGGGCACTCGGGGTCGGTTATCCGAGGTCGGGCGCTCGGGGTCGGTCATCCGAGGTCGGGCGCTCGGGGTCGGTCACCCGAGGTCGGGCGCTCGGGGTCGGTCACCCGAGGTCGGGCACTCGGGGTCGGTTATCCGAGGTCGGGCGCTCGGGGTCGGTCACCCGAGGTCGGGCGCTCGGGGTCGGTCACCCGAGGTCGGGCGCTCGGGGTCGGTCATCCGAGGTCGGGCACTCGGGGTCGGCTGAACAATTATAACCAGTTCCTGTCAACAATGAGGTGGCGGCTCCCCGACATAATCATCACCTGATAGAGTCGCCCAGAGTTAATGAGGAGCAGAAGGGACAGTTCCAGTAGAGTGTCAGGCGGCTGTGGCAGTCTCACAGCATTAATTCAGCTATCATTGGTGTAAGTTACCAACTGATCATTCCTTAATGAGACAAAACAGCTCTGATATGACAGAGAGTTTCCCTCCCCCTATATAAACCCCTCTTTGGGCTTCAAGAGGGGGATCTTTTTGGCTGCCATTTTGCAAACATACCACCACTTTGGGAGACCTGTTTTGGTCCGAGCCGAGTGACTTGAGCCGGATTCCTATTGGAGCTCGACCCTGACCCCGAGCTACAGCAGACCGGGTCATCTTGGTCAAACCGAGTCATCCGAGTTATAACCGGTCTTCGCTTCTCGACAGGATCAAATTTGGCGCGGTCTTGCTATCCTCTCCCTCGGATAGACCAGATGGTGGACTCTACCGCGGGGAGTGAACTCATTTGTATGCTGGATGCTTACCAGGGATACCATCAAGTACCCTTGTCCCGGGATGACCAAGAGAAGGTCAGTTTTGTCACGGCCGAAGGCACTTATTGCTACACAGTTATGCCCTTCGGGCTCAAGAATGCAGGGGCAACCTACCAAAGGTTGATGAACAAAGTTTTCAAGGAACAGCTCGGGAGGAACATAGAAGTGTACGTAGACGATATTCTTATCAAGTCCCTCCAAGCCGCCGACCTGATAGCAGATGTGCGAGAGACCTGCTGCACTCTTCGGAGGTATGGCCTTAAACTCAATCCATCCAAATGCCTATTTGGAGCCAAAACGGAAAATTCCTGGGCTACATCCTGACCGAGCGAGGGATAGAGGCTAATCCCGGCAAGGTGAAAGCTCTACTAGACATGCCGCCGCCCCTGAACCTGAAGGAAGTCCAACGCTTGACAGGGAGGATCACGGCCTTATCCCGATTCATCTCCCGGTCGGCTGATAGAAGTCTGCCGTTCTTCAAGATCTTGCGCAAGGCCACCAAGTTCCAGTGGGATGTTGAGTGTGATCGAGCTTTTGAAGAACTAAAGACTTATTTGGTCAGCCTGCCGATACTAGCTAAACCTGAGGAGGGAGAGCCCTTGTATGTCTATTTGTCATCCACTGAGGGGATTGTGAGTGTTGTACTTGTAACTCAGAAGGAGACCGAGCAACAGCCGGTCTACTTCTTTGGGCATTTACTCAAGAAGGCCGAGTGTAGATATACTACACTTGAAAAATTGGCTTATGTACTTGTATTAATGGCTCGGCAATTGCGATCGTATTTCCTGGCTCACCCAATCCGAGTGCTGACCAAAAGCACACTCGGGAAGGTGTTGGTTAACCCTGAGGTATCCGGTCGGATGGTTAAATGGACAACTGAACTGAGTGAGTATGATATTCAGTACCAGCCTCGGACTGCAATTAAAACTCAGGCTTTGGCGGATTTCCTGAGTGAGCTTCATACAGAGGAAGAAGAAGGAGTATGGAAGATATATGTGGATGGGTCAGCCACTCGGACCGGAAGTGGCGTGGGAGTCTTATTACTATCTCCTAAGGGAGACCCACTTCATCTGGCCGTGCGCCTAGAGTACCAGGCTACCAATAACCAAGCAGAGTATGAAGCCCTCCTGGCAGGTCTGTAGGCAGCCAAGCATGTGGGGGTCGCTCGGGTCATCTTGCACTCGGATTCCCAGTTAGTGACTCGGCAAGTTGCAGGGCAGTTCGAGATAAATGATGAGAAGTTACAGGCTTATGTGGGGGCTTACAAACAGTTACAGGCAGAGTTTCAAGAAGTTCAGCTCTTACAAATCCCCAGAGGAGACAATGCCAAGGCTGACGAGTTGGCTCGGTTGGCCAGCTCTGTCCATCCATGGGTCTTCCCCGGACCCTCACCTCAGGTCATGCTGGTAGCCCAGGTTGAGAGAGAAACAGAAATAGAAATACAAGGAGATTGGCGAGCCCCATTCATAGCCTATCTGAAGGAAGGGACTCTTCCAGTGAGCCCGGAGCAAGCCAGGATATTCAAGATAAGGGCGACCAGGTTTACTCTGATAGGAGATGCACTATACAAGCGAGCCTTCTCCCGACCGTTGCTCAGATGCCTTGGAGAAGAAGATGCAGATTATGTGTTACGAGAAGTGCACTTGGGATCATGCAGAAACCACTAGGAGGTCGGTCCATGGCTCGGAAGGTTTTACTGGCAGGCTACTTTTGGCCAACCCTCCAGAAAGACGCTGAGAGATTGACCCTTTCCTGCCTTTCTTGTCAGAAGTACCAGAATCTATCGCACCGACCTGTCGAGATGCTGAGAGCTTCCACTGTGTCCTGTCCCTTCGACCAGTGGGGCATGGACATAGTAGGACCGTTTCCCAGGGCAGCCGGTCAGAAGAAGTTCTTGCTAGTGGCAGTGGATTACTTCTCCAAGTGGATTGAGGCAGAGGCCTTAGCCCGGATTACTGAACAAGCAGTGAAGAAGTTCCTATGGCAGAATATCTTATGCCGATATGGTATACTGTACAAGCTGGTATCGGATAATGGTCGGCAATTTCAAGGTCGGATAATAAGAGAGTGGTGTAAGGAATTCGGAATTAAACAGGCCTTCACTTTAGTGGCATATCCCCAGAGTAATGGTCAGGCTGAGGTAACTAACAGGGAAATCCTGAAGGGGCTCCGAGCCAAATTAGACCAGGTCGACGGATCCTGGGTGGACGAACTGCCCTGCATCCTATGGGCTCTTCGGACTACCCCCAAAGAAGGGTCGGGATGCACCCCATTCCAGTTAGTACACGGTAGTGAAGCTGTGGTACCGATGGAGGTCGGTTGTGAATCTGACAGAAGACATCTGTATGGGGAGGATAATGCGGAGAAGAGGAGGTCGGAGCTCGATCTGATTGAGGAAGTCTGAGCCAAGGCTACCGTTCGCATGGCCGCTTATCAACAAAGGATGCGGCGTCAATACAACCAGAAGGTTATACCCCGAAGTTTTCAAGTAGGGGATAAGGTATGGAAAAGAGTCAAGCCAGTTGGAGAGGTAGGCAAGTTGGAGCCTCAATGGAGTGGCCCCTTCTTGGTAGTCACGACGTTGGGATCAGGAGCTTACTATCTGCAAGATGCCCAAGGAAAGCAGCTTGGGAGACCCTGGAGTGCAGTGCACTTAAGATTGTACTGTGAGGAGAGTGGAGAGAAATGATTCCTGTAAATGTACACAGATAAAATGATAACAAGAGCTCTGACCCTCCCGGAAGACATTTCCAGCGAGTTATTAGTGGGCTTGCTCTCACGCACCCACCGGACTCGGCGCTGACCGGGCGTGGCGTTCCACGTTCCGTCGGGCCCGGTCGGGCGTGGCAGTCCACGCTCGGTTAGGATAAGTCGGACGCTGTCCAGACTCTTGCTAAGGCAAGTTATAAGTGGGCTTGCTCTCACGCACACATCGGACTCGGCGCCGACCGGGCGTGGCGTTCCACGTTCAGTCGGGCCCGGTCGGGCGTGGCGGTCCACGCTCGGTCAAGGTAAGTCGGACGGTGTCCAGACTCTTGCTCAGGGGAAATATGAAATGACATCCTGCCACAATAGCTACTGATAGGGCGTGGCTTTCCACGTTCTGAAAAACAAAAAGAATAGTAGGTCAGCCTAGCAAGGCCGAACTGGTCAAATGAGAGCAAGCCAGTTAACTCAACTCCGCCATGAGGGTTAACTCATTGAAAACAAGCCAGAACGCTAAGACAGGGTATCAATCCCATCGAGTATCATCGTCGAGTCGAGGTGTCAACTCGACCGAGCAACGCGCCCGGACCAGGGCAACGATCCGATTGAACGGCTAAGGGCACAAATATCCCGAGCGTCGAACACTTAGAGAAAATTTTTCTGCTCAGCTGGGAGAATCAAACTAAAGGCGATGGAGTGAGCGACTCGCACAATCAACACTTAGTGAAAATTCGTGATATGATCCGAGCGTCGGCCCTCCCAGAGTCGGTCGGACGCACTGAGCAAACGATACTTAACAAAAACCTCAAGCATCGCAAGCATACAAATACGAGGTTAGAGCGAGTGAAGTAAAGCCATAACAAGTTAACGTAATCGAGAAAGGGCTCGTGGCCAGTACAAA
>JAGFNQ010002105.1:51720-85452 GCA_024364735.1 Boesenbergia rotunda | reverse complement strand
TGGAATTCATTAGAAGTTAATAAGTTACAGTACTACTTCACTTGATGTTGAAGCAATGTGCGAAGGCGAGCGATAATCAGCGGTGAAAGAAAGCGGATTGATGGCACAATCTCACCTTTTTCACCTTCAGCAAATTTCCACATGTCCATGTTTTGGTGAGCCATCAAAGTAGGAAGAAAGTAACCAGCCACCGACTACAAATCGCCGAAACGATCGCCATTATCAACCTTCAGTCTTCTTCCTTACTCATACCTTCTCATATTCCTCCTCCTCCTCAAGAAGAGAGAGAGAGAGAACGAGGAAATTGAAGGAAAGGAGAGGAGAGGAAGATGTTCGGGAGGGATCCGTGGGGCGGTTCGTTGGAGATCTCCAATGCGGACTCGGCGACGGATGATGACCGGAGCCGGAACCTGCAGGAGTACGACAGGGCGGCGCTGTCGCGGCAGCTGGACGAGACGCAGCAGAGCTGGCTGCTGGCGGCCCCCGGAGATCCTGCCGGCAAGAAGAAGCGCTACGTCGACCTCGGCTGCGTCGTCCTCAGCCGCAAGCTCTTCCTCTGGATCGTCGGTTCCGTCCTCGGCGTCGGACTCCTCATCGGCCTCATCACGCTTATCATCAAAACCGTGCCCCACCGCCACCGGCCCCCGCCTCCGCCTGACGACTACACCCAAGCCCTCCACAAGGCCCTCATGTTCTTCAATGCCCAGCGCTGTAAGCCTCATCAGTACTCCTCTTCGCGTGTATCTTTTGTAACCCGATCGGGCTTGATGAATCGAATCGATTCTTAATTTCCTCAGCCGGCCCTCTGCCGAAACACAACAACGTGAGCTGGAGGGGGAATTCCGGCATGAAGGACGGCCTCTCCGACAGCTCGGTGAAGAAGAATCTGGTGGGAGGATACTATGACGCCGGAGACGCCATCAAGTTCAACTTCCCCATGTCCTTCGCCATGACCATGCTCAGCTGGAGCGTGATCGAGTACAGCGCCAAGTACGAGGCCGCCGGCGAGCTCGAACACGTCAAAAGCATCATCAAGTGGGGCACCGACTACCTCCTCAAGACCTTCAACTCCTCTGCCGACACCATCGAAAGCATCGTCGCCCAGGTAATTAAATCCTTGAATTGTTTCCGTCGCTAAATTCAGATCTAGATTTGATGCTCGAGTAATAAACAGGTCGGTGAAGGAGACACGTCGAAGGGGCCGGATCCTAATGACCACTACTGCTGGATGAGGCCGGAGGACATCGACTACACTCGGCCGGTATACGAGTGTCACAGCTGCTCCGACCTCGCCAGCGAAATGGCGGCGTCGTTGGCTGCTGCTTCGATCGTGTTTAAGGACAGCAAGACCTACTCCGACAAGCTCGTCCACGGCGCCAAGACTCTGTTCCAGTATGGAAGGATACAGAGGGGCAGATACAGCCCTGGCGGCTCTGATCCTGCCATCTTCTACAACTCCACCGGTTACTGGGATGAGTTTCTGTGGGGCGGATCATGGCTCTACTTTGCAACTGGAAATTCCTCCTACCTCCAGCTTGCCACTGCTCCAGCCTTGGCCAAGCATGCCGGTGCCTTCTGGGGAGGACCGGATTATGGAGTCTTCAGCTGGGACAACAAGCTTACTGGATCTCAGGTTCTTCTCAGTAGACTCAGACTGTTCTTGAGCCCTGGTTATCCCTACGAAGAAATACTGAGCACATTCCACAACCAGACGGGCAACATTATGTGCTCATACTTGCCATTTTTCAAGTCATTTAATCGAACTAAAGGTTTGATGGATGACCCTTATTAAATCTAAGTGTCGCGCTAGCTAGATCTTGTCGTTCAAAATCTGATCATATCTGAAACCATGCATGCAGGTGGCTTGATCCAACTAAACCATGGACGACCTCAACCCCTCCAATACGTTGTCAATGCGGCTTTCCTTGCTTCACTGTTCAGCGATTACCTTGACTCTGCAGATACTCCGGGATGGTACTGTGGACCGAATTTCTACTCGACGGACGTCCTACGTGGTTTCGCCAAGACCCAGGTACGTACGGCCTTAGAACCGTAAAGATGAAATTCAGATTGAAGTCGATCTTTCGGATGAAATCGCTTTCACTGTACATGCAGATTGATTACATTCTGGGCAACAATCCTCAGAAGATGAGTTACCTCGTTGGATACGGCAAACGATACCCGAAGCAAGTCCATCATCGCGGCGCATCGATTCCGAAGAACGGGATCAAGTACAGCTGCAAAGGAGGGTACAAGTGGAGGGATTCCAAAAAGCCCAATCCGAACACCATCGTCGGCGCCATGGTCGCCGGTCCTGACAGGCACGACGGATTCAAGGACGTCCGCACAAACTACAATTACACGGAACCGACGCTCGCCGGGAACGCCGGCCTGGTGGCTGCACTGGTGTCTCTGTCCGGAGTGAAGACCGGCATTGATAAGAACACCATCTTCTCTGCAGTCCCTCCGATGTTTCCTACTCCGCCACCTCCACCTGCAGCCTGGAAGCCTTAGTCGGTTCGAGTTGATGGAACTACTGCTTTAGGAGTGAATTCCAAGGAAAGTGCAAAACTCAAACAGCTAGATCGTCGTCTGATTCATCGAACATGATTTTTCAGTATTTGTTTTTCCTTAAATTTTCCATGTTTGCTTATTTCATGGTCAGAAGATTGCTTGTGTATAATGCATAAAAAACAGAGAGATGTAACGCTGCTGCTGAAGAACAGAGTGCTTTTCAAAGGACCTGAAATTAAAGACGATTTTATATAATTGATTAAATTATTTATAAATCAGATTTTGCCTTCTATTTATAGAAAGAATATCGCGGATCCGAAGCTATTAGATGGCGACGGCGAGAAGCGGCGTAGGGATGAGCGCTGGTCCAAAGTCACCGCCTTCTCTCTTGTGCTGGAGATGGAAGTGGCCATGGGATCCCAATAGCTCAAACCCCTTTCCTTGTAGCAACTTAGAAGCTCCCTGGCTCTTCAAATCTCTCCACACCCTCGCCTCGCTCGGCCAAGACCTCCTGCTCCAAACCCAAACCCCCTCGCACTCCTCGATCCCTCCTCGGCCGGCAAGGCCGGCCGCTTCTCGCACCTGGAATGAGCAAGGGGAGGCCGAGCACCGCGCCCTGGCCCTGGCGCTGGCGAGTGGGAAGGAAGCGACCGTGCTCGAGTTCTACTCCCCAAAGTGCCGCCTTTGCAACTCCCTGCTCGATCTCGTACACCGGATTGAGGAGAAGAACTTAGACTGGGTCAGGTTCGTCCTAGCCGATGCGGAGAACGAGATGTGGCTCCCTGAGGTTTCACAATTTCTTCCCCTTTCTCCTCCATGGTTAAAGCGCCTGTCTTGTTTTATTGGACAGTATTCGTAATTAAGCACTGTAATTTTCACAAAATTTTTTAAAATACTATTAAACATCATAATTGATCTACAGTATTGAACTCCCTGAATTGACAATTATTATATCGAGCATTTATTCAATGGAATTGGATTGGAAAACCCCCTGTTGGATATTATTTCCGTAGAGTGTGATTGTAATCCTGGTGAAATGTTTTCAATCTTTATGTTCTTGTTGTATAAATGATTCCAAGTCGTGCTTGCATTTTGAGTCTTGAATGCATTAGAATTCAACAACAAACAGAAGTATGCATAGTGAGATATTGAAATCTTACAAATGCATTATCGATCAGGCATGCCACCAAGAAGGCAAGAATTTGTAGGATAAATTCTGACACAACATATTCAGGTCATTCTCTTGAAATTCCTATGGCACAATTTGGTGATGGGAATTCCATGGTTTGTTTATGGTAATTAATATTAGATGAATTTGATTGGACTCATGTTATTATATGAACATGGATAGAATCATAATGGCATATTTTGTTAATAGACAATCACTCATGTTTTATAGGAAGATGACATGTTGTACGCTAGAGTAGATAGATATACTATTGATCTACTTATCGAGGGATCAAGTTGGTGAATTTTACTATACAACTTTGAGAAAAGAGTTTTGGGAGGAGAATAAGGGTTGAGACAAATATTTTTAAATATCACCTTGGTCTAATGCTTTAAAATTAGATGACATCCACTTCATATGAAACTGTTTTGAGAAATATTAAAAGAAAATGTTTGGATATGATTTTGTTAACATAAAAAATTTATTAAGTCCTTAGACAACTAATATTGGTGGGTTTTAGAGAAGCAATGATACCTGGTAATATGCTGATGTGACAAAGAAGATGTATGATAATATAGCCTCTAGTATTGGCCAAGATAATTGTTTTCTATAATTAACATCAAGAGTTAGTTTTAAATTCTTAGTCCTTCTATGTTAGTACTAGATGAACTCACTACCCATATTTGAGATAAACTTCTTAAATATCTTTTTTAATCTTTGTTTCTACATGATATTGTGTTGAAAGCTTTACTTGTAGAGAGTTGTTTCAGAAATTAAAGATTTTGAGTTGTTCTAACTAGAACTAAATCTGAAGATAGTGTCATCAATTAAAACACACACACACACACAAGGGAATAGTTACAGTGGATAAACATAAAACTCTATAAGAAAAAGCTTGAGATAATATGCAGATGTTCCAAGTTGCTCAATAGATTATATAGTTATATGAGTTGGCTCAATTAAGTTTGATTGTAGGAGGTAGAAGAAGATCAAACTAAATTCTGGTTAATGTGATAAAAAAATTATTTAATTTATTTGAACATTACTAGTGATATATCATCTTTTGGATTATGATGGCATATGAGTTCAGATAGGTTCTCATTAAGATTACTCAAGCTATTTAAAATAGTAGCAAAAAATTGTTACATTCGAGTTGTATAGGTGAAAATAGGATTACTATTGTACTTCCCCCACCTCTCTTATCATGTTAAGAGATTCTTGATGTCAGATTCAGTAATATACATATTATAAACTATCATCACAGTGGAATAAAACTCTTGAACATTACAGAGAATCTTAAGATACAACACTGTCCAAGTTGGTAGTCATACTTTGTTTCTTTTCCTTTAGATATGCTCCAAATAATCCCACATTTCTTTAACCATGGCCAGTACTCAGAGCTCAGTTTTATATTGATTGAAGTTTGCATGATTGCATGGATGATCTGAGGATTTTTTCATGCTGTCACAGTATAACCTCCAAAAACTTGTCTTTCAAAAGATATTCCTATTGCAGGATGCCCATAAATATCTTTTTTCCAACCTACCTTCATCTCAAGTTAATGAGAGTTAATTTCAGTAAAAGACACTATTAATAGCTTGGTAACATCCAATATTGTCTGGCTATATTGAATGGATTATTATCTAATCATGGAATATGCCAAGATTATATTCATGTTTACGCTTTACACAATCTCTGCACTTTGCTGGTTGCGGTTTTAGGTTGTATTGAAATTTCTAATTTTTAAAATTAAAGTTCTATGGGTTCGTTTCTCACATGCTTGAGTTTTCTTTTCTACTTCCAATGTTATTGTTTAATTTATTTATGCACGTCCTGTAACTTTTCTACCTTGCCTTCATTTAAACTGAAAATTATCAGGAGGATGAATTATATTTATTCTTTTGACCAAACTACAAAACCAACATATCCCTCCTGTGAATTGCTTCTGGTTTCTGATCCTGTTTGTTTAGTCATCCTGATCTAATTGGCCTATATCTGTTTTTCTTCTAACAAATAAAAGTAAATAAAGGCATTCTCTCTCTACAGTATAGAATTAGGATAGTGATGTTAAAATTTGGTTCATGACTTGAATGAGTCTCTTTGTGCAGCTCCTGCATTATGACATCAAATATGTTCCTTGCTTTGTGCTTCTGGATAAGCATGGAAGGGCATTAGCTAAAACAGGAGTTCCTGCCAGCCGATTACATGTCATTGCAGGTCTTTCACATCTCTTAAAGATGAAGCAGCAAAACAGGAAGAACGAAAAGAAGATGCCTTAATGATCCCTAGCAATTTCTCTTAATAGAGTATGCTACGATCGATCATTTTTGTTCTTTTTTTTTAAAATTATTTACTCTGTTGGCAGTGTTGATTGATCTGTCAGGTTTGTTATGATTGTGGATATCCATAACTTTAAAAGAGTACCATTTTTATCCTGTCATAGTTTTGCCATGCGAATTCATATTGTTCTACCAATGGCTGTTGGGTATGGTCGATTCAGATCAATCCTAGTAATGTTTTTGCGGTTCATTTTCCAGTTTATTTTTAAGAGTCAATTACGGAGATCTGTCTTAAAAATGCGTCTAGTTAGCACAATGGTGTCTTTAGTTTGTATTTTACACTCAGTTAGCCTACTTGGGTTTGATGGGTTCAAATTCAGGAATCAACCCCAATAAAACTCTTGCAATGTTAACAGGATGATAATAAATTATAATTTTCTAATGGCTCAGTATCCTCCATGAGTTTAGTTTAATTTTGAGATTAGTTTAGAAGCATTATCTGCAATTGAAGTTGAATAGTGAACCGAGAACGATACTGAAGCTCCACAACAAGGTGATGACTTTGAATTAAAATACCAGAAAGGCCCTGCTTGGTTGCGTTTCTTCCATTTTTAATTTTCAGTTTTTTTAAGAAAAAGAAGGTAAATAACTTTTGAAAGCGCATTTAGGAAGTTGTTTTCTTTAAATTAAGAAATTTCATATGTTAATTTCCATTTTCGAGAGTGTGAGAAAGAACTACGCAGAGCAATCTTTTTTTTATCCTTATATATTTGTTAATTAGAAATGATTCCTAAAAAAATTCAACGCTTTCCCAAAGATCCTGCTTTCTGGAACCAGGGAGGATTCACGCGTCGCCGACAACTTCGCATTCCTGCTCCTCTTAGCCGCCGGCCGTCGGCATCTTAACGATGTCGACCCCGAAGATCCTGACGACGTCAAGCGCCGGCCTTTGCGCGCACTCACTGATTGCTGACGGCCGCGACCTCCACCCGATGAAGAGCTGCTTGTCCGGGCCTGTTGATTCCTGCTGGAAGGAGACGACGTCGCCGGCGCGGAGGCCCTTCTCCTTCACGAACCGGCTCCAGCCCCTGGTCAGCACGTAGCTCTGGCTGCTGCTCCAGTAGGAGTAGCGGAATCGCCACACCTTGCCGCCGGCGTCCTCGAAGTTGAGCAGCACGCCCCTGGCGGCGCTTGCCCGCGGGAAGTACTTCTCCGCGTGCTGCTTCGGGATCACCAGACGGTTCAGCTTCCCCACGTCGCTCGGCGTCACCGCCTTCTCGAAGAGGTGCTCGCGCGGCGTCGCGTCCTCGTACCTCTCCCCCGCGGCGCGCCCTGCCCTCGTGCTCTGCCGCACCTCGTCGCGGTAGGTGTGCTTGCGGAGCATGTCGACGATCTCCTCCTTGGAGTGCGAGACTAGGAACGACTCCTCCGCCGCCGTGGCCCCCTCGAGTGGGTGGAAGTTGGAGACGGCGTCGCAGCCTCGGAATCGGCGCGCGGCCACGTCGTACGCGCGCGCCGCCTCGGCCTCGTCGTCGTAGGTGCCGAGCCAGACGCGGCGGTGCTTCTCGTAGATCTGCGCGCCCCACCGCCCGTTCGGCTGCGGCACCACTCCCTTGTACTGCGACGAGGGGAGCTTCCGTGACTCCGCCTCCGCGCCCACCTCCGGATCCAGCACGACGCTTGAGCCGCTGCCGAATCTTTCTAAGTCCACCATACGCGACAGCCGCGGCGGCGCGCGCGGCTGCTTCTAGACACTGCACCGACTCCTAGATATCGAGCTTCTAACCAAGCAGAGAGAAGGTGTTGTTATATAGAAATGCAGAGCATCTCACAATAAACGTTACTTTATTTTTATACGATCTAAATTTTTATATTGAAAGTTCTTCATCTAATTTACTTATTATTAATTAAATTAAGCAATCATTTTAACTTTCAAGTTGCTCTAAATATAGCAATTCAATCTCGATTAGCTTCTAAGATTATGCTTTATTAGAGATAATGTAATTGAGTTTAAAATGTAATCTTAAATTATATGTTGTTGGTTTTCTAATTTATATTACAAAATTTTATTTAACTTTTGTAACATAAATTATATTATATTATAATTTTAAAATTATACTCGCTGGCTCATTGTATTCGGCTCTCTTGCATATGAAGAACCTCTAGCTATCGAGCTTAATTTTTCAAAATAAAATAATTAATCTTGAAATATAATCCTAATTACAGTAAAGGTTGATTAATCAGCGCATCTCCAAATAAATGTAACAATAATGCATATGTTCTTCACTCAAATAAGACAGCGAGAAAAAATAAAAGAAAATGAAAGCTGGCATTTGATAGGAGGAGTTAGCTAGCACTGGTTAATTAGCCACAGTTAAAGCATGTTGGATTTAATTTGAGTCACCTACCTCAACATGACTGTACTGGGTCCAGAAAGGAATCATCATATATTCTCCTTTACGCTCTTCATTACAGTATACAAAAGGCCTTTGAATCATACAGAGGAAGAAACATACATAGCCTCACTCACTAGCTAGTTTACTAATTACTTCATCGAGCTAGCCTCTTATTTTATTGAGCATGCACCAGCCTTTGAAAAGATCTTCGTCACAAGCCTATCCAAGTTGTGATTTATCCACGTTGGACGAATCTCATCTTATCATAATCATTTTATGAATATTAAAATTACAGCACTAGCTAGGTTCGTGCATGCGTTTCATATCCTCAAACGCAAGATTAAATAAGTGATATTGGGGAAGGTTCACGAATTCATGATGAACAGGAGGACATATATATGTAGCAGCCAGCACTACTGATCAGAGACTTGAGTTGTGATTTGTTGAAAACGGATGGAATTTCGATGTTTTGTACGCTTAATGATCGTTTTCAAAGAAGGAAATTCCCATCGGCTGAGGTCTCGTATCCTTTAGAAGAATTTTTTTTTAATCAAAAGGAATCGAATAAATAAGGAACGATGGTTATCAAAAATGCACGAGTGTGGATTTCATTTTCGGCTGTGGATGGATGCCTACAAGCAAAAAAAAAAGGCATTTGGTAGAGATTAATTAAACTGATATTTCATTTGCAGAAATGATTGAGAAGAGTTCATAATTTACGAGTAAAAGATAACTTCTCCATTAATTGTGCTCATCTAAGAAGAGAAGAGAAGCGAAAAAGGGGAGTAGGAGAGTTGTAGAGTGGTCTCGGCATAAATTGATGACCGTAGAGGAAGAACTACAGTACCTTTTGAAGCCATCGGCCAGAGCTGCTAGCTACTGATTCTGTCGCAAATGAGAACTTTTGGTGTAGAGATTGTTGCACAAGCTTGTCACGGGAAAGTTCTTATTCTTGACAATCTTATTTGACAAAGTCCGTCCGAACTGTGACGGCTGGTTTCAGTGATTCCTTGGCCGAACGATATTGACAAACACCAGCAAGCAAGCATTCTAGAGAACAAAGTGATATTGTTGAGAAAATGATAATAATTGAGTTAGTGGGTTGATAACGTGAGAATTGATGATAGTAGTGGTAATTAATCCGTGGTGGAAAATATTTGAGTTCAATGTGTTTACATTAATTGAGTTAGCAAGTAAAATTATAGAATTAGTGGAGTGCCATGAGTTATATACCTATCTTATAAATAGGTTGCGTTTTATGGATGAATCAATTGAAATTGAAAAGTTATTGTGTTCCACTTGTTTGTTTTTATCTTTTTATCCTCCACCCTTTTTTTTACCAAGCCTCCTTTTATCCTCCACCCTTTTTTATACAAACCTCCTTTTTCTTATCCAATGAACATTTGTTATTCTAGTGTCTCTTCTCATTATATCCAAAATAATTTATGTGGTCCTTTGATTTTGTTTTAGTGGAGGTGGAGGCTTCTTCTTGCTCCGGTATTGGGGATGATCTCTCTTCCCCCTCAATCTTTGAAATAGAGACTTCTTCTATCTCTTCCTCACTTGAGAATGTGGATTGCTCATCTTCAATGCCCAATTCACTTGTGGAAGTGGATGATGCTTCTTCTTCTTTCTCCTCCTTGGATGTTGAGTTCATCTCTTCATCCGAATGATCCTTCTCCTCCTCTTGGACCATTAAGCTCATCTCCTTAGGCTCCTCTTCTTCTTGTACACTTGTAGGGTTTTCATGAAGAGCAATCACCTTCCTCCGTAGCTCATGAGCATTCTTATATTCACCTATACTTTTAATCACATCATTAGGCAAAATGCTAATTAAAATTGAAATTACCTTCTTGTTTGCCTTTGATTGTGATTGCTGCTCCTTTGTCCAATAGCGTGGTCGAAGCTTCTTCCCGTGCTTGTCTTTTGGGGTTTCGAATGGATCTTCGACGACTATCATCAAATCCCAATCCATGTCGAACCATGTCTTCACCCATAACCTCCAATACTCAAAATTATCACGATCGTATGGAGGTGGAACAGAGATGTCATCCCCCAATCTTTTTTCAAACTCCATTTTCCTCTAGCGCTTGCTCTTCCGGCGGTTAGTCTGTAGACGAACAAACCTTGGCTCTGATACCACTTGTTGGGACTTTGATCGTATGGCTAGAAGGGGTGAATAGCCGATCACTCACTTGTTTCGTAATTCTTCCTACAATTGTTAGTGCGTAAGCGGAATAACAATAAACTAAACTAACAAAGAAGAACACAGACCAATTAAAAGTGGTTTGGAGATAAAGCTCCTACTTCACGACAGTCCGTAACGTGGACGATCTCAATCCGTCGGTGGATGAGTCCCTGGAAAGCCTCCGGCTAGCTCGTGTCGCTCCTTCTGGGTGGATAAACCTCACCACAACCTTGCAATAACTGTTGGGACCTTGTCGTTTAGCTAGAGGGGGTGAATAACTACTTTTCGATTTTCTTCCTACAAGGGTTAGCAAGCGCAAGCGGAAAACTAAATCTATAAACTAAAACAATGCTAACACAACACTTTTACGTGGTTCGAAGATGATACTCCTACTTCACGGCTGTCCGTAAGGTGGACGATCCCGATCCGTCGGTGGATGACTCCTCTTGTCGCTCCTTGTGGGCAGAGAAACCTCACCACAATCATTGACAATCTCTGAGCACGTTCAGGCTACTAACAGGCTTTAACCAAGCTTGTTTCGCCAAGAAGAAACAGCCAAAAAGAGCCCTCTTAAATAGTGCTTGATACTGTTCTGACCGTTACCAGTCGACTGGAGCTAGCACCAGTCGACTGGTCCTCGCGAATTTGAATGTCACAACCTGACGATTCGAATTCTGGTCGACACCAGTCGACTAATCCCAGGATCAGTCGACTGATCTATCTATACTCCACATCAATCGGCTGATCCAAGCATCAGTCGACTGCTACCTAAGGTTTCCCTTCCCGAGTACAATTCTTTCAGCACTCGAACCCTAGGATTTCCCTTACCGAGTACACTTCTCTCAGCCCTTGAATCCTCATGACTTAGCTGACTCTTCATCCAGCAGCCTCGACCTGCTGCCTTCAAGCCTTCTTCGACTTTGGCTCCCGTCCCTCGAATGCATGCAAGCCCACGACTCGTCTCCCATGCCATCCTTCGCTATGCCTCGAAGTGTGCTTCCCTCGGCTCATCGTTCTTGCTCCAGCAACCTTGACCTGTTACCTTCAAGCCTTATTCGACTTCGACTCTCGTCCCTCAGATGCATGCAAGCTCACGGCTCCCCTCCCCATGCCATCCTTCACGTATCCCTCGAAATTCGCTTCCCTCGGCTGCTTTGTCCACGGTCCCTCGGATGCATATAAGCCCACAGCTTATCTCCTCACACAATCCTTCACCGGACCCGAAGATGTCCAACTAAGTCCATGTGTATCCTGCCAAGCTACACACTCACATACACATATTAGATCAACATGAAACCCAAACTTACTCATATTGGCACACATATCAAAACTCATGATCTACCTGATAAAACTTGGGTCGATTGCACCAACAATCTCCCCCTTTAAGATGTGTGGCAATATGTTTAAGTTAGGTGCAAAAACAACAATAACAATTGAAATTTACAGACATAGTAAGCAGCATAAACATACATCCTCCTCCTTAACCTATGCCTTCACACACAATTTCCAATTTTGCATAACCACAAGTTAAGTTAAAAGCTAACTCCACAAGTCAAGTTAAAACCTAACTTAAAATCACAAGTTCTCCCCCTTTGACACCATCAAAATGATTGCTCCAAACAATAGTAGCCATTGGTATCAATGAGAACACCTTTGTATTTCTGAAAACGCCAGAAATTAAAAAATAAAAAATAAAAGCACTAGTCGACTGCGTTAGTTACTAGTCGACTGGTGCCTTCGAACTGCAATCCCACAGAAAGATAAGTTGATTGCCTCAGAGGCAGTCGACTGATACATAGCAGTCTGAAATTCCATCCGAAATTCAGAAACCCCTAACAAATTCCACAAAATTCGAAAAATTCTGAAATTTTGCAACATATTTCTTATGATGTATTCTAACATAGAAAAATACATTTTCATGAAAATACCAAATATGCTTGACTTTTTGATCAAAATTTAAATTCTTTGAAAACATTCCATTTCGTATCAACCTCCCATCCTAGGTTTGAAACCATGTGTTTTACAAGTCTATCCCATATCTTTTAAAACACAGAAATGTTTTTAATCCTCCCCCTTAAAGGAATCTTCCCCTAATATCTTGATAGAAGGTAAACTAGGGTTCATCATATAACCATAAGATAGCACAAAGCACAACTCAAGTAATAACAAACCATATAAGCAACTCTAATATAAGCAATTAAAGATTCACATGAAACCAAAAAGAGTTCTACAAGGGTCATAACCTCGAAATCCCCAAATATTACAATATCAAATATTGTGTTTGAGAGATAAAAAAATACATGTCCAAGCTACACACACTCTCAACACCAACGCATCCAAGTCATGTAGAAGCTACGCGTCATCGTCAGGAGGAAGAGGGGGAGGGGTCTGATACATCAGGTTCCAGTGCTGCATCATCTCATACATGTCATCCTGTGACTACTGGAAACTCTGAAAGTGCTCCTGAGACCGTGAACCTCCCCCTGAAAACTCCGAAAGAGCTACCAGGATTCATAAACTCTAGTCTTAGCCTGGAGGTCTAGAGTTCGAATCCTGGGGAAGATAAAAATCCACTGGCCAGGGGTGGGAAGTTCTTGTGAGCAACGACGGTCGACGGTCGATGATCAAAGGGGCCAAGTTGTTGGGCCGCCAAAAATAGAATTTGGCTGGCCAAGGGGCCGAGGGGTAGGGTCGACGGGCTGGGTCATTACACAAATAATTTATTACCGTCTCTCCATTCGTTGCATGATGGATGATGATCAAGTTTGACTCAAGGATGGTGCTTTTCTTGCCCTAGACTTGGATTTAAGGTGGCGGAAGGCTAGAGACATGATTTCAAGGTTGTAGGAAACCTTAGAGGAGCTAGGGAGATCCAATGAGGAAGATGGCGACAAGGGGCAGCGTTGAAACCCTAGGTTCAACCGCCCCCGCGTGTGGTTTCCTTTTAGAGATTCGCGGCATCAGTCGACTGCTCCAGGGCCAATCGACTGACGAACTAAACAAAAAGATCAATCGACTGATGGGGAATCAGTCGACTGCTGCATAGAATATCCTAGTTCCTGGATCGAACTGTACGAGTTGACTGCCTCTGTATCAGTCGACTGATACCCTATTATCAACATTTCTAATCCAACTTCAAAAATGCACCAAAAATTTCACAAATCTCCAAAACTTCTCAAATTTTGTGAAGAGATTTGTGGTACCCATGTCTACTTGGGAAAAATACATTCACACATGTATCTATTACCAATCCTAAAATTGACACAAAACTCAAACCTATCTAAATGGTTCAATTGAATCTTGGCCTAAAGTCCTAGTTTTGATCTCTTCTCGATGTATCTTCTCATACCCAACCACAATGCATCCCTAGCATTGATTTATATGACATCTACACTTTAAAAATTAATTTTCATGCAATATGATTCCAACGTCATATTTTCATGCATGAAACTCACTTTTGATGTGCCAAATCCCTAGGACTAAGACTCAAATTTGTCTCCAAATCCTTTGGCACATTCCATTGTCCATCTAGACTTCCAGAAGAACTCCTCCTACGATCCATTGACCATGGATCTCATTTTGACTCCTAGAGCTCCCCCTTGAACTCTTAGCATTAGTTACCTCCCTAGGTGACTCATCTATGTTGGAACGAGGATGGCTAGAGAGAGGGGTGTGAATAGTCACCCACTAAAAACTCTGGCTTTCGATCTTCCTGCGATCACGTTAGCAGCGAAAAAACAGAACAGGAAGAAGACAGAAAGAAAACAGACAGAAATGAACACCAGGTTTACAAGGTTCGGGGATAACTTGCCCCTACTCCTTGGCGTGCCCGTGAGGTGGGTGATCCCTTGATCGTTGGCAGATCAAGCCCCGGAGTAAATCCGGCTAAGAAATTCTCCTTCTCGGTGGAGTAACCTCTCCATAGACAGTCTCAGAAATATATCAAAGCAAGTACAGAGACTTGAGAAGAAGCTTACAGATGCAACCTTAAGCACAAGCACAGAAAGCACGAAGAAGCTTAACACAGAGCACAACACAGCACAACTTCACACAAGACCCTTCACTCAGTTCTTGTTGTTGTCTCCTTCTTGTCTCTACTTTGCCAGCCTCTTCTTAAGCCTTCCTTCTGCACATCAATAGGCTTCGTCACCCATTGACTCACGGCGTCGTCACCCACTGACCCACGGTGTCGTTACCCACTGATCTACTGACCCCTTCTGAGCTCTCAGTTCACTGAAGCCATCTCTTCAGCTGAAGCTTCAGGCCAGACGCTAGACGTCGTTGAAACCTGCAAACACATACCAAACAAAAGAGCCGCAGAGAAAGTCACCCTTAACCCTTCTCCTTGCTCCTCCATTTGACTCTGTATCATCTGCACACTCACAGGTTTATTAGCAAAGCAAATCAGAATCTAATCAGAAGCAAATCAGGAATCTGACAACCGTTTGAATTAAAGTTCTGGCGCTGATCAATCACCCTGACCGATCAGACTCCCTCCTAACCGATCTGATTCCCTCCTGATCTCAGTTCTCCTTGTTGTCCTTCTTGTCTCTGATTCGCCAGCCTCTTCTTAAGCCTTCCTTCTGCACATCAACAGGCTTCATTACCCACTGACCCACAACGTCGTCACCCACTGACCTACTGACCCCTTCTGAGCTCTCAGTTCACTGAAGCCCTCTCTTCAGCTTAAGCATCAGGTCAGACGTCAGACGCCAGATGTCGTTCAAACCTGCAAACACATACCAAACAAAAGAGCCGCAGAGAAAGTCACCCTTGACCCTTCTCCTTTCTCCTCCATTTGACTCTGTATCATCTGCACACTCACAGGTTTATTAGCAAAGCAAATCAGAATCGAATCAGAAGCAAACAGGAACCTGACAACCGTTTGAATTAAAGTTCTGGCGCTGATCGGTCACCCTGACCGATCAGACTCCCTCCTGGCCGATCAGCTTCCCTCCTGATCGGTCAAGAGGGAGTCTGATCAGTCAGGAGGGAGTCCGATCCCTCCTGATCTCACTGACCGATTAGAGATCAGGGATCGGTCACCAGACCGATCCTAAACCCACTAAGCTCTCAGGGTTTAGAGTCAAGAACCCAGCCAGGGGCTGATCGGTCCAGCTGACTGATCAGCCAGAGACTGATCGGTCTCACTGACCGATCAACCAAGGACCTGATCGGTCAGTGTGACCGATCAGACCATAGCCTGACCGATCAGGCTCCTGCCTGATCGGTCCAGTCTACGCTGATCGGTCAATTGACCGATCAGCCAACATTCTGTGACCACACAGAATATTTCTAATCTGTTTCTGATCGGTCACCAGACCGATCAGACATCCTAGATCGGTCTTATGACCGATCTACTATCAAGAGAGTTCGTGCCAACTCCCTGGACTTCAGACCGATCCAGCAACTCAATTTGATCCTGAGTCCAGAAAACAGGCTCCCTTGCCCTCTCTGACTCAGTCTGGTCCGGAGAACAAGCTCCCGAGCCCTCTCCGACCTAACCCGGTCCAAGATTTCATGCCCAGCTTCACTCACTGGGACTTAGTCCAACCTAGCTTCACTCATTAGGACCTAGCTTCACTCACCAGGATTTACTTCACCTAGATTCACTCACTAGGATTTACTTCACCTAGCTTCCCTTGCTAGGACCCAGCTTCACTCACCAGGATTTACTTCACCTAGCTTCACTCACTAGGATTTTCTTCACCTAGCTTCACTTGCTAGGACTCAGCTTCACTCACCAGGATTTATTTCACCTAGCTTCACTCACTAGAATTTCCTTCACCTAGCTTCCCTTGCAAGGACCTGGCTTCACTCACAAGGATTTCGTGCCCAGTCCCCGACCAGGACTTCGTGCCTAACTTCACTCATCAGGACTTTTGCCCAGCTTCACTCACTAGGACTTCATCCGAACTTAACTATCTGATTTCACTTAAACAAACTTAAATCGGTGTCAACACTAAAACAACAATCAGGTCGGACTGCATCAACAATCTCCTCCTTTTTGTTGTTTGACAACACGATTTATGTTTAGGTATTAGAAGTCAAGTTCATTATTGCAAGGGAATTAAAATCCTCCCCCTACAATAGTTATTGCAAGGGTCTCTCCCCAAAATCAAAATAAAGATGAAGAATAATTTTTGAATTGCATATGAAAGACATATACCATAAATGTATCGTGGCAACAACGCATATGCATCATATGACAATAAGTAATGCAGCTGCATCAGACACATAGTCCTGATCGGTCTCCTTGATCGATCAGGTTCGTTGATGTTTGATACAGAAATATTTCTGATTAGTCTGTGGACCGATCAGATTTCAGAAATGTTTCTGAAACTCTGATATATTCTAGGTTAGACTGCATTAACAATTGATATGTTCCAGGAACAGATTTGTTTCGTTAACCAAAACTCATTCCACAACAAGGGTGTAGACTACATTAACAATTGATATTTCAGAAAAATTTCTGAAACACGATATGAGTCTCTTAACCAAAATCTATTCTTCATCAAGAATCAAGAGTCCTTATGGATTTAGAAATTCCAAAACAAGTTTGTATCAAATTAGTATCAGGTTTGTACCAAAAATAATTGATGATCAAGTGTGTTCCAAGTATGTTCTTGGAATGATCATGTTTGTATCAGTATGTTCCAAGTATGATCAGGTTTATATCAGTATGGTCCAAGTATGTTCCAAGTATATCTTAACCATAGACCTAATTCACAATTCTATTGATAATTCACCAAGATTGGATTAAGTTGGCTAATTCATAGTCCCAAGTTAAGGTCTGTCTTAACCATAAAGTTCCAAAATAAGTTTGTACATCAAGTTTGTATCAAAATTTATTCCCCAATTTGCCTACAAATACAAATGAGAAAATTTTCCAGTATAGAGTAAATGGAAAAGATTTTTCATGTATCTATATTGTGTATGAAATTTATGATTTCCATTGGTTTAAATCCAATCACCTAAATTTGAGATGAAAAACAATTCCCCATAGGTAGTACATAGTTATCCATTAAGCGGAGGAAATGGTATCATAAGAAGCACATCCCCAACTAGGAATGATCATGTGTTTGGAGCACCCATTATCAACAAACCATGTTGATAGATGCTCCCCCTCAACCAATGTCTATACAATACGAAAGATAGAGAATTTAGGTACCCAAATCTTGGGACCTAATGAACCTACAATGCAAGTCTTTGGCACCCATGCCTTCGTCATTTTCTTCTTAAGTCCTTGAACCCTAGAAGCATTTGATGATCTAAATTGGGTTCTAGTCACCAATGACATAAAGCTAGGTTCCTTAGGTTGGTAACCTATACCGACCTTGTTGTAGACCGCTCTTTGGGAGTTGAGGATCATATCCAAGGTCTTAGAGCTATTTGGAAATTTCCCAAGAAGATCCTTGAGTTTTTCATTTTCACTCTTTAGGGCCTTGTTCTCATCCTCAAGTACCTCAACATGCAAATCATCAATTTCATCAAAATTGGTGGTTCTCAATTATTCTACTTCTAATTTCAATGATTTTACCTTGTCCTTAGATTTTTTTAAAGCAAAATAGTTAAACATGCAATAGTTCTATAACATTTATCTAACTCGGGAGAGATTACCTCTCCATCATCCGAAGATGATGAAGCCGCGGTTGATGAATCACTTGATTCGTCACTACTCTCCATGTTTGATTCTTCTAATGTCATGAGAGCCATGTGACGGGTGCTCTTCTCCTCCTTCTTTCTTCTGTCCCCTGCTACAAAAGCAATACCCTTCTCTTTTGGGCTTTTGTTAGCAAGTTCATGTAGCTCCATTTTACAAAAGAAATCGTCTAACTTTATAATGGAAAGATCCTTGGATACCTTGTAGGCATCCACCATGGATGACCACAAGGCATTCCTAGGAAAAGACTTGAGTACGTACCTTACAAGGTCACGATTCTCGATCTTCTCATCAATCGAGTGCAAACCGTTGAGGATTTCCTTGAACCGACCATGAAGCTTACTTACAGGTTCATTTTTCTTTCATAGAGAGGTTATGGAGTTGGTTGAGGAAGAGATCTCTCTTTGCTATCCGGGAGTTTCGGTGACCACTGCCTTGACATCAGCCTCATCTTTTCTTATCTGATCGGCTGACCATCTTGAGAACTCAAGTTCTTTGCCCTCAGCATCCTTTGGAGGAGTGAAACTCTCCTTGACTGAAAACCACATGCCAATGTTGGTTTTCAGATAGTACTCTATTCTGGATCTCCAGTACTGGAAGTCTGCTCCATCAAAGAAGGGGGGTCTGTTGGTGCCGAAGTTTTCTCTCAAAGCCATCCTCTTGCTCTTCGGGTGTTAATCCGTTTGAAAGAGCCTCAGACTCTGATACCACTTGTTGGGATGGCTAAAGAGAGGGGTGTGAATAGCCACCCACTAAAAACTCTAGCTTTCGATCTTCCTGCGATCAGGTTAGCAGTGGAAAAACTGAACACGAAAAATAGAATAGGAAGAAGACAGAAAGAAAACAGACAGAAATGAACACCAGGTTTACAAGGTTCGGGGATAACTTGCCCCTACTCCTTGGCGTGCCTGTGAGGTGGGTGATCCCTTGATCGGTGGCAGATCAAGCCCCAGAGTGAATCCGGCTAAGAAATTCTCCTTCTCGATAGAGTAACCTCTCCATAGACAGTCTCAGAAATATATCAAAGCAAGCACAGAGACTTGAGAAGAAGCTTACAGATGCAACCTTAAGCACAAGCACAGAAAGCACGAAGAAGCTTAACATAGAGCACAACACAGCACAACTTCACACAAGACCCTTCACTCAGTTCTTGTTGTTGTCTCCTTCTTATCTCTGCTTCGCCAGCCTCTTCTTAAGCCTTCCTTCTGCACATCAATAGGCTTCGCCACCCACTGACCCACGGCGTCGTCACCCACTGACCCACGGTGTCGTCACCCACTGATCTACTGACCCCTTCTGAGCTCTCAGTTCACTGAAGTCATCTCTTCAGCTGAAGCTTCAGGCCAGACGCCAGACGTCGTTGAAACCTGTAAACACATACCAAACAAAAGAGCCACAGAGAAAGTCACCCTTGACCCTTCTCCTTGCTCCTTGCTCCTCCATTTAACTTTGTATCATCTGCACACTCACAGGTGTTAGTGATATGAGAGAAGTGTCCTAAGGCAATCGCTTTATGATTGTAAACATTTATTTCAATAAATGATTATTCACTATTTGAGTATACATGTTGTATTTGATTGGGATCTTAAACTCATCTACTGAATGTCCGCAATACAACTCACAGCATAAGAGAATTTGTGATAGGATCACAACTAGTGATTATCTCTAAATGTGCAAATGTGAAGTATTGAAAATATCCCTAGTCGATGAATTGATAAATACGGACACTATCAATTCTGTTGAGACTAGCATGGGTTATTCTCTAATCAGCCGATTCTCACTGGCTGGTGACATTGGGATGTCCGGAGATAAACATGGATGCTAGTTAAGGGAACTAGTTCATTGGAGTGACTAGCTGTAAGACTTCATATGATTATCTATATAGATATGTCAATGAAGTTCTTACTGCGGCTTAAGTGCGATGTTCCTTTGACTTGCGGTGTTCAAGTCATCTTGGTCATGGAGACTTATACTTTAACATCTTAAGCAAGCATCTCCAAGAAGGCGTGGACCCAGGATGATTGGGTATAAGCCGAAGTGCCCGAAGATGTTTGAACAGCCTACAAAGGATTCACCACTCCTTGCGAGGAGATGTATACCCAGGCCTATCGTCGGATTGTTACTCAAAACCTCTGGCCAGAGTATATCATGTTTAGAGTGCGAGTCTCTAAAATACATGAGAGTAATTAGAAATCCAAAGGACGAGAAAGACATTACTTGGGCTAGGTGTGACGTAGTCAGCCTAGTGGGGACTGACACAAATAGACCGTGTCCTGAACCAAGTGGGTATAAGATGGTGAAGGGAATGTGGCACGATTCATTAGAGCTGCTGAAGGGTTTCAGAATTACTTCTGAGGTCAACCGTTGATCTTTCGATTAATTGGGGGTCATGATGTACTACTAGGTGTCACTCATGATCGTTCTATAATTTGTTGATTATAGACGGCCAACATAAATCGAAAGCCTATTTAGTCACACGCACTACGAGTAATCCGAGGGATTTAAAACGAGTTGAAAATTAGATTTTCCGATCAAGAGAAATAAGGCGAATCTAAGTTAATCAGAGGAGCAATGGAAGCTAAAAATGGCTAAGTCTTTTGAAGGCTTATTGGGCGAATTAAATAAGTTTAATTCGCGATCGGTTCGGCTTGGTTTGGCCGGCCAAAGAGGGTGCCAAATCCCTTGGGTTGGCCGACCACAAGAAAGGGAAGAAACCAATTTAATTGGTTTAATTAATAAAATAAATCTAGTGCGATTTGTTTTATAAATTATGGATAAATGAATTTGTGTAAAGAAATTTATATAAATAAATTTATAGAAATTTATTCTTTTTATGGAAATTAAAATGATCCATGGAATTGTTTATTTTAATTTTATAAAATCAATTATGAATTGATTTTTCCATAATAAGAAAGTTTATAAATTTCTTATAAAATTTATTCCATAATAAAAGGAGAGATTAATTAGTTTTATTATAAAGTTAGTTATAATAAAACTTGGTTTAAACGGAATAATTCATAAGAGAATTTATAGGATAAATTTCTTATGATAACTAATTCCGTTAATTCCGTTAAGAGGGAGACTTGGCAAGGGAGATGTTACTATATAAAGGAACCAAAGGCAAGCCCTTAATTCCAATCGAGTAATCAAGAGATTAGAAGCTCTCTCTCTCCCTCTCTCTTATTCTCTTCTTCCCTTCTCTCAAGCTAGGGCCGGCGCCCATCTTCCAAGCTAGGGCCGGCGCCCCCTTGTCCAAGCTAGGGCCGGCGCAACCTCAACCTCCCTTGAGGTTGCCGTGAGTCAACAAGAAGAAGGAGAAGCCAACCAAGTAGAAGAAGAAGCGGATCACAACTCCTCTCTTCCCAGAATTTTGATTCCGTTACTTTGGTGTCATCCCGAAGAGAACTCGGCGTGGACGCGAATAGAGGCGAAGCTTCCAAGGGACGCTACGGTTGGATCTCATCCCTTACTTCGAGTTACGCGAGGTACTTGGTAAATTAGTTTACTTTTCCGCAAAGTTTTAATTTATGATCATGTCAACACACCATAAGGTTGCATGCTAGATACGTGGTTAAAATAATTTAAGAAATTATTTTATGCTAATTCTTCCGTTGCACGTAAAAATTTAAAATTTTACGAACCCGTATCCTTGTCGACATGCACCCGGTCCCAACAACAGGTTTATTAGCAAAACAAATCAGAATCTAATCAGAAGCAAATCAGGAATCTGACAACCGTTTGAATTAAAGTTCTGGCGCTGATCAATCATCCTGACCGATCAGACTCCCTCCTAACCGATCAGATTCCCTCCTGATCGATCCAGTAAAGGTCTGATCGGTCTCACTGACCGATCAGAGATCAGGGATCGGCCACCAGACCGATCCTAAACCCACTAGGCTCTCAGGGATTAGAGTCAAGAACCCAGCCAGGGGTTGATCGGTCCAGCTGACTGATCAACCAAGGGCTTGATCGGTCAGTGTGACCGATCAGGCCACAGCCTGATCGGTCCAGCCTATGTTGATCGGTCAACTGACCGATCAGCCAACATTCTGTGACCACACATAATATTTCTGATCTGTTTTGATCGGTCACCAGATCGATCAGACATCCTGGATCGGTCTTGTGACCGATCTACTATCAAGAGAGTTCGTGCCAACTCCCTGATCGGACTTCAGACCGATCCAACCACTCAATTTGGCCCTGAGTCTAGAAAACAGGCTCCTTTGCCCTCTCTGACTCAGTCTGGTTCGAAGAACAACCTCCCGAGCCCTCTTAGACCTAACCCGGTCCAAGACTTCATGCACAGCTTCACTCATCGGGACTTAGTCTAACTTAGCTTCACTCACTATGACCCAGCTTCACTCACTATGACTCAACTTCACTCACTAGGATTTACTTCACCTAGCTTCACTCACTAGGATTTACTTCACCTAGCTTCACTCACCAGGATTTACTTCACCTAGCTTCACTCACTAGGATTTACTTCACTTAGCTTCGCTCACTAGGATTTCCTTCACCTAGCTTCCCTTGCTAGGACCCAACTTCACTCACCAGGATTTACTTCAACTAGCTTCACTCATTAGGATTTCCTTCACCTAGCTTCACTTGCTAGGACCCAGCTTCACTCACTAGGATTCACTTCACCTAGCTGTTGATGCAGTCTGACCCTGATTGTTGTTTTGGTGTTGACACCGATTTTAGTTTAGGTTAATGAGATGATTGGGATTAAGTCCTGGTCGGGGACTAGTCACACCTAGTGGGACTAGGTGGAGTGGAAAAGACCTAGTGGGACTAGGCATACCTAGTGAGACTAGGTGGAAACCCTAGCTTGGGAAGCCAGGTCCTAGCTTGAGAAGCTAGGTTGGATGAAATCCTAGCTTGGGAAGCCAGGTCCTAGCTTGAGAAGCTAGGTTGGATGAAACCCTGGCTTGGGAAGCTAGGTTGGATGAAACCCTGGCTTGGGAAGCTAGGTCGTAGCTTGGGAAGCTAGGTTGATGAAACCCTGGCTTGAGAAGCCAGGTCCTAGCTTGGGAAGTTAGGTTGATGAAATCCTGGCTTGGGAAGCCAGGTCATAGCTTGGGAAGCTAGGTTGGATGAAATCTTGGCTTGGGAAGCCAGGTCCTAGCTTGGGAAGCTAGGTTGGATGAAATCCTGGTGAGTGAAGCTAGGTCCTAGCTTGAGAAGCTAGGTTGAAGTTCCGGTGAGTGAAACTAGGCATGGAGTCTTGGTCCGGGGGACTGAGCACTAGTCAGAGAAGGCTGGGAGTCTGCTCTCTTGACTTAGAGTGGAATTGGTTTGGCTGGATCAGTCTGGTGACCGTTCAGGGAAGTTGGCACGAACTCCCTTTGCTGATCGGTCCGGTGACCGATCCAGAGATGTCTGACCGTTCTGGTGAACGATCAAAGGGAGAGCCAAATGCTACTGATTGGCTCCTGATCGTTCTAGGGAGAGGTCAGTAGGCTTCAGGGAGAAACTTGGATCGGTCAGACTGACCGATCAAATATCGTGAGTTCCTCACCCAGACCGATCAGGATGGATCCTGATCGGTCAGGGAGTGGTCTGATCGGTCTCTAGACCGATCAGGGCACAACCTGATCAGTCTGGCGACCGATCAGGGAGATTTGGCTGCGAAAGCTAGGGAATTCCTGCAATGTTGTGGATCGGTCCGGTGACCGATCCACGTTCTGTGATCGGTCAGGGTGACCGATCACAAGAAGGTCGGGATTCCTGGTTTCTCACCGTGGGCCGATCAGGCTCCACCTGTCCTGATCGGTCTGGTGATCGATCAAGGGTCATTCTGATCGATCTGGTGACCGATCAGTAGCTGACAGCTTTAATTCAAAAACGCTGTCAGAGTTCTGATTGCGTTCTGATTTCTACTGATACACTACTGATCTCTGCTCTGATTCTTCTGATACTTGATCTTCTGTTGATCCTTCTCAGGTTTCAACGGACGACTGCGCCACTGAGATGCTGACTGGGGCTCGGCTGAGGGGAGCTCAGGGAGTCCAGGAGAGGTCAGGATAGCTGGGCAGTTGCAGTTGAGTAGCTGGGAGCTGCAGAGGGATGGTTGTGACCTGGCAATCGATGGGCAGAGGCTTAAGAGCTTGGTGGCTAAGAAGCCTCAACAGAACTTTGATCGATCATCCTTTGGCAATATGTGAATCACTTGAGCGACAACTTTCATCATACTCTTGAGCACTTGGAAGAGGCAGAGAGCTTGGCAAGTCCATCAGCAAGAAGGCACGAAGAGCAGGGAGTTCTTGCGTGAGATCTGTGCTGAGTGGAGCTCTGTGGAGAGTTCTCTTGTGTTCCTTTTGTTCTAAGTGTTCTGTAAGCCTTCTCGTGTTTCTCTGTACTTAATTTCTTCATTCTGATTGAAACGCTGTGGAGAGGTTACTCCACCAAGAAGGAGGTTCCATTTTATCCAGATTTTTCGGGGCTTGATCTGCCGACGATCAAGGGATCGCTCACCTTACGGGCACGCCAAGGAGTAGGGGCAAGTTATCCCCAAAACTTGTAAATCTTCTTTGTTAGCGTCTTGAGCTTGTGCTTAGTTTAGGGTTTTAGTTTCTGCAACTTTGTTTCTCTGTTTTGTTTTTGCTTCCGTTGTTGCTGCTAACCCTTGAAGTGCAGAAGTTTTAAAAGATCAAGAATCTTGTGTCTGGCTACATTCACCCCCCCTCTCTAGCCATCCAAGCACCAACACTAGCTTCACTCACTAGGATTTCCTTCACCTAGCTTCACTCACTAGGATTTCCTTCACCTAGCTTCCCTTGCTATGACCCGGCTTCACTCACCAGGATTTCGTGTCTAGTCCCCAACCAGGACTTCGTGCCTAACTTCACTCATCAGGACTTTTGTCAGCTTCACTCACCAGGACTTCATCCGAACTTAACTATCTGATTTCACTCAAATAAACTTAAATCGGTGTTAACACCAAAACAACAATCAGGTCAGACTGCATCAACAATCTACAATGGCAAGACCGCATCGGTGTACCTCCGATAATTCTTGACCTACAACTCTAATCTTCTTAACTTTGTACACCTTATCATTGGTTATGTTCTTCTTCTTCTCTTTAAATGGTTTTCTCTTGCCATTTTTGGCTTTCCCTTTGCTATAATCATATGACATCCTTGCATATGACTTTTCCATAGCATTTGATCTCATAGGTCGGTATCCTACACCCGATCTATCATTGTCGGGGTTTTGACTACCCGACACCATACATAAACCCTTAGATCCACTAATGAATCTCTCTAGGGTTTTCTCTAATTTGTCAAGTTTTGTCCTCAAGGCTTGATTTTCCCTCTCTAGATTTTTAACCTTAGCATCACCATGTCTATCTTGGACATTTCTAGATCTACCCATTTGTCTAGGCATGTGTCTCCCTTTCTTTGGATTAATACCTTGGTCCTTAGGTCTAAAAATTCTAGGTTTATCATGATACATAAATTCCTTAGAGTTTTGATATGCAATATTAACCTTATTTTTATCATGATATCTAAAACTAAAATTATGCATAGGTAAACAATTCTCATTATTTCTAACATTCATGGAGGAATTTGAAAAATGCTTAAAGTTAGGGATTACCTCCCTTACCCTTGTAGCTCCCCCTTGATGTGAGTTTTTCTTCTTCTCCCACTTCCTCAAATGCTCCAATTTCTTGAATTCTCATTTTCTTGAGCATTTGGTGTGATAGAGTCCTAGCTCACCACACGTGAAATACCTAATATGCTTCTTCTCCTTCTTTTCCCTACAATCCATGTTATATTTTAAATGAATTGACTTGGATTTAGGGTTTACCTCCTTTTTACCTAATGGACACTTGTCCTTGTAGTATCCCTTCTTGTTGCATCCAAAGCAAATGATGTGGTCTCTTAACTTTGCTTTGGTGGCGGTGGATGCTTCTTCTTGCTCCGATATTGAGGATGATCTCTCCTCCCCCTCAATCCTTAAAGTGGAGACCTCTTCTTTTCCCGTTGATGAAGTGGATGATTCTTCAATTTCTTGTGTCACTTCACTTGAGGAGATGGATGAATCTTTTTCTTCTTTCTCCTCCTCTTCGGATGTTGAGCTTCTCTCTTCATCCGATTGGTCCATTGAGCTCATTTCCTTGGGCTCTTCCACTACTTGAGCTTGTGTAAGATTTTCATGAAGTGCTAATATCTTACTCCATAATGCGTGTGCATGTTTATATTCACCTACACCACTAATTATATCATTAGGCAAGATATTAAGTAATATTGCAATTACCTTTTCGTTTGCCATTAATTGGGTTTGTTGCTCCTTGGTTCAATATCTTGGTCGGAGCTTTTTCCTGTATTTATCTCTTGGAACTTCAAATGGCTCTTCAAGCGCGATCATGAAATTTCAATCCAAGCCGAACTATGTCTTTGTCTGCATCCTCCAATACTCAAAACTCTCGCGGACGTAGGGAGATGGAACATTTATATCATCCGCTAATCTTTCTTCAATCATCATTTCCTCTAGCTTTTTGCTCTCTCGGCGGTTAGTCTGTAGATCAACATGAAATCCTAACTTACTCATATTGACACACACATCAAAACTCATGATTTACCTGATTAAATTTGGGTTGATTGCACTAACAATAACTCATGAGCACCAAGACTACTAATTGGCCTTTAACCAAAGCCAATTTCGTCAACCCTAGACAGCCAAACCGAGCTCTCTTAAATAGAGCTCATGGTTGAACTAGCCATTACCAGTCGACTGGTGTCAACACCAGTCGAGTACTCCACCCAAATTCGAACGTTACAACCCAACATTCGAATTTCAGCTGACACAAGTCGACTGCATAGAAGATCAATCGATTGATCTTTTAGTGAGCTCTACCAATCGACTACTCCTAGTAGCAGTCGACTATCCAAACCCTAAACCTAGGATTTTTCTTCCCAAATATAATTCACACGACACTCAGACCCTCATGACTCACTTGACTTTTCTTGCAGCTTCGACCTGTTGCCTTCAAGCCTTCTTCGACTTTGGCTCTCGTCCCTCAGATGCATACAAGCTTGTGGCTTGTCTCCATATGTCATCCTTCGCGTATGCCTCGAAGTACGTTTCTCTCGGTTCATCGTTGTCGGTGCAATCTTCGTTAAGTCAAGGTTGACCTAGTTTGACTAGTCTCAGGTGAGCTTGAGTTTCGATGTCTGACAATGATGTTTGAAGATTATGTGAGTCAAGTGGGTCAAGGTTGACTGGAGATTTGACTGGGAAAAGTCCTAGTGGGACTAGACATACCTAGTGGGACTAGGTGAAGTTCAGGTGGATCGCACGCTGGCACGAAAAAAGTCCTAATAGGACTAGGCACACCTAGTAGGACTATGTGAAGTCCAGGTGGATCGGGGAGATCGCACGCTGGCACGGGAAAAGTCCTAGCGAGACTAGGCACACCTAGTGGGACTAGATGAAGTTCAGATGGATCGAGGAGATCTCACGCTGACACGGAAAAAGTCTTAATGGGACTAGGTGAAGCCTAAGTGGATCGGGAAGATCATACGCTGGCACGAGAAAAGTCCTAGTGGGACTAGGTGAAGTTCATATGGATCGGGGAGATCACACGTTGGCAAGGTGAAAGTCTACCGAGAGATTAGACTTAACTCGAGGGTTAGGCAAACCTGGTTGGGAACTAAGTTAAGTCCTAGTTGGGAACTCAGCAAGGAAAAATCTAAGTCGATCAAAGATTTGATCGGACACTTAGTGAGGAAATCCTAACAGGTCACAGTTGACCGGGGTTAGGCAAGTGAACCCTAGACTTGTGCACACAAGTTAGGGTTGGGGTTAATCGATTGGTGTTGATTTCTCGTAAATAGAAGCACTCTTAATTGATTGGGTGATCCATTAAAGAGAGAATGAATCGATTGGGAGAATTAGGTTACGAGAACAAAAATAGGCTTAATCGATTAGATGATCAATTCAGCCTCTTCTTGATCGATTAGACAATCGATTAAGGAGGGTGTTAATCAATTGGTCAATCGATTACAGTGGAATTACACGAGAGCACAGAGAGGTGCTGAATTGATTCAGCAATCGATTAAGATCGTTTTAATCGATTGGCTATTCGATTAAGCTTCAAAAAATAGTCGTTGAACGACTAAGTTTGACGTGGTAATCAATTCGGTAATCGATTAGAGAACCTAAGGTCACGAGTATATAGAGTTTTCATGCAGGTTGAAGCGGCATCCCTTCACACATCTCTTTGAGCTCTTCAATGATTCTTCTCCTCCTTCTTCGCCGGTTCTTAGCAAGTGTTGATGCACTTAAAGAGGCGTTTTCCAAGCAAGAAGAAGAAGAATGCAAGATAAGCAAAGATCTAAGTGTGCAAATCTTGTAAGATTTATTTTGTATTTGCTTGAGTTTCTTGTTGTATCTTCTTGTAAGCTTGTAAGAGGTTTCTCCACCTCAAGAAGGAGATCTTTCATAGTGTATGAGAGAGTGAGGAAGAGTAGATCCTTGGATTAGTCACCTTAACGAGGTGGATACCAAGTAAATCAAGGTATTAGCATTACTCAAGTCTTCCACAGCGACAAATCTTTATCGAGCAAAAATCCGAGCTAATCACCCCCCCCCCCTCTAGCTCGCCTACCGGTCCTAACAATAGTTCCTGCCTTGTCCATGGTCCCTCAGATGCACTATCCTTCATTGGACCCAAAGTCGTCAAGCTAGGTGTATATGTATCTTGCAGAACCAGCACACTCTTATACACATATCAAACACATGGGTAAACCTAACTTAAATCTTTTGCCTAAACATCAAAATACATGGTCCCACGGACTATAAATTGCCTCAACATTGTATTTCTAGTTTGGCACATGGTTTATTAAGTGTTGGGAAATTGATGATGGGTGACTATATAATTTAATTTGATAACGGAGCTTGTACTATTACTGACAAAGATTCTGGACAGGCTTGTTGATGCAGTCTGGCCCTGATTGTTGTTTTGGTGTTGACATCGATTTTAGTTTAGGTTGATTATGATTATGATGATTATGTTTAAGTCCTGGTCGGGGATCAGGCATGGTATGAAAAATCCTAGCTTGGAGGGCTAGGTGTTGGAAAATCCTAACCTGGAGGGTTAGGTGTTGAAAAAGTCCTAGCTTGGAGGGCTAGGTGTGTGAAAAGTCCTAATTCGGAAGAGGTGAGTGAAAAGTCCTAGCTTGGAGGGCTAGGTGAAAAGTCCTAACTTGGAGGGTTAGGCGCAAATTCTCATCTTGGAGAATTAGGTGAAAAAGTCCTGGCTTGGAGGGTCAGGTCCTAGCTTAGAGGGCTAGGTTTGGAAAGTCCTAATCCAAAAGAGTGGGTGAAAAATCCTAGCTTGGAGGGCTAAGTGAAAAGTCCTAACTTGGAGGGTTAGGTGCAAATTCCCAATTTGGAGGATTAGGTGAGAAATCCTTAGCTTGAAGGGCTAAGATGGATGAAACCCTAGCTTGGAGGGATGGGTTAGAGCCCCTGGATCGGTCTGGTGACCGATAAGGGAGTTGGCACGGTGCTCCTTCGTGGATTGGTTTGGTGACCGATTCAGCTATGACTGATCGGTCTGGTGACCGATCAGGGAGTATGCGTTTCACCCGCTGACTGGCTCCTGATCGGTATGGTGACCGATCAGGGAGTGAACAGTGAGGTTGAGTTCCCTTGCTGAACTGCTCCTGATCGGTCTGGTGATCGATCAGGATCACTGTGCAGATCGTTCTGGAGAACGATCCAACTTCGCGGGTTCCTCACTAAGATCGATCAGGATGGTGCCTGATCGGTCTGGTCATGATCTGATCGGTCTGGTGACCGATCAGGAGACACTCTGATCGGTCAGGTGACCGATTAGGAGTTTTAGACTGCGAAACTCAGAAATCGCCCAAATTAGAGGTGGATCGGTTTGGTGATCGATCCACAACCTGGGATCGATCTGGTGATCGGTCCAGGAGAATCTCAAAGAAATCGCGATTTCTGATTGAGCGTTGGGGATCGATCAGGACGGAGCCTGATCGGTCTGGACCTAGCCTGATCGGTCTGGTGACCGATCAGGAGGCTCTCTGATCGGTCCGGTGACCGATCACTTTAATTCAAATTGCACTGTCAGGCGCTCTGATCACGCCTGACCATATCCGATTCTCTGCTGCTTACATCTGATACTTGATTTACTGTGTGATATGCTGCTCTAACACTCTGATTAAGCTGTAGGTGACAGGGGAGGATTCAAACACTCAAGGAGAAGTCAATGGAGGCTTTCCTTGGAGTAGGTTTGTCCGTTTTTCCATCTCAGGTTGCAACGGCCGAGCTGCAGACTGGAGCTGAGACTGGAGCTTGGCTGAGGGAAGCTCAGGGAGTCCAGGGATAGCTCAGTGGTAGCTGGCGTTGGCAGATGAGCAGCTGGGAGCTGCAAGGATGGTGCCATCTGTTGCTTGGTGGAGAAACAAAAAGGGTGGAAGAAAGCTTCATGGAAGCAGAGTTCTAGAGTTCGAATACTGGTTTCTTGCCGCGCCTTGTTTTTCTCCACAACTTGCTTGCTGTGTTCCTGAAGTTGTCATCACCTTGAGCAAGCAGTTGCATCCTTGAAGCAACTCATACATTACTCGAGCGCTTGAAGGAGAGAACAAGAAGCTTGGAGTCCGACAGTGGGAAGACACGAAGAAGGGTTTCTTGCGTGAGATCGCCGCTGGGTGGAGCTCAGGGAAGCTTGCTGTGTTCTTGTCCTTGCTAAGTATTTGAGTAAGATCCATCTTGTTGTTTCATTGAGCTTAAACATTTATCTGTGATTGAAACGCTGTGGAGAGGTTTCACCACCGAGAAGAAGGTTGCTTTCTATCCGATGATAACCGGGGCTTGATCTGCCGACGATCAAGGGATCGAACACCTTAAGGGCACGCCAAGGAGTAGGGGAAAGTTATCCTCGAACCTTGTAAACCCTCCGTGTTAGCGTTCTTGATAGTTGTGTTTGTTTGCTTTCATTTCTGTTTTTGTTTTCTGCACTGCTTTGTTTTCCTTTGCTTCTTCCGCTGTGCTACTGATAAGTTGAGTGCAGAAATCATGTTAAGTGTCAAAGGTCCAAGTGATTGGCTATATTCACCCCCCCCCTCTCTAGCCATCCGGTTTCCAACAAGTGGTATCAGAGCTTAGGACTCTGTTTACGGCTTAACATCCGAGAGTTATCAACAAGATGGCTTTGAGAGAAGGATTTTCCACCACCCGACCTCCATTCTTCGATGGTGCTGATTTCCAATATTGGAGATCAAAGATGGAATATTATTTGAAGATGGACATCCATACTTGGTTCGCGGTGAAGGAGGGATTCACTCCTCCGAAGGATGATGAAGGCAAAGAACTCGAATCGTGGAGGTGGACTGCTGAACAAACTAGGAAGAGTGAAGCCGACATGTAGGCGGTTGTCACTTTACAATGTGGCATGAACAAAGACCAACTCATCAAGGTTGGTCCTTTCACAAGTGCAAAGGACTTGTGGAACAAGCTCATCGAACTCCATGAGGGCACCCGAGATTCAAGAATCGCAAAGAGGGACTTGTTCCCCAATCAACTTCAAAATCTCTCCATGAAGGAGAATGAATCGGTAAGTGAGCTTCATAGTCGGTTCAAGGAAGTCCTCAATGGGCTTCATTCGATTGATGAAAAGGTCGAGAACCGCGACCTTGTGAGGTATGTCTTGAAAGCCTTTCCAAGGAATGCTTTGTGGTCATCCATGGTGGATGCCTACAAAGTTTCCAAAGATCTATCCATTGTAAAGTTAGATGACTTATTTTGTGAGATGGAATTGCATGAAATGGCTAACAAAGGCCCCCCCAAGGAGAAGGGGATTGCCTTAGTTGCAGGTGACCGGTCAAATAAGAAGAAGAAGGAGAAGGAGGTCTCTTCGTCTTCATCCTCTTCCGAATCCGAGTCCGATTCCGAGGAAGATGGCAGCGGCTCCTCTTCCTCCGAGATGGCGAACTTCGTGCGAAGGGATCGACGTTTCAAGAGTAGAGGTAACTCTAGTGAAGTTAAACTTGATAAGACTAATGCATCTTGCTTTGAGTGTGGTAGAAAAGGGCATTTCAAGAATGAATGTCCGAAACTAAAGAAGAAGGAAGAGAAATCTAAAAGAAAAGAAGAGAAATCCAAGAAGAAGAAGAAGGCCTTGAAGGCCACTTGGGATGAGTCATCCTCAAGCTCATCCGATGAAGAGAAGGAGGAGAAGAGCACAAGGCAAGTGACACTCATGGCTCTTGGAGAGGAGAGCAATGATGAATCTTCAAGCTCCTCAAACGCGGCTTCATCATCTTCGGATGATGAAGAGGTAACTTCTCCCGAGCTTGAAAAATGTTATAGAGCAATTGCATGTTTGACTAGTATGCTTAAGAAGTCCAAAAATAAGGTTAAAGCATCGCAATTAGAAATTGATCAATTGAAATTATCTAGGGATGATAACATTGATGATTTGCATATTGAATTGTTAGAAGATGAAATCAAATCATTGAAACTTGAAGTTGAAAAGTTGAAATCCTCTAAGGTTGAGGAAGTAGATGATTTGCATGATAACTTGTTAGTAGAAGAGAACAAATCTTTGAAGAGTGAAGTTGAGAAACTCAAGAATATTCTTGAGAAGTTCTCAACTAGCTCTAAGACCCTAGACATGATCTTAAATGCCCAAAGGGCGGTCTACAATAGGGTTGGTATTGGTTACCGTCCTAAAGAACCCTCATTTGTGTCTCTTATGTCTAGGACTGATATGAGACAATCTAGGACACCCAAAATTCAAAAGAAAGTGGTCAAGACATGGGTGCCTAAGTCATGTTTAGTTGATGCTTTAGGTCCCAAGGTTTGGGTACCTAAAACTTCTATTTTTCGAATTGTGTAGGTTATGATTGAGGGGGAGCATCTATCATCTTGGTTCGTTGATAGTGGATGCTCTAAACACATGACCGGGGATAGATTATTGTTTACCACACTTCACAAGAAAAGTAGAGGTAATGTATCATTTGGTAACAATGGTAGTCTTAAGGTCATAGGAATATGAAACATTCAAATATCCGAATGTCTTAGAATTTCAAATGTCCTTCTAGTCAAGGGGATGAAATTTAATCTCCTAAGTGTGAGTCAATTGTGTGACACGGGTTACACAATTGATTTCCAACCAAGTCAATGTCTAGTTAGACAACATGACACCTTGGACACAGTACTAGTAGGAGCAAGAGTAGACAATATTTATCAAGTTTCATTTAAAAGTGCTACTAATGTTTCTGCTAAGTGTTTCATGTCAAAAGAAGAAGAGTCCATCCTTTGGCACCGGAGACTAGCACATGTGAACATGAAGAACATTCGAAAGTTGGCCAACAAGGGGTTAGTCCGTGGCTTACCAAGCATCAAGTATGAGAAAGATAAACTTTGTGATGCATATCAAATGGGTAAGCAAACAAAATCTGCATATAAAGGTAAAAGCGCTGTAAGTACTTCTACTTCATTAGATTTACTTCACATGGATCTATTTGATTGTAGTACTATCATATCATTGA
>JAGFNQ010002105.1:0-48627 GCA_024364735.1 Boesenbergia rotunda | reverse complement strand
ACCAAACCTTAGATGTTTTCATTTCTTTTTGTAGGAGGGTAGAAAATGAAAAATCATTAACAATTAAGACAATTAGGAGTGACAATGGAGGTGAATTTCAAAATCAAAGATTTTTGGAATTTTGTCAAGATAGGGGTTATAGACATGAGTTCTCTACTCCTAGAACACCACAACAAAATGGTGTTGTAGAGAGGAAGAACCGTGTACTTTAAGAGGCAGCACGAAGCATGCTTAATGAGTACTCACTCTCGAGTTACTTATGGGCTGAAGCTGTAAATACAGCTTGCTATGTGCAAAACCGGGTCCTCATTCATAGGTTTTTAGGGAAGACTCCCCATAAGCTTTGGTTTGGAAAACCACCTACGGTTAAACACCTTCGGGTGTTTGGTTGTAAGGTGTTCATTCTAAACACCAAGGATCATCTTGGAAAGTTCACGGTAAAGGCTGATGAAGGGATACTAGTCGGGTACTCCCTCGTTAGCAAAGCCTATCGAGTCTACAACAAGAAGTCTAGACTAGTTGAAGAATCTTCTGATGTTGTTTTTGAAGAAATTCCAAAAGTCAATGGTCAACAAGAAGATAAAGTCCAATTCGAACTTAGGAGACTAAGTTTGAATGAAAGTCCAAATGTTGTTGATGGTGATGAATCCGATGATGGTAAGCCTAGACAACCCATTGATCAGCCGGATCCTAAGGCTGAACTTGTGTCTAGTGAGCCCATTCTCGAAGCACCACCAACACCAAGGCAAACTAGATTAGCCTCTAGTCATCCCCAAGATCAAATTGTTGGAGATATCCATCATGGGGTTAGAACTAGATCATTCTTCCGGAATGAGGCTAATGAAGTTGCCCTAATTTTTGAAATTGAACTTAGAAAAATTGATGAAGCGTTAAATGATTCCGATTGGATCATTGCAATGCAAGATAAACTAGGTCAATTTGAAAGAAGTCAGGTTTGGGACTTAGTCCCTAGACCTAAGAAGACCACCATCATTGGAACCAAATGGGTCTTCAAGAACAAATTGAGCCATAAGGGAGAAATCATTAGAAACAAGGCACGATTAGTAGGCAAGGGTTACAGTCAAGTTGAAGGCCTTGATTATGATGAGACTTATGCTCCCCGTGGCACGATTAGAGTCCATCCGATTGATGCTAGCATTTGCAGCATATCGTGGCTTCAAATTATACCAAATGGATGTCAAATCGGCCTTTCTAAATGGTTTGATTAGAGAAGAGGTCTACGTCGAACAACCTCCGGGGTTTGAGAGTACCGAATTTCCAAACCACGTGTTCAAGCTCAAAAAGACACTCTATGGCCTTAAACAAGCACCCCGGGCTTGGTATGAGCGGTTGTCGACATTCTTAATTAAGAAGGTCTTCGTTAGAGGCCAAATAGACCCTACACTATTTCTACGCAGAGATGGTGATAATATTTTTGTAGCCCAAGTATATGTCGATGACATAATTTGTGGCTCAAACAATAGAGGTTATTTAAATGAATTCATTGGACACATGGAGAGTGAGTTTGAAATGAGTTTAGTGGGAGAGTTGACTTTCTTCCTTAGACTTGAAATCAAGCAAACTCGTGAGGGTATCCATGTGCACCAATCAAAATACACACATGAAATGCTTCGAAAATTCAATATGAGTGATTCAAAAGAGGTAACCACTCCTATGGTCACAAATACAAGACTAGACAATGATGAGAGTGGTAAACCCGTTCATTTGACTCAATATCGAAGCATGATAGGTAGTTTGCTATACCTCACAGCTAGTCGACCTGATATTCTTTTTGCTGTGGGTATGTGCGCTAGGTACCAAGTTTGTGCCAAGGAATCTCACTTAATTGTTGTTAAGCGAATTTTGAGGTATCTCAAAGGCACAATTGGAGTCGGCCTATGGTACCCCCGTACCGAATCATTTGATTTGATTGGCTATACGGATTCCGACTACGTTGGATGTAAGTTGGACTGGAAAAGCACAAGTGGGGGTTGCCAATTCTTAGCTTCGTCCTTAGTAAGTTGGTCAAGTCGGAAGCAACATTGTGTTGCTCTCTCCACGACCGAGGCAGAATATATCGCCATGGAAGAGAGCGTATCACAATTGTTGTGGATGATACATACTTTAGAGGACTATGGATTGAGTTATAAGGGTGTGCAAGTGTTATGTGATAACATTAGCACAATTAACCTAACCAAGAATCCAGTCCATCATTCTAGGCCCAAACACATTGAGGTGCGTCACCACTTCATTAGGGATCATGTAGCTAGGGGAGATATTGTACTCTCGCATGTAGAGTCCAAATCAAACCTAGCTGACATTTTCACTAAACTACTCCCCGAAAATGAATTTAGTTTCCTAAGACGGGAGTTAGGAATGTGTCGCGCTTCATGAATTTCAAAATGCTTTCAAACCTTTCATGATTATATCGAAATTGTGGGGAATCAATTGGGTAACTTTGGGGACATCTCACACAAACTATAAGGTTTAACAAAATATTTTTGTTTGCTAGATATGGGGTGAGATGTTAGGATCAACTCAATTTCTTAAAATGTCAATGCATCCCTTGAGAAATTAAGTTGACGAGATAATAATCACTTCGGTGACCAAGTATGGGGAAAATCATTGCATAACATATGTGTATATGGCTCCATAAACATACTTGGACATTCCAATCAAGGAAACTTGATTGGAAACTTGGATTGGGAACAAAACTTGATTGAATTTGCTTGAATGATTGTTGATTGAGTTTGACTCCATTTGGATGGAGCAAAGTGATTGTTGAACCTATAAGGACTTTTGATCCTTGTTCAGGGATTAATTTTAGTCATGAGATCATGTCTAAGTTCGATAAACTTCATCAGATCTCGTTGGAAAAATTCCGAATATCTGAAACTGAAAGTTTCAGATCGAATCTGGGAGTTTCAGGAACCCTGATTGGTCACCCGACCGATCAGGCCTAGGGCTGATCGGTCTCCGGACCGATCTGGCTCCATCCTATAACGATCGGTCCACATACCGATCAGCGAGGCAAGCAGTGATTCTCTGAAATTTTTGACCAAGTGTACTGAGCTTGCCTGGATCGGGCCCCGGACCGATCTGGCACCCTATGGTGATCGGTCCACAGACCGATCAGGGAGCTCAAAGGTTTTTCTCCGGACCCTACTATTCGTGTCCTGATCGGTCATCTGACCGATCAGGAGCGCGTCTGATCGGTCACCTGACCGATCAGGCCAAGGTCAGTCCGATCAGGCTATAGTCTGATCGGTCTGGGTGCGATCAGATTGAACGGTGATCCGCTCAGACACATTAAATTGCGGTTGGTGGACCGATCCACCAACTGATTAAGTTCGCAAAAACTTACCATTGCCAAACCCTAAGCGCCGAAACCTCTTCTTCGCGCAACCTTTGCTTCGTGCGAGAGCCTTCCCAGTGCTTTCGTCTTCCCTTGCGAGTGCGCGCGTGCGGTCCTAAGGGGTTCTTCCGAGCTCTGTCTTCTTTCTGCGACGTTTTCTCTCGCTGAAGGTCTGTGCAATCTCTCTCGCGCCGAGTTTCTCTTGCGCGCGTGCGTTTTCTCTCGCAAGCTTGCTCTTCCAACCTCCAAGAACCTCACTAATGGCACCAAAGTAAGTTCTTGTCTCAGTTTTTCTTTCACATCAGTTCATAGATTATGTTTTTCATCGCTAATCATGTTTTGGTGTTTGTTTTGTGCCGTGACCTTCTTGTGTTGGCCGTGACCCAACTTTGCCATACTCTATCTTTGATCAACTCTTACATTTTCAATCTGTTGGTCTGTAATGATCCTATCTACCGTGTGTCGTTGATTACACAATGATCTATCTTGGTTTCTTGATCCATCTATGTACTGTTAATTACATTCTCTGATTGGGTCTTACTTTTCTTGATCAATTTGGTTCATGTGATTACTCTTTGTATGATCAACTCATGAATTTCTGATTCACACTATGTGTATGACCAATTCAACTCTTTAGAAAGTCTTCTAAAGGTAAGGAAACTATGGTGGAAAGCTCAAAGGGCAAAGACCCTTCAATATCTACACCTTCTCCAAGGCCTCCACCACCTCCACATACAAGATATCAGAGTACTGATCTTGCTCTAAAATTTCTATGGCACAATTTCAAATTAATGCCATGTAGAAATATAGACCAATCCTTTATCTATGAACATTTCCCTACCATCCGACAAATTATCACACATTATAATCTTCAATCCATTCTTTTTCTTGAGAGGCCAATCAATCTTGACTTGGTCTCTGAATTCTATAATAACATGGTGAGTGGGGAGGGAACGGGGTGGAGGACTCGTGTCGCCAGTGTTGACCTTGATTTTAATCGGTCCATTTTTACTGATTTTCTCGGCTGTTGTCGGTCCGACAATGATTTCTTTCTCTACCCTTACCATCCTAATCCTCTTCCGTTTCCCTTCGATGGAGTAACCCCTGATTCCATCTACAAGTACTTTCTAGGCCATCCCAGGCCAAGGGGTTCCGGTGAGTGCAACAGTGATTTTCCCACATTTCCTGCTCTTCGCCTTTCTCCTGTTGACTATGTTTTGTTCAAGATCATCACAAATTGTCTTCTACCTACTACTTCGATGCATCTGGATGAGATTCGCCCGTCCCACTGCTTGATGCTCTACGGGATGCATCAACAATTAGATTTTGATCCAGTGGCCTCCGTCTATTTCTCCATCATCGTCCACTGCATGTCATCCACCCAGTCAGTCTTCATGCCATTCGGCCATATCATCACTGCCTGGCTGGAGTTGGTTGGCATCGACATTTCACAGGGTCGCACTGTGCCCATGATTCGACAGGACTGCCGTCTCGTCGCATGCTTGCTCAGTCCGACATTGTCCTCGGGCCCCAGGGGTTGAGGTGGAAGAATCGCAGACGTGAGGGGGAACTACCGAGAGCAGCTCGTGACCAGGGGCCGCCAGCTGATGCTGCAGATTACGACGGGTGGGCTCCTGACCTATGATGGCAGGTTGCGGAGATAGAGAGGCTGATAGAGCACGAGTTGCATATTTCTGAGCTCTGGCGACAGGAGGTCAGCTCAGAGTATCAGTCTTTCGATCGCCGTCTCGATGTTTTAGCGTCTGACGTCTCCGGGATCAGCTCATTCCAGGATGCATGGTATGAGGAGTGGTACCATCATGCGTATCCTGGTGGTGGGTCCCCCAACATTTCTTTACCAGAGGACGTTATTTACATTGCTGATTCCTCAGATGATGATCACACAGAGGGTTGATGATATTTATGATGAGTGACATGGTTGTTTGTTTGATGCATCTATCTTGCATCGTTTGATTTCTTTGGATGTTTTATGACTTATTTCTTCTGACTCTGATGCTTGTGTTATTCTACTTTAGTTGTCTATTGTTGATGCTATGAGTATTATCTACATATTTGATCCATAGCTATCTTCATGCTTATGATGCCATGCTCATATGATACATATGCTTGTTTTGCCATGCCTATATCGTTTTGTCATATGTATTCATATGCTTATCAAAAATCAAATTGATGTTTTGGGATACCCCTAGGGTTGAGGGGGAGTATAGTTTGAACTTAACAGCCCTTCTAGACCCCTTTTCGGTGTTCGACAAAGGGGGAGAGTGTTGGTTGGTTAAGTTTAGGATGATCATGTTGTAGGGGGAGGATCTGGATTCCCCTATGATTGAGAATCCCTAAACTTAAAATCGGATTGTCAAACAACAAAAAGGGGGAGATTGTTGATGCAGTCTAGCCCTGATTGTTGTTTTGGTGTTGACATCGATTTTAGTTTAGGTTGATTATGATTATGATGATTATGTTTAAGTCCTGGTCGGGGATCAGACATGGTATGGAAAATCCTAGCTTGGAGGGCTAGGTGTTGGAAAATCCTAACCTGGAGGGTTAGGTGTTGAAAATCCTAGCTTGGAGGGCTAGGTGTGTGAAAAGTCCTAATTCGGAAGAGGTGGGTGAAAAGTCCTAGCTTGGAGGGCTAGGTGAAAAGTCCTAACTTGGAGGGTTAGGTGCAAAGTCACATCTTGGAGAATTAGGTGAAAAAGTCCTGGCTTGGAGGGTCAGGTCCTAGCTTGGAGGGCTAGGTTTGGAAAGTCCTAATCCGGAAGAGTTGGGTGAAAAGTCCTAGCTTGGAGGGCTAGGTGAAAAGTCCTAACTTGGAGGGTTAGGTGCAAATTCCCAACTTGGAGGATTAGGTGAGAAATCCTTAGCTTGGAGGGCTAAGGTGGATGAAACCCTAGCTTGGAGGGCTGGGTTGGAGCCCCTGGATCGGTCTGGTGACCGATCAGGGAGTTGGCACGGTGCTCCTTCGTGGATCGGTCTGGTGACCGATCCAGCGATGACTGATCGGTCTGGTGACCGATCCAGCGATGACTGATCGGTCTGGTGACCGATCAGGGAGTATGCGTTTCACCCACTGACTGGCTCCTGATCGGTCTGGTGACCGATCAGGGAGCGAACAGTGAGGTTGAGTTCCCTTGCTAAACTGCTCCTGATCGGTCTAGTGACCGATCAGGATCACTGTGCAGATCGTTCTGGAGAACGATCCAGCTTCGCGGGTTCCTCACTAAGATCGATCAGGATGGTGCCTGATCGGTCTGGTCATGATCTAATCGGTCTGTTGACCGATCAGGAGGCACTCTGATCGGTCAGGTGACCGATCAAGAGTTTTGGACTGCGAAACTCAGAAATCGCCCAAATTAGAGGTGGATCGGTCCGGTGATCGATCCACAACCTGGGATCGGTCTGGTGATCGGTCCAGGAGAATCTCAAAGAAATCGCGATTTCTGATTGAGCTTGGGGATCGATCAGGACGGAGCCTGATCGGTCTAGACCTAGCCTGATCGGTCTGGTGACCGATCAGGAGGCTCTCTGATCGGTCCGGTGACCGATCACTTTAATTCAAATTGCACTGTCAGGCGCTCTAATCATGCCTGACCATATTCGATTCTCTGCTGCTTACATCTGATACTTGATTTACTGTGTGATATGCTGCTCTAACACTCTGATTAAGCTGCAGGTGACAGGGGAGGATTCAAACACTCAAGGAGAAGTCAATGAAGGCTTTCCTTGGAGCAGGTTTGTCCGTTTTTCCATCTCAGGTTGCAACGGCCGAGCTGTAGACTGGAGCTTGGCTGAGGGAAGCTCAAGGAGTCCAGGGATAGCTCAGTGGTAGCTGGCGTTGGCAGATGAGCAGCTGGGAGCTGCAAGGATGGTGTCATCTGTTGCTTGGTGGAGAAACAAAAAGGGTGGAAGAAGGCTTCGTGGAAGCAGAGATCTAGAGTTCGAATACTGGTTTCTTGCCGCGCCTTGTTTTTCTCCACAACTTGCTTGCTGTGTTCCTGAAGTTGTCATCACCTTGAGCAAGCAGCTGCATCCTTGAAGCAACTCATACATTACTCGAGCGCTTGAAGGAGAGAACAAGAAACTTGGAGTCCGACAATGGGAAGACACGAAGAAGAGTTTCTTGTATGAGATCGCCGCTGTGTGGAGCTCAGGGAAGCTTGCTGTGTTCTTGTCCTTGCTAAGTGTTTGAGTAAGATCCTTCTTGTTGTTTCATTGAGCTTAAACATTTATCTGTGATTGAAACGCTGTGGAGAGGTTTCTCCACCGAGAAGGAGGTTGTTTTCTATCCGGTGATAACCGGGGCTTGATCTGCCGATGATCAAGGGATCGCCCACCTTAAGGGCACGCCAAGGAGTAGGGGCAAGTTATCCCCGAACCTTGTAAACCCTTCGTGTTAGCGTTCTTGATAGTTGTGTTTGTTTGCTTTCATTTCTGTTTTTGTTTTCTGCACTACTTTGTTTTCCTTTGCTTCTTCCGCTGTGCTATTGATAAGTTGAGTGCAGAAATCCTGTTAAGTGCCAAAGGTCCAAGTGATTGGCTATATTCACCCCCCCCCCCCTCTCTAGCCATTCGGTTTCCAACAAGATTTTCTTTGCATCATACATAGATAAAGGCAATTCATTGTCATCTGGAAGCATTTCTCCAAACAAACTAAGTATATCGGTGAAACTTGTATCGCTCCAACTATATTTTGCCTTCAAGTTAAATAATTTCACAACTGCAGATAACTTTGTAAATTTTGTACATCCTGGATATAAGCATTTCTCAGCTTCTTCAAGTAGCTTATTGAACTGGCTTGGATTCTCAACATAACTATCATATACAACCCGCACCATGTCTATAGGCTCCTCAGCAAAAAATTTGTCTTCATCTTGCCCTACTCGATCATTACCATTCACTAAGTTCCCTGTCAACAATCTTTCCCCATGTCATATCCATGTATGATATATTAAATCCATACCATTACAATACAAATGCGCCCTTATAGTTTGAAGATTTTTCTTCTTTATATTACCACATCTTGCACATGGGCAAGGTATTGCATTAGGATCGTTAGCATTCTTCAGTGCAAATTGTAAGAAAGATTCTACTCCAATATCAAATTCACGTGATAGTCTATCCTTTGACATCCATTCTTTGTCCATTTTTGTTACAAGTACTAATCAGCTAAGAATGAGCCAACACCTACCTTCAAAATAATTGTACATTATATAACTAGATCTTTACATAACGAACAATTAGAAACATCACATATTCATAGCATACAATATATACAATCAATCTTGAAGCAAAAACAAGTAAATAAGGGAGAAAAATTGAAAGATAAATTAATTGATGGGTTTGCATATATCAACACTCATTAACGAGTTAGTAAGAAAAAATTGAATTTATTCCACAACCCCACAAATAACCTTTAGAAGTAAATAAAAAAACATAAGATTGTTTCATTGAAAGATTTCTGATAATAGGATTTAAATGGATTAGGGTATTTGATAATAGGATTTCTGATTTCAACTATACAATTTTCATTAAATATCAATTTGCGTCTAGTGTTTAATATTTTATACAAGAAACATAGAAGATGACATATTAGAAATCTGAATTGGATGTCCCAACTGAAACCAATAAACTGAAACTAGAGAAGGGTTTCATCACCTTGAAGAGTGGTAGAAGAGAGGCAGAGACGCCAGGTACCGTCTGGATTGTTCTCCAACAAACACTCGCAAGAGAGAACGACGCCCAAAATGCTGAAATGTTAGACTCAAACCTACTGTCCTAAACCTGAAGATGCTTGAAATGTTAGACTCAAACCTACTGTACAAAACCCAACAAGAGCAAACATTACCTTGATATCTCTCCAATTCGGCAACTCCGCACAAAAGGAGGAAGAAGAAGGGGCGTGGTGGCGGCTAGTTCGCGCGAGGAGAAGTTTGAGGTGTCTTGTTTGTGTGCGGCGAAGAGGAAGAAGAAGAAGAAGAACGAGAAGAAGCAAAAGATGGCAAGGAAGGTTGAGGTGTGTTAGGGTTCGGCGTTGTCGCTCGCGGCGAAGAGGAAGGAGAAGAAGAACGAGAAGAAGGAAAAGATGGCAAGGAAGTTTGAGGTGTGTTAGGGTTTGGCGACTGCGGCGAATGCAGAGAATGAACTAAGCGGAGGTTCTGGACGGCGACTGAAGAGAACAACTAAAGCGGGCGTTTTCGTTTTCGCGCTCGCTCGCTGTTGTGTATTACCACGTAAGCAACATCAATAGACATCGGTTTTTTAAAACCAGTTGTCGTAACCAACCAAATAGACATCGGTTTTTAAAAAACCGTTGTCGTTGCTATACATAAGACAATGGTTGTTTAACAACCGTTGTCTTTTTCCGCAAAAAACTTTTCAACATCAACGGTTTTTGAAAACCCGTTGTTAAATAAAAAAAAGACAACGGTTTTTTTAAAAACCGTTGTCTATTGGGTGTTGTTGAATCCAAAATTTCTTGTAGTGCCCAATAGTTCTTGAAACATTGGTAGTGTTTCTAAAACTATTTTAAATACACAAGCAATAAGTGACATATAGCAATACATCATTGCTACCTAAGTGACGAGAATATCAAGATTCGACCTAACCTGTCTGTGACTATTATCTTGTATAGTTCAATCTTTTATCCTTGATATCTATATTGATTCATGAGGTATAGACCATGTCATCCTCTTATCAATATATGTGTTTCTTGATTTCTAAGTAGATTAACTCAACCAAATAAGCTCAATATCTCATATTGACTTATTTGAACATAACCGTGCATTTCAAAAGTTCTACTCTATCAAAGGGCTCATAAATATCTCTTCTGTTATATGGAAGGGACAAATCTCATCTACATCACTCGTATCTCTCTGCATAGCTCATTGCATATCCAGTGAACAACTATATAGTCCACCTTGTTATAGGTGACGTTTGTCAATACCAAAATACACAACTCCTTATGTAGAGAACCGTAATGACTTTAGGTCTAACGTTTATTTATACTAATAGTCACTATAAAAATATTTATGATACTCATATATTGATTCATGGAACTTCTCATGACAAGTCAATTCAGTACATATTCTTTAATATATATGCATGTGCCAATTTGATATCTTATATTCATGACTTGTGAGATTAAGTCATGATCAGTTGACCTATATGCTAGTCTCAATGTATTAATATTGCCCTTGTTTATTAATTCTTGACTATAAATATTTAAGAGTAGTATCTATATTTATCGACCCCTCCCACAATCAATTCAACTAATTAATATACTATAGATTAGAACTAACTATTCTAGAGCATTATTATATTTATTCAGCTGACACAAACATGAAATCAATATAATATGATATAATTTATCTTAAGTCAATCAACTCATTATTCACTCTCAGGTCTGACACTAAAAAGTACTAAAATATGACATAACCTTTTGCTTCGAAGAGGTCCACGAAATAAAATTGCCTCCACAAAAATATGCAATAGACACTTGTACTATGATCATCATTCAGACAAGAAGCCCAGCCAGCATCATTATAACACACCAAAGGTATAAGGGGAACACGTGGCACAAGAAAGCTGTGTTGCGTGATTGGCCATGCTGGAATACCCGAGGTTAGCCTAGTAAGAAGGTCCCCGAGACCATCTCGGGAAGAAGAGTTCCCGAGACCAGCTCGGGAAGAAGAGTTCTCGAGACTAGCTCGGGAAGGAAAGTTCCCGAGATTAGCTCGGGAGAGTGGACCCCAAAGAGCAACTCAGGAAGAAGACTTCCCGAGAGGGTCTCGAGAAGAAGAGTCCCCGAGACCAGCTCGGGAAGGAATGTCCCCGAGGCCAACTCAGGAAGAAGAGTTCCCGAGATCATCTCGGGAGAGTGGAGCCTAAAAAGCAGCTCAGGAAGGAGAAAATAATTGGGAGAAGCTTACCATTGGCTATGATAATGGTACACTCAAATCCGTTCTCCCGGTGATAGCATCGAGCACAACCTCTCCAGAATAGGAAAGCAGGCAGATAGTTAAGGCCCGTAATGCATGATAATAATAGACTTAATGTGTGTGGTAGTCGTTATTGGCATCCCTCCGAGGGAGACAACTGTCAAACAACCACGGATCATTAAACATGGGAGTGATGGAAGCAGTTACGGGAGGTGGAGGTGCTCAAAGGACAAGCATCGAGTATAAAAGGTGCTTTGAGCACCCAGGTAGAGAGACGGAAAAACTCTGATACTCTTATTTCTGCTCACTTTTGCTCTCTATTAGAAGGATTTCTGACTTGAGCATCAGAGAGGGCTCCGTCGGAACTCCTTTCGATGTATCCCCTTAACGCTCATGTTAATCTCGCAGGCATGGGCGTCCTCCCTCGTCATCACTCTCGGTTGCGCTGTAGTGACTCGCTATCTTAGCTCAGCAGGTAGAGTCACGAGGCGCGTCGACTAGAAGGGTTCGACGGAGGGATAGGGGGTGGCGTCGCTGGCATGATAATAATAGACTTAATATGCGTGATAGCCGTTACCGGCATCCCGCTGAGGGAGACAGTTGTCAAACAACTATGGACCATTAAACGTGGGAGTGAGGGAAGTAGTTACGGGAGGTGGAGGCGCTCGAAGGACAGGCATCAAGTATATAAGGTGCTTTGAGCACCCAAGTAGGGGGACTGAAAAACTCTGATACTCTTATTTCTGCTCACTTTTGCTCTCTGCTAGAAGGATTTCTAACTTGACCGTCGGAGAGGGATCCACTGGAACTCTTTCAGATGTATCCTCTTAACACTCGTGTTAATCTCGCATGCGCAGGTGCAAGCGTCCTCCCTCGTCATCACTCCTGGTTGCGCTGTGGCGAATCGTCGTCTTATCTCAGTAGGTAGAGTCACGAGGAGCGTCGACTCGAAGGGTACGACAGAGGGCCCGGGGTGGTGCTTGAGGATACCTCCTCTGAAGGATGACCCCCCTGCGACAACCCCTTAATTTGTATATGTTGTGGTCCCAACGTAGCTGCCTTCTCGGCAGCCTATACCTTCCGGCATAGACGGACGCTCGTAAATTCTGGTTCTCCCACCATAACCCTCTTGCCCTTGGGGTTGCCCTAGGAGCTGGGAGTTCCGGACAAGGGAGGAAGGGAGTGAGCCTCCCCGACGGAAGGCCTAACTTCACACTCAGACTCCTCGGTGGTCGGTGTCGTCCTTCGGATACGTTTGGAGAGAGGAATGACGTCCTCTTCCTTGAGGACAGCGAGCAAGGAGGTTACTCATGGATTGAGCAACATGATGGCTTATACAAAACAAAAGCAAAGGAACATCAGTTAGAATAAACAGACATTTAATGAAATGGTACACTTACTAAGGTAGCTGCCAAGGCTGATGACTTTTGGGCTAATCCCAGCCCGATACAACATCCCTTCACATTGGATTAGGTTAGGGTCGTGAAACTCCATTCCGGCCAAGATGCACCTAGCTCGCTGATACCCCTGATATTGCTAGAAGTCGCCTAGTTTTGGAGGGGGAGGCAGGTCTTCTCGCCAGCGAGTTGGACAAAAAGGTCGGTCTAAAAGTTTGATAAAAAAAGAAGCGCTCTCTCCAACCCTTGTGAGAAGAAGGAAAGACACCTATGAATTTGTGGCTGGAACGAGCGGTAAAACTACAAGCCCCTCGAGACGCGAGGTTTGGAAGGAAAAAATAATGAAAAGCACGGGGATTAAGGGTATGCCAAATAGCTTGAATAGAATGAACGTCCCACCCATCAAAGCAAAGGCGTTCGGAGCCATTTGGTGAAGAGAATGTCAAAATATTGAGAAATGGTCATAAAGAAATGGGGGATTGGAAAACGATGACCGAACTCTACCTGACCGAGAAAGAATGTATAAAACCCTAAAGCAGGTTCTACGAGAGGTTGGCCGAGCCTAGAAACTCTAACTTCAAGGTCCACCGAGATATCATAGGTTTCGCAAGTAGCTCTCAAGACACTGGTTTTAACCTTTGAGGATGTAGCCTCATACCACTTTGGTCAATAAGTTCGCTCCCCCTCAGGTTCTTCCTTCCTGCTTTTCCCTTTCTTTCCCTCTCCGCTTTTGCCCATAGTTCTAAAGAAGTTTAGTGGGCAATGGAAGAAGAAGAGGAAGACTGGTGAGCCGAGGAAGAAGTTTAGCGACTTTAGCGAGCAGAGGCAAAAGTCACGAGTTTTGATGGGCCGCGGTGCAAGAAGGCGGAAGGCCACCTCCATCCCCCATTTTTGTAAGGGAGGGGCGGCCACGATGCAAAGGAAGGGATGCACGACGCGTTGAAGAGTCGTCATCACAAATCTCGAAACATTGCAGCTCATTATAGCCACTGGTTGGTATGACTCGACTAAGCACATCGAAGGTAGACCGCGTCGAGGGGACTCCGCCACGTGGCAGCAATTCTCTCGCAAGAAAACTCTCTCATCATTAATACACCCCATGCACCCTTAATGGGTGATTGATAGCTATCATTACAGGGTATCAGAATTCGTGCGAACTCTTGGGACTGATTCAAGCGACCACTTTGGGTCGAGGGGTGGGGGGGCGAATGCTTTGACTCATAGGATCCTACATGTCGTTAAGGAATAAGAAACGGTATTATACACTCCATATATACTTCGTGTTGGACCTTGGATGGTTAGAGGGGGGGTATAAATAGCCAGACACTTAAAACTTTGGCTTCTTTGAACTTTCTGCACTTGAGTTAGCAGCGGAAGAAAACAAAAGCAGAAAGAACAAAAGCAGAAAACAAGACAAATGCTAACACAGAGATGTACAAGGTTCGGGGATAACTTGCCCCTACTCCTTGGCGTGCCCGTGAGGTGGGCGATCCCTTGATCATCGGCAGATCAAGCCCCGGAAATCCGGATAATCAAGACTCCTCGGTGGAGTAACCTCTCCACAGATCTCAGAAATGAATGAATTGAGTACAGGAGATCACGAGAAAGAACTTACAAATGAAACTTAAGCATAGGCACAGAAAGCGCGAAGGAGAAACTTCACCGAGCACAACACACAACACAGCACAACTCTAACGCAAGAGCCTTCACTAAGCTCTTCGTTCTCTTGTGTCTGCTTGCTGATCGACTCGCAAAGTTCTCAACGTTCTCAAAGTTACAGTCTCTTCTTCGCCAACCTTCTCTTAAGCCTCTGCTCATCACCAGGCGCGCCTACAACCACTAAACACATCTCCGTCACCATTGACCTCTACTAGACTCAGTCCATTGAAACCTTCTCAGCCGAGCCTCATGTCAGTTGCCAGCTCCCGCCAGACAGTTGCCAACCCGCGCCAGAAGCCGTTGAATCCTGCGAATGGAAAATAGACAAACCTGCCGAAGCGAAAGTCGCCAATTGACCCTCCTTCTTGGTTTGTGTCATCTCTGTACCACCTACACACTCATCAGATGGATTAGCACAGCAAATCAAAGCGTATCAGCATGTATCAGTAAGAAATCAGAAGTGATCAGACTTCCTGACAATGAATCAAATTAAAGTTATCAGACACTGATCGGTCACTTGACCGATCAGTTACCCTTCTGACCGATCAGACTCACCTCTGATTGATCCAGTAAGGATCTGATCGGTCACACTGACCGATCAGAGATTGGGGATCGGTCACCAGACCGATCCTAAACCAACTGAGAATTCCATATTATTTCCAGTGGGCACTGATCGGTCAAAGTGACCAATCAGTGAAGGGCCTGATCGATCAGGCTCCTTTCTGATCGATCTCGTGACACTCTGATCGGTCACCCTGACCGATCAGAGACCAGGGATCGGTTACCCGACCGATCCCTCCTTAGCCCACTGGGATCCAAGCCAAAGTGACCTGATCGGTCACTAGACCGATTAGGGCGCAACTGATCGGTCCAGCTGACCGATCAGCTTGTGGCTGGACCGATCAGGACCCATCCTGATCGGTCCAGACCTGACTGATCGGTCTAGCTGACCAATCAGGGTCTTTCTGATTAGATTCTGTTCGCATTCTGATCGGTCACCAGACCGTTCAATCATCCCACAGAATGTTTCTGATCGTTCACCAAACCGATCAGACGCCCTGGATCAGTCACCATACCGATCCACAACCACAGGAGTTAGTCACAACTCCCTGATCGGACTCCAGACCGATCCACAACTGCAGGAGTTAGTGTCAACTTCCTGATCGGACCACAGACCGATCCAGCTCCAACCATTTCGACCCTAAGTCCAGAGAACATGCTCCCTTGCCTTCTCTGACTCATTCTGGTCCCGGAGAAAGAGCTCGCGTGCCCTCTCCGACCAGTACACTCAATGCTCAGTCCCCTGGACCAAGACTTCGTGCCCAGCTTCACTCACCGGGACTTTGTTCAACCTAGCTTCCCTCGCTAGGACCTGGCTTCACTCACCAGAGTTTCCTTCACCTAGCTTCACTCACTAGGACCTGTAGGACCGATGCACGTGAGAGGGGGGGGTGAATCACGTGACTTTTAAAATCTTCGTTATAAAATCAGAGTTGATAGAAAATTGTACAATGCTATTTATAACGTGCGCAGCGGAAAAATTAAAACGATATGCGAAAGCGAAAAATAAAAAAAAATTACACGAGGAGTTTTACTTCGTTCGGAGCCTTCACCGACTCCTACTCGAAGGCCCAGGTTCCTTGAACCTTTCCTATGGGCAATCCACTAAAAACCTCTACCGATAAACTACCGATAGAGTGATTCGAATACACGATTGGGCGGAAGTGTAACAGCCCTACACTTCCCCCTTAAATAATTTAAGTGAAAAAAAAATTCGTTACCCAACACTTAGATTTATCTGAAGCAGCTTGGGTGTTGGGAGCGATCTTCTAGCAGCGGTCGGACAGCGTCGAGTCAAAGCACAAACCGCAGCAGAGGAGCGTGGAAGCAAGAGAGCGCCAAAGCTTGAACCAGAATCAAATTTTCTTATTTGTTAGAGGGCTTGCTTGCTTCTATTTATAGTGCCTCGATGCATGATCTTCTCAGCTCAAATTTTATCCATCAACAAGATAAAATAAAAAAAAAAGATAATGTTTCTATCCTTTGCTTCAATTAAGAAAATAATTTAAATAAAATATAAATACAGAATATTGAAAAGTTAACCGAGAGTTTTTATCCTCTTACAATTTTAATTAATAATTTAAAAGGAGATTTTATCCTTCCAGCTAAGCTTTACGTGAGAATTTTAAGCATTAGTAGGAATAATTTTATTCTCTAAAAAGAAGGAAATACGAATAATTTAAATAATAATTTATCCTCCACCAAGGCTTTAGATAAGGAATAATTTTATAAATTCAACTACAAAATTCTAATTAAATAAATTCTGTAAAAATAGAGTTAATGCATTTAGAATCTAATTAAATAAATTCTGTAAAATAGAGTTAATGCATTTAGAATCTAATTAAATAAATTCTGTAAAATAGAGTTAATGCATTTAGAGTTAATTAGATCCCGTCCAAACTTGGATAAGGATCTAACCAGGACTCAACCGAGGTCACCAAAATGGGCCTAAGTTGGACCGTGCCTACAGTCCTAAAATAGGACCCGTCCTCACTGGTTCGCTCCTCCAGTGACTTACCTCACTTACCTCGTGCAGCTCTACTCAACTTCTTAACCCACCAGGTCTTCCTGCCAGGGCTCAACCACCCTGGTCTTTTTGCCAAGTTTCAACCAACTTGGGCTTCAGCCAGTTGTCAGGCCCCGTGAACCCAACTGGACTTCTCGCCAGGACTCAACCACCCTGGACTTCCCGCCAAGACTCAACCACCCTGGACTTCAGCCTGGTGTCAGGTCCTAAGTCTTTCAACCCTGCACACTTAGTAAAGAGGTCAAAACCAAAAGCAAGTCTAACTTTAACCTATTTGTCATTCATCAAAACTCAGGTTTAACTATTAGTGCAAATTGCACCAACAGGACCCGGCTTCACTCACCGGGATTTCCTTCCACCTAGCTTCACTCACTAGGACCCGACTTCACTCACCAGGACCCGGCTTCACTCATCGGGGTTTCTGTCACCCGGCTTCACTAACCGGGACCCGACTTCACTCACCAGGGTTTCGTTCACCTAGCTTCACTCACTAGGATTTTCTTCACCCGGCTTCACTCACTGGAACTCGTGCCCAGTCCCCGACCAGGACTTAAGCCGAACTTATCTTACTCACCTAAACTTAAATCGATGTCAACATCAAAGCAACAATCAGGTTAGACTGCATCAACACTTCGCCCTCTTGTCACTCTACAAGTCTAATCAGTCATTCCAACTTCCTTCGATTAGATTTAAAGGGGGGACTTGTGATCGGGATAACTAGCCCAAGGGGAACACGTGGCGCGAGAAAGCTATGTGGTGTGACTGACCATGCTGGAATACCCGAGGTTAGTCCAGTAAGAAGGTCCCTGAGACTAGCTCGGGAAGAAGAGTTCCCGAGACCAGCTCGAGAAGAAGAGTTCTCGAGACTAGCTCGGGAAGGAAAGTCTCCGAGGCTATCTTTGGAAGTAAAGTTCTCGTGATCAGTTCGGGAGAGTGGAGCCCAAAGAGCAGCTCAGGAAGGAGAAAATAAATTGGGAGAAGTTTACCATTGGCTATGATAATGACACATTTGAAATCGTTCTCCTGGTGATAACTTCGAGTACCGCCTCTCCAGAATAGGAAAATCGGCAAGTAGTTAAGGCCCGTAACGCATGATAATAATAAATTTAATGTGCGTGGTAGCCGTTGCCGACATCTCTCCGAGGGAGATAGGTGTCAAACAACCACGGACCATTAAACGTGGGAGTGAGGAAGCAGTTACGGGAGGTGGAGGCACTCGAAGGATAGACATCGAGTATATAAGGTGCTTTGAGCACCCAGGTAGGGGACGAAAAAACTCTGATACTCTTATTTCTGCTCACTTTTGCTCCCTGCTAGAAGGATTTCCGACTTGAGTTTCGGAGAGGGCTTCATTAGAACTTCTTCCGTTATATTCCTTTAATATTCATGTTAATCTCACAGACATAAGCGTCCTCCCTTATCATCACTCTCGATTGTGCTGTGACGACTAATCATTTTCATCGTTGACTTTCGAAATAATGATGTTAAAGAAATAACCAAAAGTTGCCGACGTTGACAGCAGGTCTAATACCATGATGAACTTATGTGAGAAGAGGCGATGACGAAAGCGGCAGAGGAAAGAAGACGAAGTAAAGAATTGAATATGTTTTTGAAATTAGATTTTCTATGCATCCCGTAACATATATATACCAAAGATATATATTAATACAAGTGACAACTTAAGTGAATAACATAAAAGAATAATAATTAAAATGACTTGTTCTAAACTCTGTTATCATTCATCAATAAATTTTTTATAAATATAATAAATAAACATATAAACTCACAAACACTAATAAATTAGATAAATTTTAAAATAGAAATATTTTAAACAATCGAACGAATCAAAATTGAAAATCTAATAATATTTAAATGAATTTAATTCAAGTTAAAGTTAATTAAATTCAAACCCCTAACAATAAAACCAAATCAAACTTAACCAACTATTTTAATAATTTAATTCATTTTATGCTCACGTGATAAATTTGTGTAAATACCCTAAAATAATTTTGATATAGTCAATCGAGTCAAGTTAGGTCTTGTTAATTTTGATCTGTGTCAAAGTATACAGGAGCTTAAGAGCGCAGGAAATTAAGCGGAAGATGCAGCAGACGAGAAAGATGATATGGAAAGAGAGCCAATGAGCTCAGTTATTTGAGGGACGCGAAGGCTGTGGAAGAGTACATCGGTGAAGTGAGAAGGATGCGCGTAACGTTCGAGAGACTAAAAGTCGGGGAGGAAGTCCGTTTGAAGAGAAGACCGGAGACGGGTTCGGATGAGCTTAACTCTAGATAGTTAGAAATTATCCAAAAGCGCCAGAAGACTGGTCAACCAAAGGTTGACCAGACCCAACCCAACTTAGGCGTCTGAGTAAACTAAGGCGCCCCAGAATGCAGGCGCCTGCATACATGGGTGCTCGTATTGACTCAGGTGTTCAAGTCAAAATTTTGTCAACAACTAGCTATTCTGTGACCGTTGCGACGCCAATAAGCACTGACCTAGTATCAAACACTCATGTACACTTGGACGCCCGAGAAGTGTCATGTCAACATTTCGATAAGTTTGTCCAGGGCTATAAATAGACCCCTTAACTCAGAGTTTTTCAATCATTCAAGCTGTAACAACTTTTGTATTAGTTTTCTTTTGTCTTCTCTGAGTTCTAAAATGTGTAAAAGACTTTTCTGCCCACAAGGAGTTAGTTTGGAGTTGTGCGTTTAATTTGCCTTGGATTAACAACCACTTAAGTTGCAAACTAAGTACATCTTTGCGTGTCTCTTTTCTTTTTAAGTTAGTAATTTGATTTATGATTTTCTGTTTTGTAACTAATCTCTATCTTTGTTAAGAACGACAACAGATCCCATTTTAATTACAGGGCAATTCGCCCCCTCTAGCCGACCGACAGATCCCAACAATTGATATCAGAGCGAGGATGATTTAGAAGGACTAACCGCCAACTGTAATAACATATAAATGGTCGAACTAAATATCTACCCATCAAAATTCAAGAGGAAATTCGCAATATGGAAATGGCGAATGGAGATTTTCTTTAAAACTGATTTCGATTTACTTTTAATAATAAAACATGGCTTTGTAGCTCCTGAAGACAACAACGACGAGGACAAAGAAGAACACCTCCAGTCTAAGAAGGAGCAAGCCGATTTTGTGACGAATAGGAGAGCAGAATTTTACTTACTATCCGTTCTATTGGTACAAGAAGTCAACTAATCCTACGAATATGGAAAAGAGCTCTGGAGGAAGTTCCTGGAGTTGCATGAAGGAACTTTTGAAGCCAAATTAGCTCGTCGAAATCTACTAAGAAACCAGCTAACCAACTTCCAAATGGAAAAAGGAGATATGGTAGCTCAACTACATGCAAGGATTAAGGAGTTGATTACCAAACTCATGAATCTCGGAGAATCGGTAACGAACCGAGATTCTCAAAGGTATGATTTAAAAGCATTTCCAAGAACACCAAAGTGGTCATCCATAATAGATTCGTACTACATCTTCAAAGACCTCGAGGTAAGTACTTTAAAATAATTATTTTCTACTAGAACTTCACGAGTCTCGGTGCACAAGAAAAAATAAAAAGATGGACAACATCACCTTAAGCACAAGAAAGATCAAACACGAGAGGAGGAATCTTTAGCTGATAAAGAAGAAACGACGTATATAGTAAGGAAGCTGAATAAGAATTTCAAATCTAAACAATTTAATAGAGTACAAGGTAAGAAACATTCTCTAAGATAAAGGAAGGTCCGCTGCTACAACTGTGATCAAGAAGGACATATCAAGGAAAACTGCCCAAGACTAAAAGAGAAAAAAGTAAACAAGTCTAAACACAAGAACTTGAAGGGCACATAAGATGAATCTTCATCAGAAGAATCTAAACTCGAAGAATATACCGGACTAGCGCTAATGGCCAACCACCAAGAAAAGAACATTAATGAAGGGGGAGTCATGTAAGAAGAAAGCAGCGATGAAGAGGGAGCTTCTAACTTCGAACATGATATAGGTAAGTGAGGTATGTCTTCTATCTCCTGATCAGTTATATTTCGGTATTAAACAAATGATTAGATCTCTCTGCAAATTAAAATAAAAATTCTACCTAAAAAGGAAATTAACCTCTGCATGTCCACGAGAGCTTTATGATCAATTGAAAACTGAAAATATCAATTTGAAACAATAAATAGAATTATTGAAAAATGATCATGCATGCACAAATGTTTGTTTTCCAAAACATACTAGATATAGTGGAAGACTGAACTGATATATTAGAAATTATAGGGGACAAATTATAAAAATTCTAAGGAGCTATATTCCATCCAAATTGATAAATCTAGTAGGTAAAATTTTATTTTGAATCTCTAAATCGGTACTGAATTGTTAGATTTTTTTGCTAATAATTAATGTGTATTTGTGAATTTTTTATTCTTACTTATCATTTTTGAAATTTTTTTATTTAATCTTTAAATTTGTCTGTGATAAAATTTACTCATATCTACTCATAATTTTTTTTTTTGAAATTTTATAACCGTTAGATACATTTTTACAAATATTTGATCTAAAATTGATTTTTAAATTTTAAAAAATTCTTAGAAAATTATTTTTAAAAAACTTGATTTTTTTTCAAATCTAAAGATTACATTTTAAACGTTAATAAAAATTTTCAATTTTTTTTGAAATTCAATTTTAAAAATTTATTTTTTAAAAATATGTAAGTTTGATAATGAAAAATATTTTCCTATACTTGAAATGATTATTTTTCTATGAAATTTTTACAAAATAAAATCTGACATTTTTACACTGTAGAGAAAATTTTGAGAATTTTTTAATAATAGATGATTTTTTTATAAATATTTTCTCAAAAATCATAGTTTTAATTTTAAAAATACTTTGACACTGATTTTTTAAAAACCAAATTTTTCGTAGACTATCCATTAAATTTTGACTTTTACAAAAAATTATCAAGATTTTTTTGAAGTTAAATATATTTTTTCTCATCATTTACTCTCCCAAAATTCATGCATTGTCAAAGAAATTGCAAAATTTCTTCTTATAAGTTTTTTTTCAAAGATTCTCCTTAATATTTTTTTTATCTGATCAAATAGGGAAAAATATGATTAAGTTAAAAGGAGGTTTTATTGTAAAATTTTAGTATTTCAAACTGCAACGTTCAATATTTATTTTTTATGTTTATGTTTAACCCTAACTTAACTCGGGTTAATACACATCAAAATGAGAGAGATTATATACCCCGATAATAATTTTGATGTGGCCAATCAACTCAAATTAGGTCATGTTAGTTTTGATTCCTATGTCTAAGTATGCAAGAGCTTAAGAGCGCAGGAAGTCAAGCGGAAGACGTAGCAGACGAGAAGGATAACGCAGAAAGGGAGTTGACTGGCTCAGCGCATCTGAGGGATGTGAAGGCTGCGGAAGAGTACACCGGTGGAGCGAGAAGGATGCGTGCGACATCCGACGGACGAGAAGTCGGGGAGGAAATCCGTTCGAGAAGAAAGTCGGAGATGGATTCAGGTGAGCCCAACTCTAGATGGTCAAAAATCAACCAAAAGCACCAAAAGATTGGTCAACCAAAGGTTGACCAGACCCGACCCAACTCAGGCACCCGAGAATACAGGCGCTTGAGTTAACTCGGGTGCCTGTATACATGGGCGCCTGTATTGACTTAGCCGCCCGAATTAAAATTTTATCAATAACTAGTCATGCTACTACTATTGCGACGCGAATAAGTACTGACTTAGTATCAGACGCCAATGTACACTCGGGCACCTAAGAAGTGTCACATCAGTGTTTCAATAAGGTTATCTGTGGCTATAAATAGATCCCTTAACTCAAAGCTTTTCAATCATTCGAGCTATAACGACTTTTGTGTTAGTTTTCTTTTGTCTTCTCTTAGTTCTAAAGTGTGTAAACATGCTTCTCCATCCACAATGAATTATTCTGGAATTATGCATTTAATTTATCTTGATTAGCAACCACTTAAGTTGCAAATCAAGTACATCTTCGGGTGCATTTTTTTAATTATTAATTTGATTTATGATTTTCTATTTTGTAACTAATCTCTATTTTGGTTAAGAACAATAAAAAAAATTTAATTTTTATTGTAGAGCTATGTACCCCCTCTAATCAACCAATTGATCCCAACAACTTGAACAACATAAAATTTAATTTATATCCTTATTTTTAGTTGAGTATAATTAATTTACATTTCATTGTTATTCTTTACAATTTTAATGCCTTAATAACAATAGATACAGGATTTCTACCCATTTTAAAAGCTCATTCTCGATTCTATCTAAATAAAAAGGTCTAACTTTATTAACTTAAACATAATTAAAGTTGACTCGTTCAGCCCCTACTTTCTGAAAACGATAAAATTACTGCAAACTAATTAATAATGATATACATATAAATACTACTGGACCGTCCAGGTTGAGTTCCATTTCAATTTACATCTCTGTGAAATAAAATCAAACCATACTAATTAATAATTATATACATATAAATACTTTAATCAAACCATACTAATCAAGGATTTTGCCGAAGCTGGATCGAACCAACACCGACTGGTTTGACACCTTCAGTCCTCATTTTATCACCCCAAATTTAATTTCGAAATAACAACTTATACAAACATCATTAACAGGAAGCTTTCCACATTTTGAAGTGTAGAATAATTGAAATGAAATCATTCCACCACCAACTAAACAATAGAATGAAATCACGAGGAATGAAACATTTACCATTTCATTCGGCAAACCACACCACTAAGACTTTAACAGTGTGCAGCAAAAATGAAAGAGACGAAACCTCATAAATGAACTGGTAAAACAAGTCATGATACTTACTGAAATAAAAAATCTGAGAAGAGAACCGATGCAACCCTCCATAAAAATCGAGAACTTTGCATCATCCGATTGATCTCAACCTTAACTTATGCATCAGTTGAAGCTGATGAAGTTGTATCCCTTAACATGTCCACGAGTGTCTTAGTTCGTGCTCGAGCTTCAGCCTCAGCTAAAGCTTGCACCTCCTTCTGTTTCTCCATAAACCAACTCATTCGCTCAAGCAGGTGTGCAGCCTTCCTCTTGCCTCGATGAGTACCGTTTTCTAGCATTTCCTTCAAAGGTACCATCATCTCTTGCTCCTGCAACTCGGCCAAATGTTGTTGTTGCTGCTCCCCGTCACAGAGGTGCACCAAAACAGCAGCCGCATTCTCCTTGTTCCCTGCTGACCCGGTTCTTATCACCTTTACAAGTAATGCAAGCGCTTCAGCTACGGTGATTGCTGCTTTCCCCTCAGGATGACTTGAGACATTTGCCATGATTGCAAGTGCCTCATCCATCATAGCTCCTTCAGGATCTAACAAGAGTGTCATTAGTGTTTGAATCACCCCAGCCCGAATTGCTCTCCCCTTGTTACCCTGGTAAATGCACAGGTTGAAGAGTGCTCTAGCAGCATCCTTCTTGCCCCTTTGGCTTCCCTCACTTAGTAGCAATACAAGAGGGGGAATTGCCCCTGACTCACCAATTATGACTTTGTTTCGATCCACCACTGAGAGGCTGAAAAGCGTCGCAGCAGCATTTTCTCGTGCTTCTGTACTGCCTGTCTTGAGAATGTGCACTATCCCAGGAACAGCACCGCAGATGATTATCTTCCCCTTGTTTTCTTCGCAAATAGAGAGATTCAGAATTGCAGTAACAGAATGCTCCTGCATGCGTACGTCGTTTGTGCAGAGCAAATTCACAAGCAGAGGTATGGCACCTGCCTCAGCTATGCAGATCCTATTATCAGCATTTTGCTTAGCAAGAAGGCGCAGGTCACCAGCTGCTGACCGTTGCTCCTCAAGGTTCTGTGAAGATAGCTTGCGAAGAAGATCTATGACTTTAGCATGTTCACCTGCAGAGCAGACTGACTGAGGTTTGCTGTGGCGCTCTGGTGGATCCACACCATTTTCCACACACCACTGCACAATGAGGCTGCGCAGAACATGATTAGGAGTCAACGACGTGTTGGATAGTTTCTGTTGCGTCTTTGGACAAGTATCATGCCCTGCTTCCAGCCATTTTTCAATGTATCCACGTTCATAAGTCTGTAACACAGAATCAGAAAAGTTACAGTTATATTCATAGATGAAAATGAATCATTGTACCAAGATAACAAAAGCAACAAAGATATCTCAGGACCTGTCCGGTGGACATGATAACTGGATCTCCCATTAGCTCCCAGGATATAGGACAGTGGAAGTCATTGGGAATAACAGGAGTTTCACTAATGTCTCTGTTTGTGAGTGAGACTAAATCTGATTCATGTGTTTGCACAAAATCCTTTATCCTTTTTAGCAGCATTGACATCTTTTCCATGACTTCTCCAGGATCACCATCATTTGCAACCATCTCATGCAATATAATGGACTCTTGTTTGAGATCTGATACGATTATCAACTCTAACTTTTCTGCCAATCTCTGTAGAATGGAGCAGTCCACGTCGGCATCAGCACTCATATGGTAAACCATTAAAAATTCTGTGTATAGCTCAGCATCAGGACTATCAATCCTTTCTTTGGCTCTTTTGAATTGAGAATGCACAAGCTCAACCTGCAGAAGATGCTAATTGATAAGCACATGACTAGAAATAGTCACCGCCGCAATTATCATATCTAAAGACGAGCAATAGATTTTTGTAATTGAACTAGTCACCACAATTAAAGCAACTCAAGGGATCAATGAAGGGGCATGCTTTCATGAACTGAGAAGGCTTATGATCATGATGATGGCTTACCTGTTCTTTTACCTCATCTGATATGTCAATCTCATCAAGAGAAATTTCATCCAGAACTTGTTCTAGTTGGTATGTCACTTTTTTGAATCTTTCCATTATTCTATCACGTTCAAGGACCTGAAAACAGAATTGCAAATTTTCATGAGTTAAGTAAATCCATCAAATACAATGCTAGGATTCAACACATGCAGCAGATCAGTTACTAAGTTGTGTGCATGGGGTGCAATACCGTATCAGTATATAATATTGTTTCTAAAATAATCCTAGAGGAAACCTTTTGCATCTAGTGCAAGTCGAATTGAGTTCAGAAACAACGTTCTTCACAATTGCAACATTTAGAGGCATCAGAGTTTCAGATAAGGTTTGTTTACAGGTATTTTCAGAACTCCAGAAGAACAACCTAGAAAACTCAACTAAAATGATCACCCTAAATATTTTGACCAAGAAATTGCACCCGAAACATATCCGCTTGCTCAAGTCTTCTGAATATAAACAATAACAAGGAAATTATAAAGGTGTCAACTAATGTAGCTGGTAAAGGTTTTGAAACCAAAGGTACTGGGTTCAAATCTGCCTTGATGGAAATATGGCTTGCTTCCATATGCATTATCCAACAAAAGTTTAAAAAAAACAGCAATAAATGGGAAATCACTGATACAAGGATAAATACGCTTCTATAAAATTAACCTTGAAATTCTCTCACATATCAACACTCTCGGACAAACACTAATCAGGCTGCTTTGAGAATTATATTTCACTATAAGTGCATCTCAGAGCTGAGATTGCAAACTATAACACCTATTCATGCTAAAGCTAGTATCAATCAGCCATTTCTTAACTATGAAATCCTCTGGTTATGAAGTTAAAAGTCAGATAAAATGATGCAGGTTTAGAGACAAATGAAATTATGAACATATAATTATACACAGTTTGACGGAACTGTTTCTCGATAGCTTGTAGTATCTGCTGGATTAATTTTACTGCATATCTGAATCTTCCTACATAATGTGTTGAAAACACAAGTGCCTTGGATACTATCAGATGAGATGGAAGACTTTTTAACACCACTTATAAGAACCCACCACCTCAAACCACGATTTATAGATTCAAATCCTGTGCCACTAGAATGCAAAATAATTTCCACCAGAAGACAGCATGGCGAAAATGTTGTTTTCCCTAGTAGAATAACACAAGCACATAAGGAAAATAAAACTACAATATAAGTCCACATTCACGGATAAAATCCAAGTCTATATGTTATGCGATCAAACATAGAATGAGAATCAAACAAATAGATTTTCATTTAAGTACAAGAGATTTTTCAATCCTCCCTAAATTCTCATCAAGCAAATATAATAAAAGTAAAAAAAATTCAAATCTAGTTCTAAAAAATAAAATAATAATAATAAAACAACACTCCCCAAGTAGAAAATTCTCCTCTACAAATCTTTTAGGTTCGCACAATCTCCAAATGCACTTCACATCGTCTTCTAAACTCCAAAATGTTCCACCGATGAGAAATTCTATTCGTCGCCATCAAAAAATCATCCAAAAAAAAGCTAAAATAGGATTAGTTTGACAATCTACATGATTCTAAATAGCAATCAGTAATGCATAGATCAGATGCAGATACATGAGAAGATTCCTTTTAAGGAGGACACGATACTGAAAAAAGGCGAAAACATCAAAAAATAGTAACTTCGTATACAAGAAGTTGGAAGGAAAAATCATCACTGATCACCACAACAAAAGGTAGATCCATAATCGAAATAGTTACCAGGAAGATCTTACTCCCACTGCTCCCCAGACGGAGCAGATCCTTGGCCGAATCAAGCGCCGGAATAAGCTTCTCCATGGAAGATAGCACCTGCTCACTGATTGTCTCCTTGCTCTCTTTGAGCTCCTCGAACATCGGCGCCAGCAGTTTGATCCGCCGCGAGAGGTTGCAGAACTGTTTCTTGTAGGCTTTCCTGAAGTCAGAGATCCTCGCAATATTCTCCACTGCCTCCGTCAGTCTCTCCACAACCGATCGGGCTGGAAGCGACGGCAGCGGCGGCGGCACTAGGGCAGCTTCCTTTTCTACTTCCTCCATCGCTCTTCCAGGCAATTACTCGAGAAATCGGCCTCGATTGCCGCAATCGCAGGGTGTAAAACTCGACTCCGTGATCAATTGAACAAATTGTGGATCGATTGCTCCGCGATTGGTTTAGGGAGGCGAGAAGGAACCCCTTTTTCTTCGCCCCCTTGTCGAAGATGGTGTGTAAGCCGCAGTAGTCATGGGCTGTGTGCCTGTGTCTGAGGATGTCTCCAAATCAGACGCTGCAACACATCTGCAATATTTTAATCTACCGTTCATCATCACACTAAGAAATTTTCATCCGTCGGATCCGATCACGTGGGGATCAATATTTGAAATAATTGGAGGGATTATAGCCAGCTAATTTGCACTTGTTTAATATTTTGGCAATTGTTATTTTCGCGGCGCGGTTCGAGCCGACGCCTGCATTTAAGAGGAGTTTTATGAATGCATCTTCATAAAATTAGAAATTATATATGGATGCTTAGGTTTTGCTTAGAAGAGAATTAATTAGTGAGAAGAGGTTGAAAAAGAGAAAAAATATATATTTACGTAGACAAAAAGAGGTAACCTTTAAAATTTTAAAATAATTTTTATTTTTTTTCGACATTTACAAATTGATTGAGTAATGTATGATCAATCATAATATTAATTATTATTGTATTATATTTTTTTTAATGAACGGTAAATACTATAATGTTAAAAATTTATGTGCATGTTTAGTTGTCTCCAAAATGATAAACATGTATCTATATTTTATGAAACATACTATCTGTACGAGGCATATTTCCTTTGAATTTACATTTATTCCTAGTTTGCCGCAAAAGATAGATAATGCAAGTGATATCCAAAAGTTGCACCTTGACAAGGCAGTCATTGTTGCGGTATCTCCGAGCTGTCGATCTATGTGTAGCAACCTAGTGATGATGGAGATGTTTTGCTAGATGTTTAACCATCGCCTCACTTTTACCCATAGCTTCGCATTGACGGGGCATTAGAAGAAGAGGTGTTTGCTTGATTCATCAACTTGTTGGCACAGTGCACAAATTTTGCAGGCCACATATGCCAATTGATCCTTTGCCCGCAATCTGTTATGGGCTAGTAGCCAGAAAGTAATCTGTGCTTGGGCAATAGATATGCCTTCCACACAACTTTGACCCGGTCCCTTTGGGATGAAAAATTCATAAGCTTTGGTTGCCCTGTACTTCTCTAGACATACCATTCGATGAGTTTCATGTTGGTGCTGATCTGTCTGCCGGCATACTACACAATTTGATCCCACAGTTGCAGCGGACGGTTGATCGATGGAGAATCTGTAGCTTTGGCTTGATGTTAGTACATAAGAGATATTGATGGTATATCTAGCGCACCTTTGTGTTGTATGTTCCACGAGGCCTTGCATAGTAAGGCAGAATTCTACGCATACAAGTCTCGCACACCATAACCACCCGCCTTCAATAGGCAGATGGTTGCCTAGGAAATTCGATGATAAAAAAAAAATGATATGCATATTATGGTATGATTTTGATTAATTATGCACATTTAAAACTATGTGTCACTTAATCAGGTATGATTTGTAATCAAATCAAGTTTGTCCAACATTTTCTGACTTTGCACATATGTATCTCATCGTTCACTAATTGAGTGAACAAGATACATGAATCATGGCAATAGATCCTCTAAACGTGAGTATTATCTTCCATGTATCATAATGCATCATGCTACTCAACTGATGTATCTTATATTCAAGGCCCAACTTTAGGGATATTTCTCAAATTATTGAATGTGTACACAAATATGAGAAAATATCATAATTGAGTTTCATTGATAATCAAATTGTTTTTACAACAAAAATTACATAAGGGAAACAAGTCTCATTCTTTCTACATGATCCCTAATTTCCAACGATGGCATGCCTTTAGACAAAGGATCAGAAATCATCAATTCAGTGGTAATGAGTCAATAACAACTGTCTTATCTCTAAGACATTCTTTTATGCCTAGATAGATAGATCTTGTTTATTTGAGAGGGTGGATTTAAAAATTAAGGAGTACGGACAACTTTTCTCTATTTATTTTGGATAAGAAGATGGATGTTATATCCTTTTTGTTATTTACTTGATATAAAATAACAGATGGATGGATTTGTAAATCCATCCATTCATTCATTTATGAACAAAATTTTATCTGCTCAAAATTAGATGAGACCTCTTTTTTCGTCCTTCCACTGGCCTTAATGCCCCTGGGCTGTAGCGGAAGGTGATTAGTTGTCTCCTAAGTTCCCACGGATTGATATCTAGCTACCATAAATTTTATAGAAATTTTTTCTCCAAATAAGATGTGCAACCGTAGGATATTGGACTTCTGGACCACCTATCATGAGAATTTCCTAATTTATCCTGAAGGTCAGTGGAAAACTTTCATTTTCGATGTTACCAACCTGGTTAATCATTTTTTTCGACGTTACCAACCTGGTTAATCAATCATACGACTATCGGAAGCGGCACATGGATGGTTTCAAAGGCTGCTGTAAAATTCGATAAACTCCTTTTTGAAGTTCAAAACTATTTTCTTGCATCACTTCACCAGTAGCTGACGATATCAAAAGACGGCACTAAATCTCTTCGCCCTAAAGCAGAAAAGAAAAGAGTCATTAACTGCCTTTTATCAGTTACTAAGTTGTCACTGTTCCACTCTTGGCAGCCCGGTCCATTCTTTCCTCCGGGCCCCTCCTCTTAGACCCAGTTGACTTTATTTGACTTATTGTACTATTAACTGATGTTTGACGAGTGTTTTGACTGTGCTAGTCATTGACCGGTTGACTTCTATGCACTTATCACATCTAGTTGCTTAATTAACTGCCTTCTATCAGTTACTAAGTTAGGTTTATGCTTGGTAGAATACGTTTGCTCTGTTTCTGGTGTTTGGTAAAAATGTTTTACCACCTGATTTTAAAATCAGTTCTCACTTAATTTTAAAAAATTATTTGTTTATGCATTTTTAAATAATTTTTTTTAACTTAGTTTTTTTTAAAACAAAATAACCCCCTTCAAAATTAGGGTTTTTTCACAAATGTACTTAGCTTAGGCCCTAACCCTAGAACTGCATGCACCTATAGATCTAGAAGCCAGCATCTCACAAGCACCTTAGGGTACTTTTGATTGATCACCTAGAATGGGTTGAGATGCTTAGGTCTTTGCCTTAATTCAAGATGCTTTAAGTCAGTGCATCTGCAGTAATTGGGGCACTAAATACCATTAAACAACAATCAGGTTAAGTGTCAAGCTTAGAAACTCTAACTTGAACAAATCACTTAACTTGACTAACCCTAGCGAAAGCTACTGTTTGTAACAGTTAGTAAGTAGCTAATTGGGTTAAACAGGACCCTAAAAAGAAAATTCAAATTGATTTAGCTTAGTTCAAAAGTTAGAATTGGTTCAGTACAACATTTGACCCTGACTTTCAAAAAAGTGCATGCACCTACAATTTTTTTCAATGGAATTCCTGTTAATTTCAATGCAATTTTTTTAATACAATTTTTTTGCTATATTTTTTTTGATATATGACAAAGGGGGAGAGATTGGAAAGGAGGGGAAAAACTCTAAAATTTTTCTAAAATTTTTTTTCTCAAAAATCAAGTTTTTTATCTCCTGTCTTTCAAAAAGTAAAGCTCTTTATTTTTTCAAAATTCATTTTTAAAAATTAACTTCATATGGGTTCAAAATCTTTCTAAAAGCGCTTATTCTAAAAAATTTTTGAAATGTTTTCTAAGTCATAAATTAGAAAAATGTGGTTGAAAAATATTTCTGAAATGTTTTCTAAGTCATAAATTAGAAAAATGTGTTTGAAAAATATTTCTGAAAATTTTCTGAAATGCTTTCTAAGTCAGAAATTAGAAAAATGTGTTTGAAAAATATTTCTATGCTCTCTAAGTACTTATTACTAGCTCTCAAAATTATTCTAAGTACTCATTCTAAAACTATGATTGGTCGAAAATTTTCTAAGTAAAAAAAAAAATCAAATTTTCCTGAAAATTTTTCAACTCAAAATATTTTTTAACTTAAACGTTTCTCTTGGAAATTTTATAAGTAGTGGAAAATTGAAAAACATATTCGAAATATTTTTTCAAGACCCCACGAACCTTTGAAAAACCTAGGGGAGATTTCTTCCAGGGGAGGGAATCAAATTTAGGTATTTCACCTACTTATCTATTGATTAACTTAACTTTTTGAACCGGGTTGCCATAAATCAAAAAGGGGGAGATTGCTGGTGCAGGTAGCACCTAAGTCAAACCTGGGTTTTGATAATGACAAAGAGTTCAAGAGTTAAGAGGTTATTCTAATGTATTCACTGAGTGTGCAGGAAAGAAGCCCTAGGTACAATAGGCAAAGAAGACCTGCTCGGAAGGTGGGCAAGAAGTCCTGGTCGAGGATTGGGCACGAAGCCCTGGCAAGGAGCTGGGCACCGAAGACCTGCTCGGAAGGTGGGCACGAAGACCTGGTCAGGTGGATCGGGCAAAAGTCCAACCGGAGGAGCCGGTTGGCAAAAGGTAAATTCTCTTGAGAGGAGTAGGTGATGACGCGTTCCCCGTCGAGGGAATAGTAGGCGTCGGTTTGACCTAGGGTTCCATTTTGGAGACCCGAAGTCAGAACTAAGACAACTACGATTGTAAAATTATCTAACACTCTTACCTTGTTGTTTTGGAACTTACCCTGGATGCAGGACCGAAGGAACGAGTTTCTGCAGCTCAGAACGCCCCAAAGGAGAGGGGCAGCAGCTGGGCAGGGCGCCCTGGAGGTCCCGGGCGCCCCCAAGGTCAAACCAAACAACCAAGCGAAGAGTTGCTTCAAAACTGCTCTAAGCAGGGCACCCTGGAGGTCCTGGGCGCCCTGAGTCAAAACCAAGAAATAAACCAAAGCAAAAAGCAACCGTGAAGCCTATAACCAAGTCAAGCAGGCCGCCCCCAGTGTTCTGGGCGCCCCCGTTAGCTCCAAGCCCTATTTTGAAGGGATAAGGGCTGACCGAGTTTCGGATAGGGGTTTGCGGATCCAGAGGCACGTGGAGGGCGCCCCCAGGAGTGCTATAAAAGGGGCTAGACCCCCAAGGCTTCAGTACACACTTTTTCCAACGCCTCAACGCTCTTCGCTCAAGCTCTCTGCTCCGGAAACTTCTGATCTCGAGATTCTAGCGCCGACGACGACCCTCCTCACCAAAGTACAATCCACACCGGGCGTCGGTAACGAAGAGTTAAATTGTTTTTTTTTGCACTACAACTGTAACATTTACTGTAAACATTTGCGCACATATAGAATTGCCGGCAGTAAACGGTCAAGGACCGTGGGCCTTGGAGTAGGAGCTGACCGCGACTCCGAACCAAGTAAAAACACTTGTGTTTCTTGTGTGTGCTTTTAATTTCCGCTGCGTATTCTCTTAAAGTTTTATCCAAAACGTTTTCACGATATTCACCCCCCCCTCTATCGTGTTTTCTCGATCCAACAGACTGGTCCAGGACTGGAAAACATTCTGTATGTTTTATCAGTCGACTACCCCAAGGGCAGTCGACTGATCCCACCCTCAAAAACATTTTGTATATTTTAGCAGTCAACTGCCCTGGGGGGCAGTCGACTAGTACGCGGATTTTATAAAGGGACTGACCGCGCTGGGGTGGCTAAAACCTAGGGGTTTGCTTGCCACCCCCTGCGAATACTCCTCTCCTCGACCTCCTCTTCTGTTCCAAGGTCCTCCCAAGCCTTAGAAACTCGTCCCAAGCCTTCTCCTACCTCCGATCTACAACCTAGGATTTGTGAGACTTCTCTTCTCAAAGTCTAGATCATTCATCATCATCATGCAACGTTTGGGAAAGAGGTAAGAACTTGGATAGTTTAATTTCTCCCATTTAAACTATGATTTAGAACTAATGTGTCGATTTTTGCATGTTTCTTTGTTTTTCTTCTTTGTGGGGTGGTTCGGTATACATGCATGTGTATGTCCCATTTTAGTTTGGCCTCTAAGAGATAAAGAGGTGAGGGATCATCCCAACAAGGTTGGGTAGAGTCGGGGATGTCTACGTTCCGATCAGTGGAGTGTCGGAAGAGGTTCAACGATAATGAGTTTAATGAATTGTCGATACCTTAATAGGGCCTACTTTCAAGAAAAATCTCCCCAGCTTGCTGAAATGATCACATATTTTAGGGTAGAGAAATTAGTCTATTGTCAGCATGATATTAACTTAGATTTGTGTAAAGAATTTTATGAAAATCTCACGTGCATTAATTCTGATAGTGGCCTATACGAGTCCATGGTAGCAGGAGTATGCATCCCCTTTTCATCCATTGTGTTAGGAGAATTTTTGGGGGATAGAGCATCTCAAAATGCATTCACTTATTTCCCTACTGTTGTTGAGCCCCTCTCTCTCCATGATGCCTCCATTGATCATATTCACATGCATTACTTTAGGAGACATCGGCATGATACGGAGCGTATTTTTGACGCCAAGCATATGAGTCCATTTAGTCATGTTTTGTACAAAGTTGTCATAGAGTGTCTCTTGCCCATTGTCACCAAGGGGCGGGCTAGGATTAGATTGCCACATTTGGTGATGATGTATGCTTTGGAGAAGAGGCTTAACATAGACATTTCTCTGCATATGTTTACATCCATTTGTCATTTTTCCCATAGTGTCAATGGGAAAATTTATATGCCCTTCTGCCACGTCCTGATTGAGTTCTTTGAGTCTCGAGATATTCGTGTGTCCAGCGGTCAGGTCCGTCACCTGTCCAAGGATTACGATCAGATTGGCACACGCCAGCTATCCTTGACAGGTATTGAGTGCAGACAGGGGGAGTTCGTCTGGAGGCAGCGTCCGGAGTCCTCCAGCTCTGATGAGGAGTCTGCTGATAGGATTACACGCGAGGAGTTTGTTAGTAGGAGCCCTAGAGCCAATTATGTGATGATTGACTGGGGGCATTTTTGTATCATATTCTATCATTAATAAAGGCATGTTTGGTTATTATATTTACTTTGTATTTGTGTCAAATAACTAAGTATAATAATATCCTTGGGTAGTAGGTTCTTATCTACATTATATCGATTGGTTGAATCGATAGTGAGATAATGTAGAGAACACTACTCTAAATCATTCCTAGTCAAGTATTAATATTCAAGGACAATATTAATACATGGAGACTAGCATGTAGGTCAACTGATAACTTGAGCTCACAAGTCATGGATATGTGATATCAAGTTGACACATGGGTATACATTGGAGAATGTGTACTGAATGATCCGCCATGAGAAAGTTTCATAGATTGTCATATGAGTGTCATAAACTTTCTCATGTGACTATTGGTATGAATAATCCTTAGACCTGAATTCACTACGGTTCCCTACATAAGGAGTTATGTACTTTGGTATTGTCAAACGTCACCCGTAGTAGGGTGGACTATAAAGGTGATCACTGGGTATGTAATGAATTATGCGGAGGGATGTGAGTGATGTAGATGGGATCTATCCCTCCCATATGACGGGAGTGATATCTGTGGGCCCCTTGATCGAGTAGGACTGCTAAAACGCATGACCATGCTCAAATGAGTTAATATGAGATATTGAGCTCATTTGTTTGAGTGAGTCTACTCGGGGATCAAGAAACACAAGATTGATTGAGGATGACACGGTCTATGCCTCATTGGTCAATCTAGATATCAAAGATAGAAGGACAAGGTCATACATTGCCATAGTCACGGAGGTTAAGTCGGATCTCGACTTTCTTGTTACTTGGGTAGCATTGATGCATTGCTAGATGCCGCTCATTGCTTTTGTGTCTAAATTGGTTTAGACACATTGCCAACGATACGAGAGCCTATTGGGTCACACACTAAGGACACGATGCTTCGGAGATTAATTGATCTTGATTTGGCTAAGATTTTATTAGAATTGAATTAATTGAGTTAGACTCAAGTGAATCCAATTGGATTATGGATTGAGATCTAATTTGAGTTAAACTCATTTAGATTAGACTCAACCACATTTGGATGAAATATTAATTCATTAAAATGTTTAATGAATTAATAAGAGAGGAAGATGGAGAGTTTCTCACCATTAGAGTGTTACATGAAAAGTTAGAGAGTTACATTAAAATGTTTAATGAAGGGAAGTTTAAAAGGCAAAAACTCCTCATGATATGAGTATAAAAGAGTTTTTCCCTTGCCATTTGGATGACAACTTGTCATTTTCTTTCCCCTCTTCCTTCTCTTCTCCATCTTGGCCGAAACCCACATCTTGGGTTCTTGGTGTTTTGTGAACTACCTCAAGTTGCTAGCACAACTAAGGTAGTTCTTCTCCGAAGTAGAGATATCGTGTTCGTGTGGATACGAATAGAGACACGGATACTTGAATGTGCAAGAGATCTGGCGGCGCTTGGACAAGCGGGATAAACGTAAGGGCACACTCCAAAGGTATACGCTTTAGATAGATCTAGTAGATAAATGATTTCGTACGAGTTTTTCTTTCGCATGGATCGCTCGAGGGATCTTGTTTCCGCTGTGTTTTTGTGTTTATGTCGCCTGAAGATCCCAACAGAGTTCACTCAGCTTCGATCTGATGTTCACGGCCTCCGGGAGGAGGTTCACGGCATCCGGGAGGAGTTCCATGGATTCCAGCAGACGCAGACGGCTATCCAAGGGAGGTTCATGACCTCACGGAGTTCTGCCAGGGATTTCAGTGCCAGTAGGATGAGATGCTGGATATGATATGGCAGCTACATCTCACTTATCAAGCCCCTCCTCCTCCTCCTCCAGATGATGATGACATGATGTGATTTGATGTGCTTGGTGTTGAGAGTGCCTTACTTGATGTGATATTGTATCTCTCAAATACCTTATTTTGGGATTGTAAAACTTTTACTATTTTGGGGGGCCCCGCCCATATGATTTTCTTTATGTATGAACTATTTGCCGTTTTATGAAATTTTATGTCAATATTGCCTTATGAAATTTATGTCATGGATTAATGTTGCCTTTATAGTTTGAAAATTCATAAAGTGCTAATTGAATGATAGAGTATGGTGTTAAATTAAAATCTTTGGTTATGATTTCATACTCATCATTTAAGGTTTAATTCAAGGTTTTAATGTTGATTGTATAAATAAGGTGTATTGATATCATTGGATTTAAGGAAAATTGATGAGGGTATATGTATCTAAAGTTAAAGGATGAATAGGGGGAGTTTGTATCACATTGAAAATGCATAAAAAAAGGGAAGAATTGAGGGCAATTCTATGTGTCAAATGATAATGGTAAGAGTTGACAAACACATAGAATTATGGATGGAGTTCAAAGTTGATACATATATGCTCATTCTTAAGGAATGTTAGGTTTGTACCAAAAGTCAAGCACATTTGACATTTTTCATGAAACTATATTTTTTTAGGGTAGAGAATATCCTAACAAATGTGCTTGCAAAATTTTATATTTTTAGGAATTTTGTAGAATTTTCTACGTATTTCTGAATTTGGGCTGGAAATTCAAAAATGGGCATATCAGTCGACTGCCTTGAGGGGCAGTCGACTGATGGTTCGGGCAGAATGTGAATTGCTGATTTCTAAGGGGTTTTTCAGAAATCTGGTGAGTTCTATTTGGCACCAGGAGTAGGATTACTTGGGTCCAAGGTAGCTAGGACCGCGAGGAAACGCGTGGGATCGCACGATTCGACGAACCCACCCCTTGCCGGCGATCCCGATCCCATCTCCAGCTCACGAGCGACGCAGCGCGGTGAGATCGCCGGGTAAGAGCATGGGATCGTGGGATCGCGGCGATTCGACCGATCGCGGCGATTGAAGAGTCGCAGCCGCCAGTGTGTCAAGAACAACCCCTAAATTTCGGACGTCCCCGTCTCCGCCTCCACCAGAGCCCTAATTTCGCAACTTCTCTCGCTCACCCTCGCCTGTTGCCGCCATGAGTTTATCGCCGCCGCCGGTCTGTCGCGAGCCCATCGCCGCCGCAATTAGTCACGCCAGTCACCGCCGCTGTCGCTGCGTTCGTTCGCTCGCTTCCGCTGCGTCGTCGCCCGCTTCCGCTGCGTCGTCGCCCGCTTCTGCTGCGTCGTCGCCCGCTTCCGCTGCTCCGCCTGCATCTCTCGCGAGCTCACTCATAGTCACAGGTTTCACCACTTTCACGTTTTTAAATACCGATTTTATTTTTTTTCTTTTTTTCCCCCTCAGTATCTCTATTTTTCTTTTTTCCCTCTGTTTTTCTCTGTTTTCTCTGTTTTCGCGTGCGTGTGTTTTTCTCTGTTTCCGCCGCGGCGGAAGCAGGGCTAATCGATCAGCTGACCGATCAGTCCCTGGCTGATCGATCTAGCTGACCGATCAGCCCCAGGCTGATCGATCGGTCAGCCCCTGCCTGCGTCCCTGTTTTCATCTAATTTTTTTTCTCTTAGGGTAAAATAATTTAGATGATAATTTATCTCTGTTTATATTATTTTTAGCCTATTTTCCATAGAAAATTTTTAGAATGATGATGTAGGGGGCAATGGATGTTCTGGTGGAGGGGATAATAGAGGTTCTAGTTCAACTCCTCAGTCTGAAATTGGAAGTGTTGCTGGGTTTGAGAATGCTTAGTAAGAGTGGAAAAAACTCCTAAGAATGCACCTGGAAATAGAAGTGATATAGGCTGGAATCATGGAATTTCTATTGATGGAAATACTAGAAGAATCAAATGCAAACACTGTCATAAGGAGATTACAGGAGGGGTTTATAGATTAAAACATCATTTGGCTGGAACTCAAAAAAGATGTGGGAGCATGCACTTCTGTTAGTGATGAGGTAAGAAAACAAATGTGGGATATTGTAGTTGGTTTACAAAAAAATTTGATCATGAAAACAAGGAGTAATGAGGAAGGATTAGCAGAAAATATTGATGATCAAACTCATGATTCTTCAATTGGTGTTGGTGAGAAAAGGAAGGGAAAAGAATTAGAGACACCTGCAAGTCTATTCAAGAAAAGAGGAATTAGCACTCAAACCACAATTAACACTTTGTTTAAGAAGAACTTAAGGGAGGAAGCATGTGAAGAAATTGCTTCATTTTTTTTACAACAATGTCATAGCCTTTAATGTGGCAAGGAGTGAAGAATATGGGAAGATGTTTGAAAAGGTTGCCCGACATGGAATAGGATTCAACCCACCTTCTTACACTGATCTTAGACTAAAATATTTGAAGAAAAAGGTAGATTCAACCATGGAGATGTTAGAGGAACATAGAGCTCATTGGAAGAAAACAGGTTGCACAATTATGACAGATGGTTGGACAGATAAGAGAAGGAGAACTATATTAAATTTTCTAGTTAATAGTCCTAAGGAGATTGTTTTTTTAAAGTCTATTGATGCTTCACATATTTGCAAAACAGCTGATAAAATATTTAAGATGATAGATGATGTTGTTGAGGAGGTGGGTGAGGAGAATGTTGTGCAAGTTGTGACAGATAATGTAGCTAACTACAAAGCTGCGGGACAGATGTTGATGGAAAAGAGGAAGAAACTTTATTGGACACCTTGTGTAGCTCATTGCATTGATTTGATGTTGAAGGATTTTGAGAAAAAGTTGGAGCTTCATAAAGAGACAATTGCCAAGGGAAGAAAAATTACAACTTACATCTATTCAAGGACATCTCTCATTTCCTTATTGCAATACCATGTTGGTGCAAGTTGCATCAATGATGTTCCTCTTTAAATGTTTTAATGTTTGACAATACACTTAAGTCAGTGATACAATGAACTGACAAAGGGGAGCAAAGAAGAAGTAAACTAAGCTGAAGAAAAGTCCTAGTTAATCTAGGCATCGAATCCCTAAGTCCCAACGAAGGGCTGTTGGGCACCTAGCGAAGGGCTGCTAGGTATCGAAACCCCAAGTCCTAGCGAAGGGCTGCTAGGCACCTAGCGAAGGGCTGCTAGGTATCGAAACCCCAAGACCTAGCGAAGGGCTGCTAGGCACTTAGCGAAGGGCTGCTAGGTATCGTAACCCTAAGACCTAGCGAAGGGCTGCTAGGCACCTAGTGAAGGACTACTAGGCATAGAAGACCTAGCGAAGGGCTGCTAGGCATAGAAGACCTAGCGAAGGATTGCTAGGCACCAGGCGAAGGACCGCTTGATAACAAAGACCTAGCGAAGGGTTGCTAGGCACCTAGCGAAGGACTGCTAGGGAATGAAGACTTGGTCCGAGGGACTAAGCAACTTAGCTGAGCGATGACTAAGGACAGGAGTAGAGACGGGTCAGGGTTTGGGCGTCTCGAGGTCCAGAGGTATCGGAAGCTAAGCAAAAGTCCACCCGAAGGACTGGGTGACAATCGTCTCCTGAAAGGAGTAGGTGAAGGGCGAGTTCTCGGGGATAGGAACTCGTGCCGGTTCGACCTAGGGTTTCGTGAAAATCCAAAGTCAGAACCAAGTCTTTAAGGCTAACATGATATGTATCTATGCTTTGTGTTTGTGTATCTTGCAGGTATCAAGAACTGGAGACAAAGCAGGTAAACTAGGTAAAAGACATGGTTTGCAGGCTTTAAGGGGAGCGCCCCCAGCAAGGGGGGCGCCCCCATGCAACCAGGGCGCCCCCAACAGTGGGGGCGCCCCCAGGCAGTACTAAAAATACATGTTATGGTGAAGCAGGCAGAACAGGTGTCAACCGGGGCGTCCGGATTCGTAGCTGTTTTGCTGTTTCGAAGCCAGAACACAGGATGAGCCCTCACGGGGGCGCTCGGAGCGTCCGGGGTGCCCTAGTCAATGATCTTATCACCCGCGGTGAGGTAGGCGCAAGGATAAGGTTTGACCGAGTCTTCCGGGGCGGCCCCAACGTCCAGGGCGCCCCCAGGAGGCCTATATAAGGGGCTTCGACCCCTCTGCTTCAGACACGACTTCCAAGAACCATTCCAAGCATTCTGACCGACGGCAACGCACTAGAAACGAGGCTCTACGTCCGGGAGGCTCCAGGAGGAAGTGCGCGGCACTTCGGAGGTCCAGATTGGCCGAGCTTCATCCTTGTCTTGTTGGTTTGCATTTAGTTAATTACCGTACTTAAATTTCTATATTATTGATCATAATCTTGCACTGTAAGTCGGGTTTCTCCGCCTCCGGAAAGTCCGGGAAGGAGACCAATAGTGGACGGGCGTTCCCGTGCATAGGCCTTGGATGTACTGACCCTGGGGGGTCAGGAACCAAGTAAAAATCTGCTGTGTCACTGTCTTGCTTTGTTTTTTTCGTTCTAGATTATTTTCCGCTGCGCTACTAATATTCTAAGTCCAGAACGAAAGTTTTACGAAGAATTCCGAAAGATTTCTCACGATCGATATTCACCCCCCCCTCTATCGACGGCACCGGTCCTACAATTGGTATCAGAGTCGAGCCGCTCTTCACCGGACTAACCGCCGACGGAGCAAAGACGCCAGGAGTTGAGGGGGAGCCCAGGGGTGAATCAGGTAAATTTTATTTTAAAATGTCCATTTGTAAATTCCATATTATTTGTTTCACGTGTAGGGTGAGAGGGCACTATAAAAATCAGTGCCCTACTCGTAAGATTTGGTCTACATCACCGGTGGCGAAGGAGGCACCAGTGCCAGGAAACCGGAGGGACAAAAGTCACGTACAATGCTTCAAATGCAAGAAATACGGACATTACAAAAACAAGTGTCCGGCGAAGGTACACAAGATTTATGTCCCAAAAATTTTACGAGTTCCTGCACTACCATGTGATAAAGTAGTTAATTTTTCTGATAAAGTTGATTTACTGCATAGTAAAATTAACTTTTTGCATGTTAAATTACAAAACGTGAATATGACCAAAATATTAGAAATTAATTGTTTAATTCAGAATATCAATTCAGAAATTAATGAAATTAACTCTGATAATTTTTCTGATGAAATTAATTTTAATAATTTATCTGATGAAATTAATTCTAATAATTTATCTGATAAAATTAATTCTAATAATTTATCTGATGAAATTAATTCTAATAATTTATCTAATGAAATTAATTCTAATAATTTTTCTGATAAAATTAACTCTGATAATTTTTCTGATAAAATTAATTCTGATAATTTTTCTGATAAAATTACTTCTGATAATTTTAATTCAGACAAAATTAATCCTAAGGATAAATCTGAAATTAATCCTGAAAATCTCAAGATTAATTCAGAAATTAATTCTGAAAATCTTAAAGATAATCTAGAGATTAATGTTGAAAATATTAAAAATATATCTGAGGATAATTTTGAAAATAAAATTCTCCTAGATAATAATTTAATTATAGATAATATTAAAGATTATTACAAAACCTTAATTAGTGGCCCAAATTACTCCACCTACTGTAAGGATATTGAAAGACCTAATCTTGAGAAGGATACAAAACTATCTAAGATAAAGGCCATAGTTAATAAAAATTACAAAAATTCAAATAAATCAAAATTATTAGAAAAACTTGAAAAGAAAGATAAAAATGAAGAAGAAATTTTTTAAATAATGAAAATGATGAATTTAAACCCATAATTATTAATTAATCATTATAATCTTAATTAAATCTTAATTTAATCCTAATTAAATTCGAATTAAATTTTAATTTAATCCTAAAATTAAATCTTAATTAAATTCAAATTAAATCTTAATTAAATCTTAATTAAATTCAAATTAAATCTTAATTAAATATTAATTAAATTTAAATTAAATATTAATTAAATTCAAATGAAATCTTAATTAAATATTAATTAAATTCAAATTAAATTTTAATTAAATATTAATTAAATTCAAATTAAATCTTAATTAAATTTTAATTCAATCTTAATTAAATTCAAATTAAATCTTAATTAAATATTAATTAAATTCAAATTCGAAATTAAATCAAATTAAATCAACTCAAGCTTAATTCAACACAAATTAATTGAAAATTAAATTCATTAATTCTCAATTGATTAATTAATTAAGTCAACTTCAATCAATTCTTAATCAACCTGAATTCAACTAAAATCTTAAATAATTTAAACTCAAACTAAAATAAAATTTTACCCAAACTGTAACAATTAAAATTAATAACATTAAATATGTCAAAGTGGGTTGACATATTCGCGGGTTCACATGACATGTATCAAATCGGGAATTTGATACATTTTTAGAAACTAAATGAAATGATTTGAATTGTTTGACTCATGCATAATTGTCATGCCATGCATTTGTAATTTTTTTTAAATATATGACATGTCATTCATATTTAAATTTTATGCATATATTAGAACGGCTATAGGAAAAGGATTAATTGAAACTTGATCAACCTAGTATTGGGTGGAGGTGAGATGATAGTACATTAGGGAAGCCATCTTGGCGGAACTAGCCGAAGTTACCGATCCTAGACTCAAACTAGTTAGACCAGAATTTTTCAAAAAGTAACCTTGAAAATGAAATTTCATTAAAAGGCTTTGTCAAGGAAAGGGTTGATGATCCAATAAGGCTACGGCCAAAGAAGGCCTAGTGCCTCGCCAAGACCTGGAAGCCAATTTTTGAAATTCAAATTCAAGTTACTTCTTGTCAAATTCAAATCTAACACAAGCTTCAATTAAATCTTAAAGTTAATGATAAATTAAGAAAAATGATTCAAGCATCTCACAATACACCTATAAGGCAACTATGCTTGTTGTATTGATACATCTAAAATGGGTGAGATGTTAAGGACTAATGAATTGAAAAATATTTTTCAAAATTGTTCTTCAAAACTGTTAGAATATTTTCCTAAAAATATATTTTCAAAATAGTATTTCAACATAATAATGTTTTTAAGGAATTCATGCTTGTCTGATTGAATATACATATTATATGTTTTCAAAAATATATCTTTTCAAAAATTGTTTGACTCACACAATTAGACACAAGCCTCATAGGATAACACTAAAGTTCCTTAAGGCAATTAGATAGAGTCAAACGGTATCGGGTACAGGGGGAGTGCTTTTCATTTTGTTTGTTTTCGAAAACTATATTTTAAACATTACTATTATTTGAAAATACTTTTTGAAAGCTGAGCTTTAAATCATTATCACTTGTGTTTTTCGAAAAAGGTTGATGTTGTAAAAATTATATGTTCAAAAATTTATCTGTCTCTTTGACTTTGATAAACCCTAAAGACACAGAGGAAAGGTTCACTTCATGATTTTCAAGGACTCCTAGGATGTGTCAAATTTAGGGGGAGTCTGAGTCAAGGAATTTCATAAAAATTTGTTTTTGGTAACTATTCATTTTTTTTTAATATTCCTTTTAATCTGAATCAAACCTTAAGACTCAGAGGAAGAGTACTTGTGGTCAACAAGCTTCCCAGGACTGGGTCGAGTTTAGGGGGAGATCAAATTAGAAGAATTATTGAAAATTTTAAATATTTTCATGCGCGGTATTTTCAAATCCTGTTGAAAACATAAGTATTTTTTTTCAAAATACTATCAATTTTTTAGTTTTCAAAAATTCATCGGGTTTTTGATCAATTTAAAATAATACCTTGAGTTTAAAAAAAAAATTCAGGAAACTTATACATTTTTTGCAAAATATATTTTAATTTTTTTCAAATCAAGTATTATGACTTCAAAAATTTATACATTTTTTTTTTGCAAAATATACTTACATCCTATTAATCTATTTTTCAGAAGTTATGAAATTATTTTTTACTTGACTATGAAAAATTTCCAGGACACTTAAGAAAATGTCCTTGTAGTCAACAAGGTTTCCCAGGATTGTGTCAGACTGGAAAAGAAACTTAGTCAAGTAAAATATTATGTTTCAAAAATTACCTATATTTCTCAAAAATAATTAGTACTTGCAAAATAGGCATAATATTTATATTTTCCAAAATAATATTTTTTAAAAAGGTTATGCATTTTCCAAAAAGTACTTGCATGTTGTTAAAGATCATTTTCAAAGTACTTGTACTTTTCAAAACGCATAACATTTTTTTCAAAATTATTTATTTTTTTTAAAAAAATACAATATATCATTCAAAATACAATACTTTCAAAATTTCTGCACCAAGTATTTTCAAAAAAAAAAGAGAACCAAAATTTCTCATTGTTGGTGCAAGTATTTTCTTGTGTTTTTTTTATGTATGACAAAGGGGGAGAGGTATGCTTAAGTTAGAAATTTTTTATTATTTCTCCTAAAGGATCAAAAATATGTTCAAAACTAAAGTCAATTTTTCCAAGGATAATAAGTTAACCCCTTAAACCAATCTAACTTAAGTTATTGTCAAACATCAAAAAGGGGGAGATTGTTGGTGCAAGTTGCATCAATGATGTTCCTCTTTAAATGTTTCAATGTTTGACAATACACTTAAGTCAGTGATACAATGAACTGACAAAGGGGAGCAAAGAAGAAGTAAACTAAGCTGAAGAAAAGTCCTAGTTAATCTAGGCGTCGAAACCCTAAGTCCCAGCGAAGGGCTGCTGGACACCTAGCGAAGGGCTGCTAGGTATCGAAACCCCAAGTCCTAGCGAAGGGCCGCTAGGCACCTAGCGAAGGGCTGCTAGGTATCGAAACCCCAAGACCTAGCGAAGGACTGCTAGGCACCTAGCAAAGGGCTGCTAGGTATCGAAACCCCAAGACCTAGTGAAGGGCTGCTAGGCACCTAGCGAAGGGTTGCTAGGTATCGTAACCTTAAGACCTAGCGAAGGGCTGCTAGCCACCTAGTGAAGGACTACTAGGCATAGAAGACCTAGCGAAGGGCTGCTAGGCACCTAGCGAAGGGCTGCTAGGCATAGAAGACCTAGCGAAGGATTGCTAGGCACCAGGCGAAGGACCGCTTGGTAACAAAGACCTAGCGAAGGGCTGCTAGGCACCTGGCGAAGGACTGCTGGGGAATGAAGACTTGGTCCGAGGGACTAAGCAACTTAGCTGAGCGATGACTAAGGACAGGAGTAGAGACGGGTCAGGGTTTGGGCGTCTCGAGGTCCGGAGGTATCGGAAGCTAAGCAAAAGTCCACCCGAAGGACTGGGTGGCAACCGTCTCCTGAAAGGAGTAGGTGAAGGGTGAGTTCTCGGGGATAGGAACTCGTGCCGGTTCGACCTAGGGTTTCGTGAAAATCCGAAGTCAGAACCAAGTCCTTAAGGCTAACATGATATGTATCTATGCTTTGTGTTTGTGTATCTTGCAGGTATCAAGAACCGGAGACAAAGCAGGTAAACTAGGTAAAAGACATGGTTTGCAGGCTTTAAGGGGGGCGCCCCCAGCAAGGGGTGCGCCTGTTGGGACCGGGTGCATGTCGACAAGGATACGAGTTCGTAAAATTTTAAATTTTTACGTGCAGCGGAAGAATTAGCATAAAATAATTTCTTAAATTATTTTAACCACGTATCTAGCATGCAACCTTATGGTGTGTGGACATAATCATAAATTAAAACTTTGCGGATAAAGTAAACTAATTTACTAAGTACCTCACGTAACTCAAAGTAAGGGACGAGATCCAACCGTAGCGTCCCTTGGAAGCTCCGCCTCTATTCGCGTCCACGCCGAGTTCTCTTCGGAATGACTTCGCAAAGTCACGAGTTTTGTGCCGACGAGAACTACTATATTCTCTATAGGCACAACTAGAATATCAAGAAAGAGATATGGAAACTAACTATCAAAGGATGGCCGGTACCACCGGCGCCCTTCTTCACGCACAGAAGCCGCCGTGTAAAGTCTCTCCACCGAAGGCTGTATGAAGGCTCAACCTTCCATCTCTCCACCGAGCATGCAACTTCTCCACCAAGAAGTTTAATCCTCCAATAGGAGAATTCGATTTTCCCACATGCAACTTCTCCACCAAGAAGTTTAATCCTCCAATAGGAGAATTCGGTTTTCCCACATGCAACTTCTCCACCGAGCATGCCACTTCTCCATTGAGAAGTTTAATCCTCCAATAGGAGAATTCGGTTTTTGCCCTTGGTGGAGATTGCTTGAAGCAATTGTCTTGCAACCGTCGGCGCCAAGAGAGAAAAGGGAAGAGAGAGAGAGAGAAAGGAGAGAGAGAGGGTTTCATAATCTCTTGATTACTCTATTGATTGGAATTCAAGGCTTGCCTTTGGTTCCTTTATATAGTAACCTCTCCCTTGCCAAGTCTCCCTCTTAATAGAATTTTCATAACAAATTTATCCTATAAATTCTCTTATGAATTATTCTGTTTAAGCCAAGTTTTATTATAACTAACTTTATAATAAAATAAATACTTCTCTCTTTAATTATGGAATAAAATTTGGTATAAAATTTTCTTATCATGGATAAATCAATTCATAATTGATTTTATAAATTAAAATTAAACCAATTCATGGTTCATTTTAATTTCCATAAAAAGAATAAATTTACTATAAATTTCTTTATAAATCTCTTTATATAAATTTCTTTATATATCAATTTATTTATCCATAATTTATAAAACAAATCGCGCTAGATTTATTTTATTAAACCAATTAAATTGGTTTAATCCACTTTTAATGGTCGGCCACCCAAGGAGGGTTAACACCCTCTTTGGCCGGCCAAAACCGACCCGAACCGATCGCGAATTAAACTCATTTAATTCGCCCAAAAAGCCTTCGAAAGACTTAGCCATTTTTAGTTTCCGTTGCGCCTCTGATTAACTCAGATTCGACTTATTTCTCTTGATCGGAAAATCCAATTTTCAACTCGTTTTAAATCTCTCGGATTACTCGTAGTGCGTGTGACTAAATAGGCTTTCGATTTATGTTGGTCATCTATAATCAACCAATTATAGAACGATCATGAGTGACACCTAGTAGTACATCATGATCCCCAATTAATCGAAAGATCAACGGTTTGACCTCAGAAGAAATTATTCTGAAACCCTTCAGCAGCTCTAATGAATCGTGCCTCATTCCCTTCACCATCTTATACCCACTTGGTTCAGGACATGGTCTGTTTGTGTCAGTCCCCACTAGACTGACTACGTCACACCTAGCCCAAGTAGTATCTTTCTCGTCCTTTGAATTTCTAATTACTCTCATGTATTTTAGAGACTCGCACTCTAAACATGATATGCTCTGGCCAGAGGCTTTGAGTAACAATCCGACGATAGGCCTGGGTATACATCTCCTCGCAAGGAGTAGTGAATCCTTTGTAGGCTGTTCAAACATCTTCGGGTACTTCGGCTTATACCCAATCATCCTGGGTCCACACCTCCTTGGAGATGCTTGCTTAAGATGTTAAAGTATAAGTCTCCATGTCCAAGATGACTTGAACACCGCAAGTCAAAGGAACATCGCACTTAAGCCGCAGTAAGAACTTCATTGACATTTCTATATATAGATTCCATATGAAGTTTTACAGCTAGTCACTCCAATGAACTAGTTCCCTTAACTAGCATCCATGTTTATCTCCGGACATCCCAATGTCGCCAGCCAGTGAGAATCAGCTGATTAGAGAATAACCCATGCTAGTCTCAACAGAATTGATAGTGTCTGTATTTATCAATTCATCGACTAGGGATATTTTCAATACTTCACATTTGCATATTTAGAGATAATCACTAGTTGTGATCCCATCACAAATTCTCTTATGCTGTGAGTTGTATTGCGGGCATTCAGTAGATGAGTTTAAGATCCCAATCAAATACATAAGCATGTATACTCAAATAGTGAATTATCATTTATTAAAATAAATGTTTACAATCATAAGGCGATTGCCTTAGGACACTTCTCTCATATCACTAACAAACTCCCACTTGGCCTAATGTCAATCGCTACGGTATCCAATACCACAAGCTCTAACATGACCCTCAAACTTGCTCTGAGGCAA